>VXBB01013008.1:967174-1073842 GCA_013399915.1 Illadopsis cleaveri
TCACTGCCCTGGTCCTGCTGGGATTTGAAGAAACCACAGGGATCATTGTGCCACCCTTCCCCAAGTGCAAGCAATTATATACTTGTTTATTCTACAAGGATTCACAAAAGTCTGTTTTGGATGCAGCAGACACAGAACCCTTCTGTTCACCTCTAGCAAACACAAGACCCAATATTACAGACAGAATGCCACAGATGATTGGATGCTGCCATAAAATAGCAGATGCCTGCAATGGGAGAACAAGCCTCTGTGGTCTTAAAAATCCTTATTACTGCAGTCTGTCCCATGCAGTAAAGTTCAAAGTTTTTTTAAAAATATAAGTAGGGTTAATGCCACTGTGATAACTCCATATTTTCTCATACACATTACAGATGGACAGACGTGCTGAGGATTCTTGTTCATGGTCACATAGTCAGACAGTGATGGAGCTGGGAACAGGATCCATATATCCTGGCTGTCAGTCTCTTGCTTACTCTGTCTTCTATCACTAGGCTGCCTTTGTCACAGCTTACTTCCTTGATGTATGCTCTCATGGTGTTATTCTTTAGCAGTGAGAGACTTCACTGTCATCCCGACGAAAAACCTCTGCAGTGATGCAGTTAAGGCCTTAATCAGACTCTTGGACCTCTTCCTTGGCTTTGGCTAATTTTAAGTGATAATGATGATGGTTTGTACTTACACCTCTTAAAATGAATAATGAGGATGGAAATAAACATACTTCAGTCAATAAAATCTCCCTTCCTCTCTAATACAAATGCTGTCTTTTTGTTGTTGTTAGGTTGTTTTACTGCCATCTTACTACATATGTCCTAAGCGGTGCAGTAACCCTGTAGAGCTCATGCATGATCCTCAGTGTCCAAAGTTTTGAAGAAGACAGAACAGCCAAGACAATGCACTGTTAAACATCTCAATCAATTTATAATTATATATAAGCATTTAATGTTGATTTGTTTTAATTTTTTTTTCATATGTATAGGCTTCAAGCTTCTTGCCATAGAAGGTGGCATAGATTTTACAGTTGGCTTCAATAGGACCTAAGTACTGCTACAGTCCAGCTATAAATTTTAGCCATATTTTAAATTTAAAAATGGTAAATAAATTAAAAAATGTTGCGTGCAAGAGTACCTTTTTTCATCTAGCATGATAATGCTATTTTTGAGCAACATTGTACATATCTAAACAGAAGGTTCTGAAGTCAAAAAAAGAAGTGAAAAATCTTTTTTCTTTTTAAGTCTGTTTGTTATTTGAAGGAGCACATCTGACTGACATCCAACTGGTAATGTGGCACAAGTCTCACCTGAACCATTATTTTTGCTAGAAAATTTTGAGCAGTTGAAAGATTGAATTAACAATATGGATTCACTAAAATGATGCCTAGTGAGACTTCACAGCTTAAAAAAAATTTAAAAAAAGAAGTGTCCCAATAATATCTTGGAATATAAAAGGAGTCAAGGGGGTGATCAGAGACTCAGACACATGAACAGGAGCTGTTATACAAGTTACTGCGGGATAAAATTACTGTGTCAGCTGGTCCACCCATGCACATCCTCACTTACTGCAGCTGTGAAGACAATTCAAGGTGGGTTAACTATAAGTGCACTACAGTGATCTGTGTTCCCTTCAGCCTGACTGAGGCAAACACACATGCAGTTAAGGTGTTTCTGAATAGCTCATATTTGTCATGGTATGGAAACATGTACATGGACAGCTGATATGCGTCAAATTTAACAATTCATGGCTACTAAAGTTTTAAAAGTCCTCTCTGGCTTTAAAGCAATAAAATATTTATCTTCATACCACAATTTGGTCAGAGAAGCTTTAAACAACAGTTTGCTACCAAAAAAAGTGACTATAACATGTTTCTGAACAATCTTTTTAAATTGTGTGGAATTGCAATCAGCATTTGATCAGTTCAATAGTTTCAGACTCATACAAGGGAAATATTTTTTTATGATGAGGGTGGTGAAACACAGGAACAGACTGCTGAGAGAGGTGGTGGATGCCTCATCTCCGTAAACATTCAAGGTCTGTTTGGCCGTAGCTCTGAGCACCCTGGCCTAGATGAAGGTATCCCTGATCATTGCAAGGGTGATCCTACTAGATGGCTTCTAAAGGTTCCTTCCAATTCAAACTGCTCAATCATTTTATAATTCTATTTATTTGAGGTCATGTTCTGCCATTTCTAAGTCCTCCAGGGCAGTACAAGTCTATATGATGAAAGGACAAAACTGTGTGCAAAGTTTTAATCAGAGAGGATAGTTTTACTTCGTGTGTTCATTGACATCTTTGACAATGGGATTGTTTTAATTGTATGTGTGATAAGGCAAGGAGTAAAAATAGCTATTTTTGAGCATTGCAAAATGAGGAAAGAATACCAGGTTGTTCATAAGTGAACACTCTGAAAATGATTTCAGAGCCAGGTAAACCTGGATATCATTAAAAAAAATAAATTAAGAAACCTGCATGCCTACATGCAAAACATTTCTTCACTAATCTACAACCAAGCAGTTATCATCCCTTCATTTTTTGAGTTTCATTCCTGAAGACAAGACTTACTACTGTTAGGTGGAGCACTCTCCAAGTGCTATATTTATATAGTGCTCTTTATATTCATCCCTATTCCAAAGGATATCTTCCTTAGCAAGCAAGTCTCCAATAAGAACTGTAGTAAGAGTAGGGACTGGAAGAATTCATCTGTTGAAGATTTCTCAGACTTTTAGAGAAACTGGTGCTGGTGTGGTACAAGACCCCCTTAGAAATCTGCTTTGACTGGCCTCTGTACCACTGTATTAGCTCTGCCATTAACAATCAGGAGATATCAAGTGAAACTGCAGCCATGGCCTCCTGGTGAAACCATCTCATTAGTGCTGTATCCAAAGGCATGCCTCCTTTAAACTCTTCAGGAGAGGAGAAACGCCAGCACAAAATTTCCAAGTGATAACCAGTGCACAGAGGGCAGCAGCCTCTCACTGACCTTTGCTGTGCATCCAGTTATGCATGGCAGAGCTCTTCAGAGCTCTATTGATGAAATACAGGACTGATAAGCAAAGCAAACGGCTGAAAGTGAGAAGTAGCTCGAAAGGTCAGCTGCAGAACAGGTACTCAGCTGCTGGCATGCTCTTCTACCTGGAGCAGAGCTCTGTGTCTTGCTGCCTTTTAAGAAAAATATGTGTACAGTCAGTTTTGCAGGGTCCTATGCAATCATAAAATACTCTTTTTTAAAAAGTGACGGGCTTCAAATCATGTGGTATAAAAACATGTTATTTACGTAAGTAAAGCAGAAATGTTTGCTGGCTTTCTCATTAAATGCTCTTTTTCAGCATTTCAAAGATTTTCAAAATTTTTATCTGTTCATCAAGCCTTCAGTTAATTCTCTAACCTCCAACATAATCTTCCAAAAAGCCCGATTTTAGGAGATTTTGAGTCTCTTATGCATCTTAAAATAAATGTGGGTTAGTGTTTTTGAAGTCAATAGGCCTATATTTTTGACTGATATAAATCAGCATAGCTTTTTTTGACATTTCTCTTATTTGCACACTAGCAGAAGCTTAGCAGTCTTCTATCACTGACCTTATCCCTTAATTCCAAACAAACAGCATTTCTCCTAAGTGCTTGTAGTTAGAAGTACATATTTATTGCAGAGACACGAGAACCAGAAAGTAAGAAATGAACACTTTAAAAGGCCATTTAATAAAAGTATAGGAAAACTTGCACTGCTAAAAAAAAATATTTTAGATGGTTCACAGAGAAAAATCTTTCAGATACTCTGCTGAGAAGATTTGACAGATTGGGTAATACACTTTATTTCATGGAACCTGCTTGCATGAGACAGCTGTAGAAAAGAATTGTAATCAGTATGTTCATTTTTGAATCAAAGTTGCAGTTCATCATTGAAAACAGTGGCCTGCCAACCTCCAGCTGAAGCCCAGCTTTGCATTGAAGCTGCTGGGAGCTGGGCAGACATGTGCTTCTGTTCACTCTGCTCTGAGAAATCAACTTCTGGCAAAGGAAGTGGACAGCAGGTGGCTTTGCTGATGTTGTAAACTTCTGCAGCACAAGTTGCCAGCCCTGTGTGTCAGAGAGGGGTGTTGTTGGTTTTGGTTTTAGCGCCTTTTTTTATTTTTTTAAAGAGGAGGGAGAAGACAACAATTAAAACATTAAACCAGGCAGAAATGAGTTTGGGTTGGTTTTTTGGGGTTTTTTTTGCAAATAGACATTCTTTAGGTCACAGTGGGGAATTGTGACATTGCAAAGGGGATGAATGAATTAGTAGGCAAAGTAAGAAGAATCTCTACTTGTAGCTGTAATGTGGAAATGCTGCCAGCACATCCATACTATTGGATCCATGCAGAAGTCTAGGAGGCTTCCAAAAGCTTTTAACCCATGGAAAATGCCACATGTGAAAGTTAATGCTTTATGAATTGCCATTTAATACAAGGGGAAAACACAGATCATTGTAATGGTGAACATAATTTATACCATAATGAATCTTAAATGATGAACTAATTTGTGTTGCTTCTAGTTTAAGAGGGAAGGATATAGCAAGCCACAGGCCCATCCCTAGGGAGCTCAGACTAACTCCACTAACACCTATTGGCATGTGCCATGGTGATGAACAAGCTCATTCTCTAGGGATGAGTGGAGACAATTCATCACTGATACAGAGAAATCTGCAAGCAGCAAAGATTGCAGTGAGTCATTTATAAGTGAGGATGCACTTCCCAGGAATCACAAAGGGCAGTTTGATAACAAAATAACTTGATGTCTAAAACTTATATCAAAATCAGCATAAAACTCTGTCTATTTCCCAGCACCATTAGAGACAGCAATGGAAAGAATTGGAGGGCAGGAAGGTAGAGACATTCCAAGTCCAAAGTGCACACACAAATTATAGATAATCTCTAAAATCTGCAGACCTGCTAAAATCCAAATATTTCCACAGGATACATCACACACCTAGCAGCAGTGTGTGGGTGGACAGTATGCAGTAGTGCACATTTCACTGAAATGGAGCTGTGAGTGTCAACATGGACAACTCCTAAGAATCCTCTCTTTTGTCCCTACAGCAGAATATGTATGAGTTCAGTGCAGGGAGTAGCTGAGGGTTAGTGAGACAGATTCTCAAAACTAAATCACCAGAATAATAAAGAGGAAATGGATACCATCTTTTTATCATAAGACAAACTATCACTTGCACATGTGTCAAATTGCCAATGTGGTTTAATTAAAAAATGTATAACACAACAAAATGAATGAAGGACCTTTGAAGCCCAAGATTATACAAAATGCTCCTAAGACATTAGATGTTGCTTAACTGCTGAAAACAGGAGGGACGGTCTAAGATAGGTGAGCAGAGTCTAATCTTGAGCAAGCAGAGAAAGGTATCACCAGAGACCCCTTTCTCCCATCCTGAGATAAGCACCTAAGAGGCTATGAATCACCAGCTAGGAAGTGCCTGACTCCTCTCATCCTAAAGAATGGAGGTGTATCTTCAAGCTGCTAATATTTAAACAGGCAAAACAAATGTGGATTAACCCTTAGAATCCACCTGTAATGAGCCCAGTTTGTATGCCTTGTTCACTACAGTTTATACACTGTCTATAAACAGTTTATAAACAAGTATTTTCTACTCATTGGAGCTGGCTGCCTCCATTACTGTGTCTTCACATCAGTATTCCCTTGGGAAAGTTAAACTTTTCCTGCAGTGAGAGAAGGGTCTCTACTGACAGCTAACTTCCAGTTAGATGCTGTATCAGTAGCAGTGACATCTTGATAACTGAAGGATTAAATCTGAAAAAAAAATATAAATCTAAATGTGTGCTGGAAAGAAGGAGGGTGGAAGAGAAGATGAAATACAGAAGCAAAATTGCTTTGGAATACTAAATGTGCTGGAGCTTCTGGTATGACAGTCTGTGTACCAACAGCCATAATAAAATAACTTGCCTGCCAGGCTTCTCCCCTGTCCCAGTACAGGCAGATACAGGAGATACAGAGACCTTCCCCTTCCCACTCACATTCTCTAAAACCTGGATGCTTATTGACACTTGGCTGTATGTCAGAGCCTGTGTGAGTCACCGAGCAAGGGTTCATTACTCATTGCTGAGCAATAGCTCAGGAATGAGGAGCTCCGGGGTTCATGTGTCGGTGGTCACTGTGTATGTGATGTTAAATAGGGCAGGTTTGCCTGGGAGCCCTCCAAGTCATCCCTGGGAACCCTGCGAGTCATCCCTCTTTTCCTTTTATTTATTTAGTTAGTTAGTTGGTTTTCAACAGGGTTCAGGGACAGGGTGTTCCTCCTTTCTGGGTTATTTTGTTACCCGAGGGTGAGCAAGAAGACAAACTGTGCAAGAAAATGGATTTTATTCATTGTGGGAAAGTCAGTGTATACGGGGTAAAAAAATGTGTTCCACATTCTCTCCACATGATGAATTTAAGATTCATGTGGAGATAAACCAAAAATACCCATGAAACAGCTTTGGTTTTTGAATTTCATTTCCACAGGAGATTCCCAGAGTTGTTTGTTTGAAATAAACAACATAAAAGGAGACCCTCTGCCCACTCTCTGATGTGAAGCAATTAATGGCTGGATCAGCATTTCCACTCTTAATTCTGCTTTTCATATGGTTTGTTTTAAAAATTTGCTCCAGTCATGAACTTACCATGTAATAATACTTTGCATTTAGAAAAGTCTTTCATCTGAACAGCACAAAGTGCTTTGAAAATGTTAGTCAGTTAGTATTCACACTAGCATGGGAAATACAGGCTTTTGTTTTCCAAGAGAAACTGAGGCATTTGGGGTGAGACATCCTGGTGATATTTTGTATGGTGATATTTTTGTATGGCAGAGTATCAGAAATCCAGATTTCTGTTCATTAATTCTGATAATCACTTGAACCCTTCACTCTTTTGATGTTCTACTTAAAAACAATCTTTTTCATTTTCATACTGAGAAGAAATTTCAAACAGTTACTTCACTAGATTTTTTTCTACATGACTAGATGTAGGTTTTGGATATGAGGTAATAATAAATAATAGATTGTAAAAAAATCTGGTACGTATCATGAATGATATCTTGTATGTATCATGATAATCCTCATGAATGATTGTAAGACTTCATTGATGAAAGTGAGGAAGTCACCTGCTGTTGATCTGCAGTCACCTTATGGGTGTTGAGCATCAAATATTAACAGCACAGTACATCTGCACTGCAGCAGAGCCTGCAACTGATAATCCAGATGGGAGGAGGAACTGTAAATTGTACTTATTTGTGGCAAAATTTCCCCTTGGTCTCATGATCACTGAGAGTCTGGACTGGGGTTAAGTCCAAGTAATTTAGGCAACTAATTTACACTCTAAATTTCCAAAACTGAGTATAACAGTTCTTGTCCATTACAGGCTGGGTGTCCATTTCCAAATGCACTGTAAGCATCCAAAGGCACTTCCCTCTTTTCATTGACCCTATAGACCATGTGGGTTCTGAGGTTCGGACTTTTAAAAGATTACTTCTTAGCTGGATACAATTCAGGGTACCACTTGGTTGCTTCCATTACGCAGATTGGATGCACGTCCCCTATGATGTTCTGCAAAAATTGCAGTGGGATCTACAATGCCCAAGTCTCTCCTACTAATTTCAGCACTCACTGAAGCATTTAGGACTTCCTTAAGGATGTCTCAGCCCAGTTTTTGGAGCTGGTCTTCTCCATGAGAATATGTAAGTTCACAACACAGTACAGCCGAACTACATGTGAAAATCTTATTTTTACAGCATAAGAAGCAATTCTAAAAGTATCATTTTTTTTTCTTGCTCATTTTGCTTACATAGAACAGCTGCTAAGATGTTCTACACTGTGGCAGACAAGATAACCCAACCATATCCTGCATGATGTGACACCCAGCCTAAGCCTGGGGGTGCCCTGTGTATTATGGGAATAACCTAT
The DNA here is from genome assembly GCA_013399915.1 of Illadopsis cleaveri. Classification (NCBI taxonomy): domain Eukaryota; kingdom Metazoa; phylum Chordata; class Aves; order Passeriformes; family Timaliidae; genus Illadopsis; species Illadopsis cleaveri. Next base: position 975,112 of record VXBB01013008.1, read on the forward strand.
AAAGAAATAAGTCAGAAATTACCCTTGTTCTTTACAACCTTGCTCCCTGACTTATGGAAGATTGCAGAAAGTGGTTGTATCATGCAGTCAGGAGGAAGGGACAAAAGAGAAGAAATTTTATAGGAACCTACAGGATTACATATCTTTATTGAATGCCGAAACAAGTAGTTTCAAGTCAAGTAGTCATAAAAAATGAAGTATATGAAGGAGGCATAAAAATCAATGAAAGGTGAAATGCCTCTCCTGACCATCTGCCCACCTGCAAGCTGGAACGTCTTGGCACAAAAAGAACTGAAGCTGGAGCTGGGCTATTGAGGACCTAATAATCTCCCAAGTCACAGAATTTGCAGAATTAATGCGGACAGTGGCACTCTGATATCCTACTTGGTTTGTGGAATTCAGTTTGACCTTGATATCCTACTTTGGAACAAGACAATGACATTACCTTAGCTGAGAAACAAGAGCTCTGGAAAGAGAACCGTAGTGGGCTCCATTTGAGGTTCTGCAGAGAGAAGCATGGAGGGAGGAGGTAAGTCCTTATTAGTCCTGTTAACTCTATTTCTCTTTCTGAACAAGTTTTCTCCACCAATTACAACAATTGATCAAATTTCAGTAGTCAAGGACCACCGTATCTGCTCCTCTCATGGTCCAGTCTGCAATGCAGATATTAATTACCCATGTTTGATACTTAATTGCATAACTAAGAACAAAAACTATCAGTATATCAGTAAATTTTTGTCCAAACAAATAAATTTAAACTTTGTTTTAACCATGGTTGGCAGGGACCTCAAGGATCATCTGGTCCAACCTGTTCAAATTCCCTGAAGACTATAATACCAAAGTCTGCATATAAACTAGTTGCCTGACCTTTATCAGGAGAAAATATTTCAGCTTTAACTCTGGAGAGCCCAGGGTGAGGAACCTGTGTGACTGCTAATAAGCTATGCAGCACATGACATTCTGGGAAGATTGCAGAGTCATGCATTACCCTCATCACTCTTAAGAGGGAGTGACAGTTCTGCTCCACAGTGTATTGATCACCAGAGCAGCTGCCAAACAAAACAGCAGTGACACATCAAATATACATTGAACTTGGCTCTATTTCTAACAGTGTCTTGTTCCAGGGTTTGTAACTGAACAACTCGGGCATGAAATGGTCCTGTTTGCATTAACTGTGTGTTCCTTCTGGGCAGCTTTCTGTAACTATGGTGTCAAAATGTTTCCCATCTTCTGACATGTAATTCTTGCTCCAGTCTCCTGTGATTCCCATTTTTCAGAAGACAACCTGCACTGTAACTGAACAGAGTCTTTTTTAGGGTCACATGGGGAGTGTGTGTCAAAACAGAGGAGTTTGTGACAGGCAGGAGTTTTCCCTTGTCCATCATAGTGGCCTAAGAGCAAAGCCATCTTTCAGTAGGTTCTCAGGTATAATCCTTTTTTCTGCCAAACTGTTACAGTGCTGAGTGCCATAGCTCTTCTGACTGCAAGTGCAGTAAATGCAAATAAAAATAATTCTTGTGGCCTTAAACAAGAAATTGGGGAAGCTGCACACAGTAACAAGAAGTGACTCTAAACTGATGTATTGCATGAGCACGGTGGCAGCAAAGGGACTGATGCAGGGATTGTAAGAGGAAGGTACATTCCTGCTGCAGACAGGGCTTAGACTTTCATTTTGTGTGGAAGCTTATGTTGTAGCTTCTCTTCTTTTTTCTTTTTTGATTAATCTAGGGCCATTGTTGGTGGTATAAAATCCTTTTAACAGATTGCTTAGGGCATGGCCCACTGTGATCAAGGGCAGCACATTCAGTCCCTGTCATTAAACAGTGCTGCCTTTAATCCCCAGAGGTGAATGACGTTACATACTTTCATGATGTAGCAAGTACATATGGCAACATTCAGATATGGGTTATGAGAAAGCATTTTTTACAGGCATGAATGCAAACATATAAAACTGTTCTGAGCAAGGTCAGAATAATTCATGATACATGTTTTAGCTCCATTTGAGGATCATCAGCAAAACCTGCATACAGAAAATAGAGGGCCAGACTAATAAAAAAATCTAATAGTTTCTTATGATTTGGTTTAAGAGCCCTTTCAGCTGCCCTCTTCTCATGGCAATAAACATTGGCCATTACCTGCCCATGTATACCTTTGTTTAGCTTACCATGACCCACACCTCGGAAAAGAAAAGAAAGCTTTAAAGGAACTTTCTGCAAGGGCACATAGTGATAGGACAAGGGGCAATAGTTTTAAGCTGAGTGAGGGCAGGTTTAGATTAGATTAAATATTAGGAAGAAATTCATGCACTGGTGGGGAGGGCCTGGCACAGGTTGCCCAGAGAACTGTGGATGTCTTACCCTGGAAGTGTTCAAGGCCAGGCTGGATGGGATTTTGAGTAACCTGGTGAAGTGAAAGGGTTCCTGCCCATGCGTAAAGACTCAGACTACAGTTGCCTGTCTCAAACACTATGAAGGCTGCAGAAGGACTTTACCATGAGATAAGTACAGAAGGGAGCAACAGGATGGCACTAACTCCAGTCCTGGTGGAGGTGAGATCTGGTTAGCACATCCCTGGTAACACATCCAGACAAAAATTTACACTGTGGTAAACTGTATGAAGATGTAACTGCTTGTAGGCACATCACTGGTCAGACAAAGATCAGTCCAAGTTATGGGACAGATGCCATCTATGACCGCCAATGATCACCAAAGCCTCCTGAATATAACTGGAACCTGCACTGTGAGTTAAGCCACCACAGCAGGTACCTGAGATAAGATAAAGGTGGTGCTATTGTCTTGGGTGTTATCTCAGACCTAGGGGAAGGTTAACAAAGCTGGAGGAGAAGAATGTATCACTGATAATGGACACAAAACCCACAGAATTTATGGCCCACTTGGAAAGCCAACTCAGCTGAAATCAGCTTGGATGGGGTAAAAGGTAGTTCTGGCAGGGGGAGATTGAGACCCTCAACTCACAGACCTGCAACCCAAGAAACCACTGAACTCAAAAAAAGAGAAAGACAGAGAATGTGGACTAAGTAGCATTAGAAGTGAGGGAATAATTTAACCAATATAATAATAGAACTGTGTAGCCAATGAGAATTAATTCCTTTGTTTCCTAAGGTGTATGAAGAGTGAAAAGTTTTGAATGACCTTGGGACCTCCACCACCAAGAAATTCAGGGTGAAGAAAGATGAACAGGACAGGATGCTGCTGGATCCATGCGTTGAGACTATCTACTGCTTGATCCCTCTCTCACTCTTTCTTCTCACTCTTCTATTTCTTTCTCTCTCTCTACCTCACATTTATTGTTAAAAACCCCCTGTATTATTGACTTCCACATATGGTCTTGTTTGCACCTTAATTCCAGCATCTCTCAGTAGTTGGATCTCAACACCATGGCAGGGAGTTTGAAGCCAGATGATCTTTAACAGCCCAATCCAAAACCATTGTATGATTCTATATGGAAGGATGTTTGTGTAGACACTAAATGGTCTGTAAGAACCAAGCCAGATCTGGTATTTTATATCCACACCCAGAAGAATTACATCGGAGTCACTTCTCTGTGTCAAAAGTTAGTTTCAAAGCACAGTCTTGTTTATAAACTATTCCTTTTTAAGGCCAATTCCAGAACATTAGATGTCTCTGGGTAGTTTTAACTATTATTTTATTTGTCTGATAAGAGTCCTACTTGAATATTTGAGACTTATCCTGGGGGGCACACTAACAGGATACGGTTGCATCAACATCTGACTGGAAGGTTCACTAGGCATGAACTTACAAAACCTCAGCTATTTTGTGGAAACAGCCCTTTGCACGCTTGATCCCCTGGCGCCAGGGAACAAGCTCCCTGGATCAGGCCACATTGACCATGGAGTATGCTCCAGCAGTTACCGGGATGCTCCAGCAGTCACCGGATGCTCTGTGAACCCATATCCCAATTAACCCCTCAAGAACCTGTTCACAGGCCTAAGCACAAGACATGTAATCTGCAACATGTAATAATGGGGACTCTTCAGCATCAGGTAGAGAGTGTTCCTGTCATGTGAGAGATCTTGGATGTTAACAGAGGGTGGGAGCAACGGCTTTGCCAGTGAGTGGGTTTTGAGACAAGCCTTAAAGGAAGAGAAGATTCTTAGAGTGCTGAAAGCCTGAAAAGCAAGGATTTCTTTCCCCTCCAAATAACAAACAAAGCTGAGACCACATAGTCTGCCCATCCTGAGTCCCTGGGATACAGGAAGGAGATGATGAGTGATTAGAAACAGCTGAGATACTGGTTTAAGCCTCTATTAATTAATCCTGTAGCAATCCCACTGTCTCCAGAACTTGCTTCAACAGGAAATTTTCCTTCAGTTCTCTGAAGGCTGGAGACCATTTTTTTTTCTTATTATTATATGTCAAAAACTTGTTTTGAAATTAATTTGTCAGACTGCCCTGAATGATGCTGTACCTACCAAATAACCCTGCAAACGTGAAGAACCACCACAGTGCATTAAACAACTCACTCCTCCTATAGGAAACAGCCTGTAGTGCATAGACGTCCCCCCGGGCAAGATCACATCTGCGTTCCCACTGCCAGGTATCCAGCTTGGCAGGACACCAACATTCAGCTTCTAAAAACAAACCTGTGACAGCAGCAGGAGGCTGTCACGGACTCTCCCACAACCAGTTTTAGTCGTGTTCCAAAGCTGGGGCTGAGAAGCAGCCTTTGAAAAGGTGCCAACAAGGAGAATGTTCCTAACGTTCCCACAGGGCGAGTCTGCACCTCAGGATGTGTGTGTATGGATCCCATCAGTCCTACAGCACAGCTAGGACACCCTGGAATCGTCTGCTGAAAACCCCAACAATTCAAGACCCTCATCTGCAACAAAAAGAGGCAGGAACACGCATGAAATAGGTGTTAATTGCATTGTTCTTGCTCTTCACAACACTGACTCATTCCTTCCATTTTGACAGGCTATATCCGGAAAAACAACTCTCAGTGATGGCTGGTGCTGCCTGCAATCCTGGCAGAGATACAGTAAGAGAGAGCACACCTGTTTTTATAGGTATAAAAAGGCCAACATCGAGAAGCAGTCAAGATGGAAGAAGACCTTTTTGTTTACTCAGCAAAGCTGTGTGAGGAGGGGGCACGTGCTATTCTGTCCTTTCCACCTTTTCACCTGGATTACTTTATCACTGGGACAGGTTCTAATCTCCCTGACATGGAGATAAGAACACAGAGGCAGCGTAAGTAACCTGGCCTTGCATCTGTGAGTTCTGCTTGTACTAGGCTTGCTTCGCTCTTGAGTGTGTCAGCTAGGTGTGTGACATCTGGGAAAGCCAGAGGATTTCTCTGAGACTCTGACACAAAACTCACATGGGAATAATTTCCTGAAGCAGAGCCACAACCTCATAATGGATCTCTACACAAAGAGGGGGAGAGTTCTGGGAAGAAAGGCTGGGATCAGGAGTGGTAACTGAAAGATGCAGCTGATGGCAAGAGAAAGGAAGAGAGTCCCAAGAAACTTAAAAGAGTGAACCTCATCTATCAAAATACGTTGCTGCTGTCCTGCTCCGAAGATAACCTAACTCAAATGCCTGAGATAAGCCTGGCAATTAAGTATGGTGTGGTCCTCTGAAAGCTTATGGGGTATAAAGCAGCACCTGGGAGAAGGATGTTATCCCTTCCCATTACACAGTGGTTTTTCCATGACTATGTAGGAAGCTGTGGCAGAGCTGGACCTTGGACATGGTCCTGGAGGAGCCCCAGCAGGCACAGCCACCCCTATTTGCTGGTTGCAGAGGCTGCACTTCTCTCATTGACTGAACAAGGCCTGAATGTCACAAATGTCCAAAAGGCAGAAGGGTCAAACTGGTATTGTCTCATAGAGCAAAACAAAAAGAAGCACAAACATAGAATCATGTAAATCCATGGGATTATTAACATTTATAAGAAAATAAAAATAACCGCAAAACCTGAACATACTCAGTCCCAGCTCCCACTGGAACGTGGTGCAGTGTGTTCACCTTTACCCGCAGGGAAGGGATGGGAGAACAAATACCAAATGCCAGATGTTTCATTGCATAATGCATTTCTGGAAAATGGAATAAGGATGAATATATAGGTCAGTGGTGAATAATACAAAATAAGTAATAACAAAATTCACTCTCATGCAAGAAGCACAATAATTATCCATAGGAACCAGAGGAAACTCCATCCCTTGTCAGAGTTTCAGCTAGCCTTGGCAGAGTACACTCATCAGAAATATGCCCGGGAAAATGATAAATCATATTACCTAGACCACTTCACCATCTCTAAAAAAACTATAGAAAATTCTGGTTTAATACATTCAGTTTACAAATGGGCTGCTTTTTTACTTGGCAAGATAACTTGGCAGAAGCCAACTGCCTTATTTATTCACTGGAAGATTTTCCTATGTTAGATAAGAATTAAGAAAATATCTGTTTTAGCTCATTGAAGAAAAAAATACTTACTTTAATAGTGACTGCTCCTCTTCTTCCAACGACTAGAACTCATTGTAAAACAGGCCTATGATTAACCTCTTGGTGTGAATGTACATGCATTTGCCCAGGCCACCAACTCCTACCAGATGGAACCTGAACTCTTGAGTCACAGAGTTGCATGAAACCAAGAGCTAACAGGGACTCTCCTGTGTTTCAGTGGCTCCTTTCTCTGAGCCACATGTCCATTCATGCAGTGAAATTTTGAGTAGCTATAGCTTGAAGGCAACATCTGTTCTGAGAGACTTCAGGGTAAAGGGAGCAGCAGGTACTGAGATTGCATTTATAACAGATGCTTTCCTGGGCTCCTATGCCACCTACTTCTAAAGAGCAAGGTCCACAGCATGCTTGAAACCCTAAGATATGACTTACACAGAGGCAAACAGCTTGGTGCAGCATAGGCTATCTTTTGTCAGAACTGTTGAAAGTCATTGGTTGTTTGCCTCACCTCTCCTTTTCTCCATGCCTTGCTCCTTCTTACAGTTTCCTGACTCCAACATCAGATTTTGAACACATCATGAAACCACACACTGAGTCTGAGACTATTTCTAGAGAAATGCTTGTGATACCTATTGAGAAAGGGTATGGCAACAACAGGATGGTGACAGATGCCTGGAAGAAGGCATGGAGAGGGGAAAAAAAGACAGGTAAATGTACAGGAAGTAATTTTCTACATATTGTTTTGATGAATGCAGTAGAAACACCTTAAAGAGGAGTAGGGCATTGGAAGTGCTGATACAGAAAGCCAATGCAAGCAAGTGGACAAAGACCAGGCAATTGAGATATATCTAGCAGGTTCATCCCATAGCTAGGGAAAGAGAGGGAAAAGGGGAGGACAGACTTAGACAATAGTAGTATTAAAGGCTTTATCATATGGGCATCCTTGCACACAGGCTAAAGTTCACGGTTTCATGCTGTAGAACAGCAATGAGGCATTGAACCTTGGGGTTTGGGCATGAAAATGGGGTTGCCATTTCAGGCATCCAAACCAGAGTGCAGGAGTGCAACAAGAGGGCTGGGTTACTACAGCTTGATGAATCACTGCCCATCAGCTGTACATGCCAACATAGAACAACTTCACCTTTCATATCCTCCAGCCAAAATGTGTGAACTGACCCTGAGATGAAGGTGGATCCCTTCCAAGGCACTGTGAGACCAGTTTAGCAAATGCATGTTGATTATTACCCAGACAGGCTTAAAACAAACCTGAGGCACATCTTATTGGACAGATGGCAAAGTCACAGTATTCACATTGCTTTTATTCAGATAGTCGTATAAAACACCATTGCCTTGGCATTGATAGTCTGCAAGTCAGTTGTTTCCCCATGTATTTCATGGACTTTTCTTATAAGACACACTGAAAAACTGCCCAGTTATTTTTCCTTTCTTGGACTCTGTATTTAAAAGAAATATGAATATTATAAAACTGCCCTGGGAAAAAGAGAGAGGGCTGAGTTTCATACCAATAGCTACAGGATTTTTTTTTCAGTCCAAGCCCAGATGACAAGGCATCCCTCGTGTATTATAAAACACTCCATGTAAATAGATCATAAGCCTCTTAGGTGGAGGAGGAGTTAAGGACTGTTAACCTTTCCCTTTAGGGTCTGTGCACTGAGTAGTTTAGAAATCTCCCTTTTTTTCTGTGCTGCAGGCAGATGTTTGAGTTCAGCTAAGCCATTCCAGCAGATATTTACCAACGTTCATGTACCTTATGGATACCCTCCATCCCAAGCAAGCAGTCATTGGCATTGGTGGTGTGTGGTGAGATCACTCACCCACTCTGTTAGTAAAGGACTAGTAATAGTGTAGGGGACAAAGCCAAGAAAGCAGCTAAGTGTCACTAGTCCCCTTTTTAACATGTTCATTCAGTTTATGATGCACAGGTAGTTTCAAAAATCATCATTCAATCGTTTCTCAGTTTAGGGAACCACCAAAGCTGCAGGATGCCCAGTAGTAATCTTTCTCATGGCTAAATAAAATTTTGTGTGTACATGGCAATTTCTGGTGTGAAAAAAGCTCTGTTATTCTTCTGTCTATCTAAGGAGTTTGATCCTTACATACTCAAAAACCAGTGGGTTCCAGTTCAAACTGGGCTGCTGAATAAAATGCAAATGTGGCCAAATGCAAAAGAAGCCATGTAAACATTGCACACACAAGCACACTCACAGATATGTGGGAAATGTACATGTAAGTAGTGTATCTGAGGCATATGTATGCTGAAATAGTGGGTTTGTGTGCCCTGAATACTGTACACTTGAATGAACTTTCCCTCAGAGCAAAAGTGTAGTTTTCCATCTTGTACTCATAATTTTTTCCCCATAAAAATATTTTAATGATTTAAGTCCCACAAGCCCAAGAGCTCCAGATGCATATTTTAGTTGTTTGTCATAAGAACTATCCAACATAAAAAATGACCACCCCGTTCAGCCAGAATGAGTTTGCACAATGTTTAATGTTAAAGTGAAGTAGAAGAATTTTTCACTGTAGTGAAATAAGTCCTTGTAAAAGTATCATTTGTGAAACTTTAAAACCAGCAGTGGAAAAAATAAGATTTTTTTTTTCCATATGAAATTCTTTAAAAGGAAATAGGTCTCTAGAAGGTAAACTCTTGTTCCTATCAAAGGCAGCAATAATCTTCCAGTTGATTTCAGTGGTGCTTAAGTTTTAGACAGACATACATATTTTTAGCTTTTTCACTTTTTGGTCTTTTGGAGTCTTGAATTATCACCATCCTAGTCTTTTGGGAAGAACTATGTACCTACAATATTAACCAAACTCTGCTGCAAGGGTAAGTAAATAAAAGTCATAGATGTTTTTCCTAAGCCATTCTAATAGATGAATGAAACAAAGCACTGATTTTCCAGAGGGCCATGCAACACCTGCCTGTAACTCTTGCTATATCAAGGCAAGGCATGGATCCATCTGTCTGGCTTCCTATTTCTTCTACTGGATGCATCTATCCACTTTGTTGGGACCTGGATTTGGATGCAACAGAGGAACCCAACAGAATTCCATGTATGGATGGAAATGGATGCATGTTTCATAGCAAACTGGATTTGCACTGATTTCAGGAGGCAAAATTCACTGTCATCTCCTGAGGAACAGGACTTGGATGTACCTCTTAGGACCTTTTCTCCCAACCATACCTATCTCTATCTCTTGGTGGAAAGTGCTTGCAGGGGCACATGCCAAAGGGAGCAGACTGCTTCAAGTCAGATGTGGTTAATGGAACATCCACTTCTCATCTCTATATAAGACAGTGTCTTTCATTTCCCAATTCTTTTTCAAACTGCTTATTTTTCACTCTGGGTTAATGATTTTCCCATAAGCTATACTCTTTATTTCTGGAATGACTTAGGTGATGCCCACTTAATTGCCCTCTGCCCTTTTCACCTTGAGGTGAACTCAGATATGGAGAGTGATTTACCTAAAAGGGAAAGTTCTTGCAGTCTTCAGTTAAATATTTACTTATGCCTTTTTTGGTGTGCCTTGTCCTTGGTATTCCCAAGTCCTCTGAGACATCAGTATCAATTCCCACTGACTCTACAGACACTCCCCTCCTCAAGGAGGGTTACTCAATACGGTTTTGGACACATTTTCTGCTACTTAACTTGACTGCAAATATTTTTGTATTTGTGTTACTAAGGTCAACAGAGACCTTGTGGACAATTTCCTCCTGTTCTTGGAAAAGTACATGCAAATGTGGTTAGGATGCAGACATTTCAAACTGGGTTCAGAGTGGACTGCAGGACCAGGCTGAGGAGCCTCGTGGCATGCAAAGAGGTGCTCCCTGCCTCTGTGAAAATACCCATGTGCTGCCAGTTTGAAGAGTGCTGTTCAGGGTGCCAGCGGGCTGAGGCAATCCAAACCCTCCCATTTGGATACTCATGTAAAAGCACCTCAGGTTAGAAGGTTCTTGTGTTTGTCTTGAAGATGACTGATCAGATTTAAGCCAAACTGTTTTGAACAAGCCTTGAACATGCCCACAGGGATGGGAGGTATTTGGGAGTGACAGTGCTAAGCCTTCTTTGTGCATGTTTCATCTTAAGTTGCTGATAACATTTGAAAAGTGTGGCAAAACCCTCATTGCACAGCACGTACTTTGACACAGCACTGGGTCCTTGGTGGAAATGTTGTCTTCTTCCCCTAAAGGTGATCAGGCTACTGTACGTATGAGATTTCTTCAAAAGCTACCCAGTGATGCTTTTCCCAGTGTGCTTAACTGGTCCATGGAGCTTGTTATTTAAAAGTCCCACTGGCTGCAGCTGTACTATTAAATGCAATAGACCAGTGACTGCTGCCTGGCACAAAGCCAGAGGCATGTTATGATTCATACCCACCCGACTGGAAGCTTTTACCCCTAAAAAACAGGGTGGCCACACCCAACCTACCTTTGGGAATGGTCCCAAGAATGTTGCTGTTCTCTACACTGTGCTAGCAGGTATGTATTTTCTGCTGGTTCATGCTAATCCATGTCAAGGGGCCACAAAACAACATAGACAAGCATGGAGCAGTGTCAGAAGTGGTGTCGTCGCTCTGTTTAATTTAGTGGTCTAGACACAGCCATTAATACCAAGAGTTTAGCAGGATTCTTGGAAGGGCCAATGCATTTATATGGCCAGTGAGAATATCCAGAGGAATGGGAAAAATATTTCAAAAGCCAAAAAAATAAAAAAACCCAACCAAAATCAGATTTTTGGAACTGATAAAGTTTTAAGTTCTTCTGGGATCAGATTACACAGTTTCTGGTATCCTCCCTAGCAGCATCTGGTGCTGCAGGTTTTTGGGAAGAGGATGCTGGACATAACAGCCCTCTGTCCACTCTGCTATGTCAATCCTGGTGCTAACTGCCACACAATGTTACATTTGTGGTAAAATTTATGGGGAAAATGTGAAAATACCTTTCATGCCCTCTGATTTCCTTGGCTCACTCTCTGATATGAACAGGGAAAAGCTTGGAGCTGGAAGCTGACAGCTGGCTTCTGCCCAGGGCTCCATTGAGATTAGGGAGCCTGAGTGCAGCAGCCCTGCTGAGTGAAGCTGTTCTGCTTCACACCTGGGATGGTACCTTGAAACAAAGGTGAATTTAGTTTCCCAGGCAGCTTTACTGCCTGATATCTTTATACTTGTGGGAAGTATACATCTCAGCTGTATCTGTCACGATTTTTGCAGTGAATTCTGCAACTGATCTTCTACTTAAGCTTTTTCTCTTGTTTTCTTATTTAAAACTATCTAAACAAAGACATTTAGTCTCCCCCATGCATACATACCATAGCTTGCCTCCTGTATCCCTTCTCTTACCTCCAGGATTCAACTTGGCGTCTTGTTCCAAACATGCCTGTGGTGTGATGAGTTGTGGAGTTTTAACTTCCAGCTGAGCTTCCTTTTGTGAAAGTCCATGAGAAGCAGCAACTGTAGAAGAGAGGGCTAAAGCAACTGGTTAGAAATGACACCATGGGCAAACCCAGTCACTCGTTCTTTCAGCAGCCAAGCCACATGATTGCCCTGTCTGGAAATACCAATAGATTATGGGAAGTTCAGAATAGCCACAAACATCATCTGCACCCTCTTTCCTGAGGGCAGAATCTGGGACACAAACATAGCCATTATAGGAAAAAATAAAGTGATACCTGAGTGAAGAACCAGTGTTGGCAACTCAGCTGGAGTCCCAGATGTGTCTGTAGCAAGATCCCAAGGGTATTGCATGCACAGATCAGTTTGCATGGCCATGGTACAGGCACAATGCTTCTTAGTGTGGGAATGAAGACACAGATTGTGTAGTCCCTATGAGAGACCCTGTCTCTGATGCCACTGTCTTTGATGGGTGATAGTTGGTCTGCAGATATTTTATGTCCATTTACATTGAAGAAATATCATCCTGGATAATATATCTGTATGCCCCTTTCATTATGAAGGCAGGTTTCAGGTTTGAGGTGAAATGTAAAGCCACATCCTATATCTCATGTTGACTACAAATTTCCACCAAAAAAGGGCTTTGGAAATAGGGAATCAGACCCAGGCAAAATCTAAATGCAGTTTGTCTCAGCTCTTTCTTGTGGGTGATATTCCACCCATTACTGAGGCTTAGCACAAAGCATAGCCAACACTTAAACCCTCAGCAGGATGTTAAGTGGTGTCTAGGCTTTGTGCTGGGTCTCTGCACTAGCATGAATTTTTACCAGTGAGGAGAAGGATTGCTTTGTCCATACTGAAAAGTACACAGCCAGCCTTCTCTGTAGTATGCCATTTAATTTAGTTTTGATTTAATCCTTTGCATTGAGGGGATGCTGACTGCCCTAAAAGAATAAAAGCTGCCACTCTGAGGCATGTGCCTTTTGCTAGACATGTGATCCAAATAGTTACATTCAAATCAAATCAAAGCACTTCAAGGGCCAAATGTAGTGCAGTTTTTCTTACTTGGCATATAAAGTTTTCATTAATTTTTAAAATATGTTAAGGCAAATTAGAAGCAGTATTCTAAACACTGATGATTAAGGACAGTAGCCTCATACTTGCAGCCCACACTTCTAGCCCCACACTTCTTACTTCATATGATTTTCCACTAGCAGCTGCTTTTTGGATGCTGAGACATCAGATGTGGCCATGTTTCCTTTGCATCACAGGTTTCTAGTGAACGACTCAAGGATTTGGGCTGTGAAATAGCTATCAAGTAAGTAAAATGAGGAGCTGGAAAGCTCTGAAAAACAAAACATGAAAACAAAGTTTTGGTTCAGTGGCTTGGTAAATATTCCAGGAACTACTCTTCTTTCTATGGTATTAGGGAGGAAATCCTCCCTCCTTTTCTCTGTCTCCTTGTGGAGGCTGATGTATCTGGTCCTCATTAGGGGGTGGTTATAGCAGTGGGATCAAACAAGCTCAGACTACAGTTGTGAGGCACTGCAGTCTCCTGGTTCAGGCAGGGGGTTGTGGCTCAGACATCCTGACTTGCATTCCTGGGTTTGACTCACAGTCAAGCTATGGACAAGTCCCAGGAAACCAGAGTCCTTTTAACTTGTGTATCAGGTACACACAGCACTCTCCAGCTGTGAGCAAATGCTGGGAGATGTATGAGGTTCTCTTGAGTTCTTTTGAAGTATTTAGCTTATATAGACTTACCTTGACAACTTAGATGTTGGTCTGTCCCTATTCCCTAACAAGTAGGATTGTCACATGGCTACGGGGTGGAAAGAGTTAGCCCCATCCCTCACATAGCTGTTTTGTCTTAGCACACCTCAGGTAACTTCGGAAACTTATCTCTTACATCTAGGGTGCACCTCCACTATTAAATTAAACAAGCCAGGGAATGCTGCAGGGAGCAGGATTTGAAGTGCTGCTGTACTGTCAGAAGGGCCCTTGACACTTGGTGTTGTGGAGGGCACTAGCCATGTTCAAACAGAGCAAACGGTGCCCTGTCACGACCTGGGAACCTGCCATGACCCAGCACAGACACTTTCATTAGAAGAGCAGGAAGACTTACTTGACTGGCAGTTGTATGGTACAGTCTGGCCTCAGGGCTAGAGCTTGGACACATTTAACTTCCTAATACAGACCAAGTCTAGGACCCGGAAAGATAAAGACACTTTCAGAGTCTGAGTCAGCCCAGCCAGGATCTGAATCACTCCTGAAATTGTCTGTCTGTCTCTCTGCAGTGGAAGACTTAGGTGTTATCTTCTTCAACAGCTGCCTCAGCTCTAGGTGTACAGTCAGGGCAGAGGAATCTGGGCAAGTAAGGGAAGCCAAAATGTATTTGATTTGACCAGAGGAGTGTATTTTCTCTTGGACTCTGCCAGATGATAATTAATTGATTGATTGATATTGGTTTTAATACCCACATCCTGGTATCACTAATAAATAATGACCACTAATAAAAAAATTTAGAGCTTTGAAAGCTAATATGGATGGTTTTGGAATACCAGAATTTGGTATCTGCATCCACCCAGCATCACAGACTGCTTTATAAATTGTAATTCATTTCCATAACATTCTAAGATGACTGTGAGTAGTAGTGTGTGTCCCTGCTTGATGAATATGTAGACTGAGGTACAGAGAGGTGAAAGCATGGTTTGTCCTTTCTTTCCCCCAGATATCTACTCAGAGATGAAGCTGGAAGTGCAGCCCCTGGGACTCGGTTCCTACTCTTCCAAACCTGGCAGCCGAGGAAGTGTCTTGCTTTGTTTTAATGAAGCTCTGTTTGCCATTTCATTTTACAGACTGTTAGCCCAGAATAATGGGAAGTGGATACCCTGATGGACGACAGGAAGCCTTTATAATTTGTCAAACTACAATTAATAGCTGGCAAGCTCAAGACCAGCTCTCTGTCAGTAAATACCATTTGGGCCAGACTCACTTAAAGATTTCTGTCCTTGTGCCTCCAAGTTGGCAAGGTCAGCTGCAGCTCAGGCTGGAATCTGAATCCCCAAGTGCAGAAGCAATCCTGATCCTGCAGAGCCCTCTTAGAAACTATATCCCAGGCCTCCAAGATCATGAGTCTTTTACATCTGGTCAGAATAAAGGCAGAGAGAGATTAAAAAAAGGGCAAGGTCTGATCTGTGTTTTTTAATGGAGTTTTGTCCTCAAGATCTTCTCTGAGGTGAATTTCCTTGCCAGACATTATCAGCTTCAGTGGTTTGGCTCAGATTTTTGCTCTAGATTCTTCTGTCCTGTTGACTTTTGGATCAACTCTGCATTGGCTCTGTTTTGAAGACTGCTTTACCCATATTAATGTTTAACTTACACAAGTATTAAATCATAAGTTTAACATGGAAATGTTTTAGTCTCTGGGCAGTTCCTTTCCTTGCTGATTTCACACTGTACACAAGTACAGCTTCACTTGGCAGGATTTCTTCTGTTTGGTGCTGGTCTCATGACACTCTGTTATTACTGTGGCCTTAATTCAGAGGAAAACAATAAAAAAAACCCCACTATGGTGTTGTAGGCATTACTGTGGGTTCCTGTGAGTCAGAGTGGCCCAAAGTAGGGGCCTTGGGAGAAGCCTGAAACTAATTTATGTCACATTATACCCATGAGTGTCCACAGATGGTGCTTTGGGGCTGGGAACTTGGTAGTGAATCTAGAGGCTGTATGAAGAAGAAAAATGTCTCTTACTGTTGTCATGTACCTCTACAACTCATCAGTCATGGTTTGATTATTAGATACAACTAACAATAGAAACAGGAGAGAAAAAGAGATAGAAGACAGTTATCCTCATAAAGACTGTCTTACCTTTTCATGTTGGCACTACTTTAGGCAGACTTTCCAGGGGACACAGTGACAAGAGTTGTTGTGGTTCCCACTGCCCTGAGCTGTCTGCATGATCTCACAGAATGACACAACATGCTGAGTTAGAAGGGAACCATCAGGATCATCAAGTCCAACTCTTAACCCTGTACAAGACAGCTCCAAGACTCACACCCACATGCCTGAGAGCATTGTCCAAATGCTTCTTGAACTCTGTCAGCCTGGTGCTGTGATCACTGCCCTGGGGAGCCTGTTCCAGTGACCATCTTCCCTTCTGGGTGAAGAACATTTTCCTGGTATCCAACCTAAACCTTCCCTGACACAGCTTCAGGCCATTCCCTCAGGTCCTGTCACTGGTCACCACAGAGAAGAGATCAATGCCTGCCCCTCCTCTTCCCCTCACCAGGAAGTTTCAGACCACAATGAGATCTCCCTTCCCTCCGCCTGAACAGACCAAGTGAACCCAGCCACTCCTCATGTGGCTTCTCCTCAAGGCCCTTCACCATCCTTGTGGTCCTCCTTTGGACACTCTCTAATGCCTTAATGCCTTTCTCATCTTTAGGTGCCCTAAACTGTACACCGGATTTGAGGTGAGGGTATACCAATGCAGAGCAGCGGGGGACAATCATCTCCCTCAATCTCAAAGAAAAGCTTCCAAAGGCTTAAGATCTGGAATAGCATAGGCCTACATCTTTCCTTTTGTGATGTTACTTTGTTTCTATTTTTTGTCTGTACTAGCCTTTGTAGAAGATTAATATAGCACAGAGTCAAAAAACATCTTGTCGATGTTCCAGAGTCATGGCAGAACAGTAAAAATAAGAGCTAAGACCTCTCCAAATGGCCTCATTCAGTTCTCATTTCATCTATGGTTGGTTGGTTGGTTGAGAGGTTTTTTGTGGGAAAGGTTTTTAGAAAAAGATTGACTCATTTTATCTGTATGTCCAGCACACCCATCAACCAACAGCTCTGCCTTTGCTCCTGCAGGTGAGGGTGTCATCAACTCACATTGCTTTGCCTCCCTCTCCTGCTGTGTCTCCACTGGGACACATTTTGAAGGAAATGCTGTTGTGTTCAGTGACAGAAAGACAAAGCAGCCTAGGAGTAAAAAGAGGAGCTCCACACATTAATGTCAGGTTACCATCTTGCTTTTCTATCTCCTTCTAAAGCCCCAGCAGACAGCTCTGCCTTCTTAGAAAGCCATCCTCCCTAGCATGTGAGTGAGGTCTATAGACCCTTCTATTCTCTCTGTACAGCACATCCTACCTGCCCATTCATATCCACAGCAGTTCTATGTGCACATAAAGCACATCAAACCACAGATAACTGAGGGTGCTGACCACCTCCTGAGGCACAAACACAGTGCAAGTGCCTAATGCCCACCTTGTTCAGGTAAACTGGGAGACAACCCAAGGGCCCAGACCTGTGGTTCCCCTCTTGGTAATCTCTAGAGCAGTGAGAAAGCTGCTCACAGGCTGATGCTGCTGGAGCTATCTGAGTTCACCAAGCCCCCTTCCTCGTGTTTCAGGTTCTGGGTGGATATGCTCGGGGGTTTCAAAAAACTTGCAATTTATTGTGTGACATTCTCAAAGCATTTTATAAGTCTAATACTTAAAGCATGCTCTGCTTAGCACTGGAATACTCTCAGCTAGGTTGGTGCTGGGCAGAGCAGATGCTCAAACAGTGCTGGTATTTTTGCTAAGCTCAGAGAGTGATGGATAAGTGTCCCACTGCTGCTGGCAAAGCATTGCGGATAAGCACATTGTACTTAGATTGGAATTTGTCTAAGGCTCAGAACTGAGCAGCTTTGTCTTACAAAAAGATTTCAGGGTCTTCAGGGAGTATGGGTGTTTTGGTCTTCAGACTTATGTCCCCTGTTCTCCTGGCAGTACGTGGGCCATATTACACAGCAGGATGTTCGCCTGCTGCTCAGTCTAATAAAAGTCACTCCCTGTGATGACTGGGAGAATTTTTTGGAGCCTGTCTACTTCTTCCTGCCTTCTTCTGCTGCTGCTTACAAGAGAGATCCCAGCCTGAGGGTAACTCTGGCATCTCTGCCCTGTTTCATAAAACAGATACCAACAGTATGAGTAAGGCAGGATCCCATGTGACTGTATAACCACTGCTTTCCATGGGAAGATATTTCTCACATTAGAAAGCCCAGTGAGTGGGAGGGGGGAAATCTATACCAGTGGTTTGGCTTGTGACTCTGGAAAAGATATGTGATGCAAGCTAAACTACTGGGCCCTCTCACCTTTCCTTGGCATTGGAAAATTTTTCTTTCTAACTCTCAACTACCAAAGACAGTGAAATGGTTATCTACTTGAAAGTGCTGTAGTTCTGAGTTTCTCACTGAATTTTGTATTTTATTAGATGCAAAAACTCAAAAACTTTGGCTTTGTTGTGGCTATAAATAAAAAAACTGGTCAGAATCATTCCTCCAACAGGGTTCCCCAGAAAATGAGGAGGAAGTTCGCTCACTGAAGTAAAAGGGGTGGTAAGTGTAGCTGTGTACATTGTTCCTCACTCTGAACAGCTTATTGAGACAGCTTGCCAACCTCGCTCATCAATGTTAATGTATTCCATTTTCCTCTCCATGACATGTGAAGTTCAAATTTATCCGAGCAGCAAACAGACAGAATCTCTATTGACTGGTTTTGGCTGGAACTACGTTTTCTGATTTCCAACCAAATTTTTCATGGAGGTTCAGATTATTTAATGAAACAACCATGTCTTCCTGCTTTTATGAGAATACAGCTGGATTCTACAGAACAGGTGTGAATCCCTGCCCCTAATGTTTTAGTCTATATTAAAATAAGGGATTAATTAAAAGTGATTAGATCTATCTGAAACCTCAAGTTTCCATTCCACATGAAATGCCAGCATTTTAATGTCAGTTCTATTATGGTGAAAACAAAGAATACTATTATGACTTTAGCTTTGGGGAGTATTAATATAATGTAATATAGAACAAAATATGTTTGGAGACAACAAGTTGTTGTGAAATAAAAATCAGTCAAAGAAGTCAATCCAGAATACCATCAAAGTCAGCACTGTTACGAGGAAATTTTGAATGTAGATGAAACAGGAAAAAATTATGTCTGAATATTTTCAGGCAGTCGTAGATGCTTTAATTATAGCTGCATTATCAGTAGGTAGATTAAATAAATGTACAGCTCTTCTCCTGGTGAAATCCAGCTATAAAGTCAAAATGTCCTTTCACTTGCTCTTATGCAGTGTCAGCAGTCTTGTGAGAGACACAGATAATACACACACACACGTATATATATACACACATATATATACACACATATATATATATTTTCTTGGTACATTCCAGCAAATAGGTGGATAGGAACTTTCCACAGTGACATGTTTCCAGGGACAATGCAAAATGACTTTCAGTAAGAAAGTCCTCTGCTTTGAGGAGACCTCAGCACTGATATCTGTGATGGAGAAATAAGCTGTCCTTTTGCGGTGAGGATTTACCTGGGGCGTGCTGTGGAGGCAGCTGCTCTCCTCATTGGCACTGTCCACAGCTCCTCCTCAGCTCTGGATGACACAAGCTGCATATCTGTGTCTCCTCTGCTGGTAGCCAAGTATGTAGGTCCAGCCTTATGCTGCAGCACGTTCACAGAGACATATACATAGGGCATGAGACTAGCTGAGTCGCCAGGTTTTGGATCACCTGTTTGCACCAGAGGGATATTTTCAGGCTGCCTGACCCAGAAAAGATGGTGTGTCCCTGAGCCATGGAGCACGAGATGACATTTTAGAACGGTTGGCATGAACCCCTGCCTGGCCACTGGCTTCTTGTCCTTGAGACATTCAAGTTCACAAGTGATTTTGATTTGATTGCTGTATCCCAGTAACTCTTCTTTGCCTCCCATGGCTCCTGCTTCTCACTGCACTGCACTGGACTCCTACAGACTCTGTCGAATTGTACCTCTCAGATGCAGGTAACTTGATCCAAATTCCCTTATGGCAGTGTTGTGCATCCTTCCTATTTTGTACAGCTTCTTTTCCCCATACAAAGATCTGGATCCTACAGTGGGAAGATCAGAGATAGAAAAAATAAAGTATCAGCACAGTTACCTATACATAGCTTGCTTTATCATTTTCTTATTGCCATTCCCTTTCTTCAGCTGGCAGACAGGAGCAGTGTCCAGTTCCATAATTCCACAGAACATTTGAACATGCCTGTGTTCAGCTTCTCAGAAAAATCTCTTACAGAAAAATTGTCTTCCAACCACAGAGTAATCACTAAGTGAAAAAGGCTTTGCCAATCTGCAGTCATTCCCAGTTCAGCACCAAAGGAGCTCTTCCTTGCAAATAAACAAAAATGCAGAATTAAGGTGGCAACTATCTTCCATGCCAGTCTTCTAGCTTCCAGAATGCTATTTGTCACAGGGTCTAGCAGGCTTGGCATCCAAATAATGAGGAGGCTGTAGGAGCTATCCAGAGCAGTTAAGCGTGAAACTATGTACTTCCTATCCACTGCATTGAAACCACAATCTAAGAAAACAATTAACTGCTTTTATCCTTGGACATAAGTTTTCATCTGCTGTAAATGAATATAATTGAATAGACAAAGTGACTGGTCCGAATAGTTTCTGAAAGGCTTTAAGAAAAAGGTTAAATATGAGCTTTCAAAATTTCACAAGGCATGTCTTTATGCTATGGCTCTGATTGTAGTATTCCTTCAAATATTGGTTTGCAAAGCTGCTTTCTACATGAATTTTTATTCCAGGTTACTATTTGCTGTAACAGAAAATGCTACTGCCTGCAGCTGGGCATGTGAATGATTGTGGGATTCTGGGCAGGAGGGGCAAAAGCTCCCTCTTCTGATGGCTCCAGAGCTGAGGCCAGAAGGCCAGAGGAGACATGAAGGGCTGGGGGAGAAAACATGTCATCAGGCATTTCAAGGAAAGTTCAGTTAAGGGTAAAGCAACCTGGAGATGTCAGTACAGGTGTAACCTCAGCTGTTTATCCCACCACTCGCCCTCAGTACCTTCTATCCCAGTCCACCCCTTCATGAGACCCACAGCTTTAAATTCTTGTTGTGACTGCACCCTAATAAACTTTTGGGCTTCTAATATTTTGAAGTACTAAAATGTCTTCTTCTAGATCTAGAAAACCTGTCCTACTTCTACTCTATGCATTTAGCCAATCACAATTTCTTAGGTTGCCCTAGTTTCCTCTGGAAACCCAATGCTTGCAAGAAACAACTGAATGTGAGATTACAAAATGAGAACTAAATCCTGATCAATATTCCCAGACACAAGTGATTTTTCAACAGAGGATGTCAGAAACTTGTCTTCTTGGCAGTGTCTTCCTAACTCCAGTTTTATCACTAATTTTGACAAGTGACCAAGAGGGAATGTTTTCTAGCAGAATGCTGTGGGAATAAACTGTGACAAGGGAAAATGGGCAATGTAGGCTGGGCTCCTGATGAGGGATCTGTGATGCTAAGGAATAATCCTCCAAGGAAAATGCATCATGGGGAATTGGACAGAAATTTACTTTGTAAAGGACCTCTGGAGATATCTAATCATCCCACACATTAGAGCTCTCCTTGACAATGAGCACAGCCTTCTTCCCATCTTCTCTGTATTTCCTGAAGAGTGAGATGCATGTTATAGCTCCACCTGAGAACATCCAGTCTAGCCATGCAAACATCCCACCACACCTCTGTAATTGTAGTGATGGCACAGCTCCGCAGCTGCACAGTCCTCCAGTTCCTCCTATTTATTTCCCAGGTGGTGTATTAGTATTCAGGAACTCCCCAGGATGTCCTCTGCTTCTGGGGAACATAAGGGCCTCCCCAATGCCCTGCTTCCTCTGTGATTTCATCTCCATCCACAGATGAACCCAGTTCCTCAGTGGGTTAGAAAAACGCCAGAGGAGCTTTTTCATAGAGCCAGACAATGGCACATGGAGCTTTCCCCTTCTGTCAGGCATCCAAATCAGGTTCAAGGCAGCAGCAACCAGAGTTACTGCCAGCTGGCAATTTGGAGACACAGGGTTGTAAGATAAATTCATCTTCCAACCACACCACTTTTTAACATATTTATCAGTCATCTCAGCAGAAAGGCCAGAAACTGAATGAGTGAGGAAGAGCTGAGGGTGCCCTTTTCTCAGGACAGGCAGTGCTGCATGCTGAAGGAGCAGGGTACTGATGCACAAGAGGTGCTGATCTCCAAGGGAAATCACAGAGCTTGTTTTCTAAACTGAGAGTCTCTCTTCAATTCCCACACTTCATGATCTCTGTCAAACTATGACATTAATTAACCACCATGAGGAAACCAACAGCTCCTCAGATAAATTTCCAAGAGAGAAACAGTTTAACCTCAAAAGCTGCTGTTCTCCAGCTCCAGGTTTCTTTTGCTTTCTGTCCCTCAAACACTTCCAAGAAATAAGAAAATCAGTTCCAAAAATTCATTGTTAACTCCTCAAGCACTTTAGAGACAAATTAAAAGTTCTGTCTTTCACTGAATGACACAGGGGATTGTACTACAGAATCCAACAGTCTCCTGAAACTACTATGAGGAATATGGAATATGGAAGAATATGAAATTCAAAAGCAAGTTAAGTCCTAAAGTTAGGAACGTAGCTGAGAAACCCAATTAAATTAGAGTAATATTACCTTTTGAAAGGAGGTTCTGGGATGCTGACTCTATTCTAGGTTGCGCCAGTTGCACAGTGTGCAAAATTAGACAGATAGACTATTTTTCCTATCATGACTGCAAAGCAGGTAAGAGAGTATCTTTTTTTTTCACTTCTATAATGTATAGCACAGTTCAGTTCCAAACAGAGTTAAAACTTCTGTATTCCAGAGAAATACAAATAATATATGAACCAACATAATACAATAATACAAGTTCTCAGATAGAGCTCCCATTTATTCTCCCAATGAGAATATTGCCTGCAGGATCAGGTTGGTAAGTCCTAATTAGGGCTCAGTCAGCTGTCAGTTTTCCCTGACAAGTGGAGTACAGGGGATTCAACTTCATCTCACCCTCTTCCTGCCACTCCTCTGCCTGTATTCACATTGAGAACAAGAGCACTCTGGACACACTGATTCCATTCTGGCCAGGCCTGGCATTCCCCATCCTTTATTGTAAGCCTAATAAGTACATAAAGGCTGAGGAATGGGGATCCGAGTAGGCTCACAGCAATGAGCCTCCAGGAGCTTGTTTGCCTGGGCAGACAGGCTGGGTAAACAATTAGCTCCAGCTCCAACATTCAGGGCCCGTGGAAGAATTGGATGCTTGGCACTGGCCGCTCTCCATGACATTCAAAATTTGGCTTTTCTCCAATCAAATATTTAAACATTTGCGACCGTTTGTCTGGACCCAAAGCCTGGGTTAGGAATTTCTGCTCCATTCTATTTTTGTAAATGGAGATTTGGAGATTATTTACTAGGAACTTTGAAAAAAAAAAATGTACTTAGCTTTACAGGAAGGGTAAAAAAGAGTTTGTTTGAAAGTCATATAATGGAACAGATCAGTAGTACCAGCATATACTACCAACACTATAAGCAGTGTACACTTACACAAAGTATAACTGGGAGTGTTGCTGTCACAGACCCTTCTGTGTTCATTGCTGGTAGCAAACAGCTGGCTTTTAATGACACATAATGGAGAATTTGTT
Organism: Illadopsis cleaveri; assembly: GCA_013399915.1. Taxonomy (NCBI): domain Eukaryota; kingdom Metazoa; phylum Chordata; class Aves; order Passeriformes; family Timaliidae; genus Illadopsis; species Illadopsis cleaveri. Next base: position 998,502 of record VXBB01013008.1, read on the forward strand.
ATTTTAAAACTGCCTGTCCATTTATAATCATGCCTGTTGCAATACAATGGAGAATTGTATCCCTCTTCCCTTATGCTGGCAATGCAGGAAATATTTAAACAAGTGCTTGTGAAGTATTTATTTTCAAATATGTTAATGATGTGTCTCCAAATCAGTAAGTGAGTGTACACTGAGTTATGCATGCAGGTAGTACCTTTTGTATCAGGACTTTATTCTTATTATAATCCATGTCTTCTACAGTTTCAGATTGATACAGTAAAAGATATACACTATTATCTAGGCCAATCTCCTGCACATCACAAACTCTTACATTTTACCCTAATTAATTTTATCCAACCCAATCATCTTCTCAATGCAAGTAAGGAGCTTGAGTAAGTTCTCAAGGAAATTAACATTCTGAATGCCACACATCTGTCAAGCCAGCTTTGACATGGCAAATAAATAAATAATTAAAATATGGTAAACACCATTGTCCTGGTTTAGGGAAAATTGGGGAGGAAACCTCCGAATGGGGTTCCTCTGGAGAGCAACCCCAAACAGCCCCTCCCCCCCCAGCCAGTCCAGGAAAAGAACCGCTCAGCTCCCTCAGTGTCTTATCAGTCCCAGTCCCTTCGGTGCTGGAAAATGCCAAGGTCCAGGCCCGGTGGGCCACGGGCACAAGATCCCGGTGCTCCTCTGGGTTTTTTCAGTCCAGCGCAGATTTAAACAGTCCCAAGAAAAAGGAAAAAAACCAAAGCAGTCCAGGAAGCTTACTTGCCTCAGCTGGCTAGACTAACTAAAAGAAAAAAACCCCTCTCCCTGGCCACTGTCCGTGTATCCCACAAACACACCGTCCCAAGGAAAAAGAGAAGATGGCGAGGAGTGAACACTGTTTTTAAAACAAACTGCGCGCTTCTTCTTTCCCTGCTTCACTCTCAGAACCAATCTTAAAGGTACAGAACACACAGCACACACAGAACAGACGACTGGGGATACAAGCATCATAGTCACCCTAGGACAACCATATGAAAATTTGCAGAAAAATATTATTTGATTTGATGTTGGAAGAGAGTGAGAGACAAAGGTTGCTTGTTTTCCTGGCAGGCTGGACATGAGCTGGCAATGAGAGTTTCCTGCCTGGAAAGCCAAATGTATCCTGGGCTGCATCAGAAGCAGCGTGGCCAGCAGGTCAAGGTAGGTAATCCTGCCCCTCTGCTCTGCCCTCATGGGACCCCACCTGCAGTGGGGTCTTCAGCTCTGGGCTCCTCAGCACAAGAAAGTCACAGGCCTGTTGTTGCGCCACAGAAATGATTAGAGGGAAGGAACACCTCTCCTATGAGTAAAGGCTGAGACAGATGGGGCTGTTTAGCCTAGACAAGAGAAGGCTCTGGGATAACCTTCTTGTGACCTTCCAGTTCCTGAAAGGGGCCTGTAAGAAAGGTGAGGAGGGACTTTTTACAAGGGCATGTAGTGTCAGGACAAGGGGGAATGGCTTTAAAATGAAAGAGAGAAGGTTTAGATTAGCTATAAGGAAGAGATTCTTTACTGTGAGGGTGTAAGTCACTGGCACAGCTTGCCCAGAGAAATTGTGGATGCCCCATCCCTGTGGGGGGAAGTGTTCAAGGCCAAGTTGGATGTAGCAACCTGGTCTAGTGGAAGGGGTCACTGTTCATGGCAGGAGGGCTGGGACTAGGTGATCTTTAAGATCCCTTTCAGCTCAAACCATTTTGTGATTCTATTACTGTTTTTCACTTGTCTTTGAGAGCAGAATCAAGCCACTCTTGCACATAATCACTGAACTTTGTATTAATTATTTACTTCAGCCATCGACACATAAAACACTTAGAAAAAAACAGAGCATATAGGAGAGATCACTGTGGAAGTCTTAACCTGTGAGGCTGTACATGTTCCTGTACAAGAAGTCATAACCTGTTCAAAGGCAGAGGATGGTCCTTGCTGGATATTCCACAAGAGAGGGTGTTTATTTGACTAAAAAGGGAAATCTAAGACTCAGCTTCATTATATGGGCTCCAAATCAAGAGAGAGGCGTATAGACTTCTCTGAGATCAGGCTAAGACATTAAGCTGGTAGAAAAAGAGCAGAGATAAAACAGAGCAAAAGCACTCATTAGCACAAATTGAAAACACCATGAAAGGAATCAGCAAAGCAACCGAGAGACTTGCAAGGAAGAAAATATCTAATTTACTTCAGCTCAGTCTGGAAAATAAGCAAAAAGAATTTGCCTGGTCACTAACAAATATCAATTTGACCCAACAGATATTACCAAATTTAGTGGCAGGTTTTCTGTGACCAGACAGTTTAAATCACTTGGTATAACTAAAACACCAAAGAGTGATCTCAAAATAGCAGAAATTGTACATCAATAAAGGGCAACAGCTCTTTCTGTCACGGGTAAGGAAAATCATTGATCTCAAATGTTTTTGAGCCACAGGATAAGTATCTACTTAAAACATCTTTCTGCACTGTATAGAGAAAGTGACTTAGGCTGAATGATCTATTCTGGATTTCCTACAGTGACAGTGGGACTATCTAAAATTACCTACAGCAGTTACCTAGACTGAAAATTAACACAGAAAATATCTGTTAGCCTTGCCAGGTAACAAAGGCATAGTTCCAAGAATTAAATATTGTTGTTCACAGCTGTATCTAAATTTAGAAATTTTAAAATCAGGAGTTCCCAGAAACTTTTCAAGATCTCTTGACCATTACTGTCAATTTTCAATTAGTCCTAAAACAGAAGGAAAACTGTAATAAAAGTTTGGCAGAAAGTGAGGGTGATATGAATATTTTAATACAATACATAGAATGACCCAGATAACTGTGGGCTTTTTAAACTTGATTTCAGTCTCAGATCATATAATCAGATTGACAATATATTTCAGAAATGATCAAAGTAACACAATTAAAATTTATGGAAACAGATTTTGTCAAAGTATAATACAGCTTTTGATGTAAGTTCAGGTTGTACAATAACAGTACTGATTTATATATATATAATTATATATATACTATATATATGCTGATACAGTACACTAAGACTTTTAGAGCCTTTGACCTTAAGATATCTTGCTAAACAGCTGAAGCATAAATAGAAATAACCAGACAATGAGGAACTAAAGGCTGTAATGTACACCTACACTGTGATAATTTTTAGCTCAAGACTGACTGTTCTTTAAAATATCTTTCTAGCTCAAACAAGATTAGTAGCCAGGGGGAGAGAACTTCATGGGTAATGCAGGAAGTCAGGCTGGATCTCAGTGCTTCATCCCAGCTATAAAACCCTCTTTGTGTGGTAACTTGACTATCAAGTGAAACACCAAGGTTTTTTGCATCACCTAAGGTACTGCTGGATAGGGTCTTTCCTCATTGCCCAGGTTCCACTACTCCAACCAGTAGTTATATGGGATCTTCCTACTAATTAACTCAAGTGAGGGCAGTTTAAGGACCTTTATTTCTCCTGAGAGCAGCTAAACTGTCATTCCAGGTGTATCTGTGTGTATGTCTTTGTTGGGTGTGCTGCTCACTCCTTTTCTGTCCCAGGAGGTCTCCTGCCAAGGTGGCCATGCAATACTGCCATGGAATTGTTCAGGATGCCTCTCAGAGTTATTGTCTTAGGCTATTGATAAATGTAGGTAGATACCTATACTCTGCTTGTCTTAGTTTGTATTTTCAATGAGAATTAGAAAGTAATATGAAATTCTAAATGATATTAACAGGTTTGATGCATGACTCAGCTCCTGGTGCAAACCTGGTCTCAATCTCGGGTTTGTAGTGTCTGTATCTTTATCTAATTTGTCTTGTGTGAGGCTGTATACATGTAATTAAAAACTAAATGTTTCCACTTAAATCTCTTTTCTTGGTTCCAAAGGGAACCCAGGTTAAATGAAAGAGTATAGGCTAGGTGCATATATTTGATGTTTTGAAGACAGAGAGGAAATAGTAACAGACCACTAGTAAGTACCTGTCTCATTGTATGGAGCAGCACAGGGTTATTTTTATATATTCATCTTTGAGCTTTGAAAGGCACTCAGAGGCAAACAGTGTCACAAATAAGTTATAAGACTTGCTATAAATATTTCTTATGGGATATGGCTCTGCAAGACATATCATCAAATGGTTTACCTATCTTCTAGGCTTTGATCTGTAGATTGGAGTAATTAGTGCTGGGAAAGATCTATTGGATTGCCTAAACTGCTACATGATATTCAGCATAGTTTCCCCTTCCTAATGTCTTGCCTTACACAGTTTATATATCCAGGGGGCAGAAATCCCCTGGGATACTATTTCACAATCAATTCATACAGTCAGGGATTTTTCTGGTGAGGTTTAGCCCAAATATGTCTTTTCTAATCTCATTGCATTAAACTCTTGTCATTATACTTCTTAGTGCCATGTGAAATAATTCCTCCTTAGGATCCTATCTACTCTGCACTTCAAGTGAAGACTGTTAGATTCATCCTGTCATAAACTATGCAAGTTTTCTTTATTCACCTTTAATGTACTTTTTTTTTCTTGTTTACCTCCACTCTGTCTATGTTTCACATGGAGCTAGGTAGCCAGAACCTAAATACAGTCCTGCATCTGCAGTCACAGATGAGAAGCATCAAATTCCAGTTAGTACCTTGCAAATGAAAGGTGTCATCTGTCACATGGGAAAGAAAAGGATCATAGGTTAGTGAAACAGGTTGCCTCTTTGGGAGAAAAATCTTCATTCTCTTTATCGTTGGATATACCAGATTTGGAAAACAACTCAAGTTCATCTTGACAAGATGTGAACAAAAGTCACCCAAGAGCAATTCTCTGGTGAGGAGCATGTCTACCCCACACAAGCTGTCTAGGCTGCCTCTATTGATGCCCAAGAGAAAATAATTCCAGACTGTAATTCCATAATAACATCAGCATCTAACATGGGTGGGCTGGATTGCCTCCTCTCCTCTGCTTAAAGACGGCCTTCCCTAGGCTATTGACATAATTTTTAGATGGCTAAAACTAGCCAAGGCTGATCTTGCTTACTTGTTCCCAAGCTAATCATAACTGACCTCTCCTGGTTCTACTGTGATTCCTCTTCATGTTTCAGAACAGAAGCCCCATGTGCTGGCTTTGATGGCTAAATAGCCCTCCTGTGTGCTTTGGGCCCTCCTGTTCATTTCCCTTAGAAGCACTGATCCGTGGGACACTATGTTGACTCACAGAAATTCTACCAGCCAAAGCTTATTTGACAAAAAAATTGAGACAGAACCACCCAAAAAATAGTCCCAATCCCTGGTTAGTTTTCCTTTTTCTTTGCCTCATTAAGATGGGGAGATAGACCTGATTTTGTTGTCCCCACAGGGCCTACATCCATTGCAGGATGATCTTCACAAGAAATCACCTTGTTTAGACCATAGCTAAAACATAGTCCTTCAGAGTCACACTGCTAGGTTCAAGGTGCCTTCATGCTGCTGCCAGACGACCAGGCATCAAAATTGGTATGAGCTCAAGCATCTCACTAGAAATGCCACCAATTCTGGCTGTACAATGGGACAGGAAAGGCCTTTCCCTGCTCTGCAGGGTGGGCTCTCACTGCGGGGAGAACCTTCTGTTTTGCCATGTATATTGAATATGGAATTCTCTTAAAACAAGCGGGCATGAGGTGAGTATTATCTCCAATAGGGGCTGAAAAATGTCTAATATCCTCAACAACCCTGTGAATATATAGTAGCTTCATGGTCACATACAGCACTTAGAAAATGTTGCAGCTCACTATTCCTAAATGAGCATGTAGTGGATTCAAAACCACCAGACAGGGCAGTAATACCACTAGCAGAATCTAAACCCAGCAGATAGACACAGGCTGGCACAAAACCAAAAAGAGTAGTGATGATTTCAATCCAATTTTGCATAACACTGAAGATCCCCTTTTTCAGGAAATTCCTGAAGTTCTCAGAGTGTGCAGTTGCAGTGGATGTTTTATTTTTAAGGTGTCATTTTGGGATTACTTCACTGTAGTGATATGCTGTTTATTCAAATGGTGAAGATGTGGTGTCTTAAAAGAATCTCAGTCTTGCTGGAGCAAATCCAGATGCCTGTTTTGTTTCAACAAGTTATCACTATCATGAAATTAAAGAGGTACTGTTAGTTTAAATATCACTCATCAGAAATGTTTTCAATAATATGAATAGTAGGAATTCTCAATAGTTAAGAGTGTATATAATATTTATAGCTGTGAATTTTGAAACAAGCTGAATTCAAAATATTAATCCTCTTTTTCTTCCTTCTATACACCTCATAGTTTGATCAAAACTATCTACATAATATAACCTATTTAGAGAATCCCATGTCACATCTGGTAGATACAGATAATCCCATTAAGCCTTTAAGCTGAAAATTCTGGTAGGGGGGGAAACAGCTACAAAATCATTCCTAAACCTACTGTATTTTCAGTCCTATGTTATTTCTTATGTTTGCCCTGCAGTAGTAGATTAGTTTTCCAGTAGATTTACAAACTTTTTGTAAAGCTTGAATTTTCTCAGGCAAAGCCTTTTATTTGAAGTTATATCTGCAGGTGGACCTGTGCAGTAGAAACCGTCCCCTGTCTGAGTGAATTGCAACTAGATGCTCAAATATCCCTATCCATCCAGGAAGATGGACACAATGAGTGGGCTTCACTTCATGTAACCGTAGGCACCAAAAAGTTAGATTTAACCTCTCATGATAGACAGCAGAACAAAATGAGTGCTTTTAAGGAAGGATTGCCTTGGCCTAACTTACATCCCATTTGAGGAAGTGATTATTTGCCCTCTGAGGTAGCCCCTTAAGACCTGGAAAAGGAACCTGGAGTGGTCATGACCAGCTTTTAGTTGTCTTTATTCATCAGTGGCCCTGCAAGGCCAGGCCCCTCCTCCATGCTGCTCCACAGTGTCACTTGCTGATGACAAGATTTTTGCCAAAACAGGAAGGGTATTGTATACATTCAGCTGTCAGTTTTCCCACTTGGCAATCTTTTCCATAAACTAAACAACTCATACTCCCAGTCCTGATGTGCTTCCTTTCAGAGCTGACAGTGAAAGCATTTTGCTTCTGAGAACTAGAAATAAGTACCTCCCCCACCACCCTTGCATCCACAGTCTTGAAGAACCTAAGGAAGAGCTCCTCCTCTCCTAGTGGTATCATCTTGTGGTGCAGCACATCTGAGGTGAATGTCTGGCCTTCCCCTTCCCATCAGCACAGCACCCAATGAAGATGTAATTATCATCATAACAATTCATTGAGATAGGATATGCTCTCACACTTGTTGCACAGATTTGGGAACTGTGGCACCAGAGCCTTTCTGAAATCCTGAACTGAAGTAGGGGCAGGGATGAGACAAGTACTTGCTTCTCCAAAGTCGAAGTCTGCATCATTCTTGCTTTCAAAATAGACTATTTTTAAAGGGATAGAGAGTGTCTTCACCTTTAACCTTCTCTAACAGTTAAAAAGCATTTCAGGAAATGGCATCAGTGAGGAGGGGTCTGTGTCCCAGGGAAAGTAGAGGGAGCTGGCTGGAGAGCTGCCACTGCAGTGGGGAACTCCAAGGACTTTTCTTCTGTATTGCATCAGCAGTGAGCAATGGGGAGACTCATTTGAGCCAGCTGTGGGTTGTCATTCTTCCTTCCAGACTCAGTGGCCTCTGAAATCACTTCATTGTCTGCAGCGGAATCTGGCACAGGACCATAATGCCAGGTTACTTCACTTCCCTGCAGAATAAAAGATTTCTTCAACCATGAGAAATTATCTCCTGACAGTGCCATTCATTAGGGCTCCCACCTGTAGACTGTTTCATTTTCAGCTTACTCACAGGGTGCTGAAAAGTCAGCGTGTGTGTTATCACTTAACAATATAGTACAGCTAATACCTCTTCACCCTTACCTATGTTGTCACTTACTGGTTTTTTTGCCTCAACAAAACTTGCGCAGCCCAATTTCACCAGAGCTTTTGTTTCTTAAGAATTATACACACAAGGGGAAAAGAAATCTGTATTTGGTATTTTCTTCCTCTTTTGAATTACAAAGTTAAAATATAAAATTTTGTCTACAGATGCTCAATAGAACAGGACAGTAGTTCATTATTTCTAAAGAAAGGCCAGACAAACTGTGTTTTCTGAGCTTATGGTTTAATGTATACACTAAAACTAATAGAAATATAACAACAAAATGTCTCAACTAAATTTCAAACTAAATATTCTTCTCCCCTCCTTTTGTCATTTAAGTTTCACTCAACACTTCCTTTAAGGTTTCATTCTCAGGAGGAGCCTGTAAACACCAAGCCTTGTGGTTCTTATTCATCCATCTGTGTTGTGCATAGAGACACACTTCATGGAATCACATCACCATAGGTTTGAGTTGGAAGTGATCTCAGAGATCTTCTAGTTCCAAATGCCCTGCCACAGGCAAGGACAATTTCCACTGCTGCTTCTTCAGGCACAGACGGCTTGCAGTTCTCTAGTGTATCATGGATAGCCCAGGGCATCCCAAACCCTTACAATTAAGTGAGCTGAGTCCCACTATATACATCTTAGCATCTTTGTATCTCTGTCCCCGTCTGCTGTAAAAACTTCTACCAGCATCATACCATCTAGGATTATGTCTATTTGAATTTGTGTCTGGAAGGCACTGGAGCACGTATGGCAGCTGTGACACAAGAGACTGCATATCTGTGGGAAGCAAGAACCCACCTGGACCACTGCTGCAGCCCTGAGACCCACTCTAACCAAACCTCACAACATTTTCACCCCTACAAGGCATGGGCCAGCCCTTCCATCCATGCAAATCAGCAGATGTGTGTGTACGGGGCAAACTTCTGAGCTGTGGGACTGCACATCTCGTTGTGACGTGATTAGACACGGAGTCAGGTCAAGAAGGGATCTATGGTTAGTATGGCATTGCAGACAGAGCCTGACTTGTCTGCTGCCTGCTGATACTCCAGGGATCTGCCTCACTGTTGTGTGGTCATTCCCTCATGGCCCAAGAGCTGCACTGGTGTCACCAGCCCTTCCCCAACACCAGTTGTATTCTCTAGCTGTCTGAATAGTTACTTTTTTTTTTTTTTTTTTTTTAAATTTAGTATGTGCTTTTTACATTCATTTGGTAAAATCTTTCAGTAGACCCAGGTGGGGATGGGGCTAGGGCCAAGTGAATGTAAATTAGAAAAATCATGTCTGAGAATGTAAGATTGTCATATTTCGGCTCTTCACAGATTGCCTATGGGTGAGGTAAAGGTTTTGCTTTGCTTCAGGCTCTCCTCATCCTTTTTAAGGGCAGCAGCGGGTTGAAAAGGTCAGTAGAAGACTGCAAATAAATTGACTCCTATGAAACTTTTATTTCTTTTCTGGAATAATGGGGATCAGCTGGGAATTTTGAAAAAAACCTTTTCTTTTGGTGACTGTTTCTTGTGGAGTTAAAACATTGCAGGATTTTTGCCTTCTTGGCTCTGGTTCCTTTTTTCTTGCCAAATATCATTATAAGGATTCAAGAAGGATGAGTAATTAAAACCCATGCAAACAATGTGTCGGACAATTAAATTGAAATGTCCGCTTGATGAGGCAACATGGGTGAGTAAACGCAGAGTTCCTGGAGCTGATGCCCTGCGGAGGCAGGAAGGACCGCGGGGTTCACCCCACTCCCGGGGACCCTCTGAAAAGGGAGCCGGGGACCCAGACACTGGGGACAAAGAGTTGCCCTCGGGGCTGCAGAGGTGCCACGGGCTGCACCCCAAAACCTCGCACCGGCACGGCAGCCCCTCAGCTGCCCGTAGTGCCAGAACACCGCGAGTAAAAAAACAGTATGGGGAAAATCCCTATGTTTTTCCTCGGGAAATAAATAGAAATAGCANCTGGGCAGTTCCTCACTTGCCGGAGCGCCCGGCCGTGTGGGGCTCCGGGCGGTGGGAGCGGCTGTCCCAGCCCGGGGCGAGCGCTCCCTCTGCCCTGGGCTTAATGTTTAACCCCGCTCGCATCCACCGGAGCGCACCGGGCACCGCCTCCCCGGCGGCGCCGGCGACAAAAGGGCGAACGCGGTTGCTCCCCGCCGGTCTCTGCTGCCGGTGACCAACTCTGAAAGGACGGCGGGTGAGGGAACAGCTGGGGTAAAATTCGCCTTTGCTGCTTTTTCATGGTTTAGAGGCGTCTAAAGGTAGCGCTCCGCTGCAGTCCTGTACTTGGATTCATCACTGTGTCTGAGTACATTAGTATTTTTGGGGTGGCCTTTTAAGACATACGTGACACGAGCCCTCCAGTGAAACCGATGCTGGAGCGTAGGGCAGTTGTCTTTTGCCTCCTGCTCCGAGCAAGGTCCTAGGGGTTGGTAAGGTCTCACCGAGACCCAGCTTGTGCAGCTGCCCCGTCACTCAGGTGTTTTGGAAGCCCTGGGGATGCAGGTCCTTCCTACAGCTTACCCCGTTATTCAAACTGACTGTCACTGTCTGCCTGTAATGCAGTTTGCTCTTGTACCGTGATACCGAAGCTGCTTGACATGCAGGGAAAGAGAAAGAAGAAAAAAAGGAGGGTGAAAGGACGCAGTCCTAAGAATTGGACTAAATGGAAACGTGTACTATGCTCCCCTTTCTCTGTGTGTGCCTATCACTGACACACATGCCAAAATAGCCGCTGTGCCCGGTGTGTATGTTAATGGACACATCCGTGGCCTGTCAGTATCAAAGTTAGTTTCAGGTTTTCCAAGGCATCTCTTTGTACAGCCCTCAGTCGAGCAGGTAAGGCAGTGTAACCCTCACACCACCCTCAGCATCTCAGGCAAGGCTAATAAAGTTGTTAGATTTCAATGGCAGAAAGGCTTCTGTAGTTATTAAAGTGCAACTCCATTATTTTTGCTGTGTTTTAACAAGTTCTATGACCAGGAAAAGCAGCAGAGGTATTTTGGCACGGCACTGACAGTGATTTAGTTCTCCTTTATGATTTGGTTTGCGGCAGATTTTTCTCTCTCCCTGTCTTGGTTTTCTCTCTTCGTTTTTTTTTTTTTTTTTTTTTTTTTTTTTTTTTTTTTTGGTATGTTAATCTTTCTGGCTTCCAGCACTGTGGAAAAACTTTCTTCATTTCAAAATGTAATGAAGACTGGTTCATGGGCTTTCATACTAGATGATCCATGATTTATTGTCATTTAACCATCTATTACAAGAACCACCCCTGAAGTAGTGAACTCTTACAGAAAAATTACTTGCTTATTAGAAAATTATTCATGTCCGTCCTGAACAAGGCAGTTTTCTTTCAGCAGCATCTATCTTGGGGCATGAATGCCCATAGCAAGCAGGAAAATGTGTCTGTAAAGTGTTTTAGCAGCATGGGGAGCCCTGGGGTAGCTGTCACTGTTTCCATTCTCTAAACAATTTTAATGCCATTAGTGAGTGTGATTATGTACAAACCGCTTCTAGGGGGTTCCTAGGCTGGATGTCAGAGCAGGGCTTTGTGCTGAGTCAAAGGGTGGATTGAGTTTATGACACAGTTTAAATAGAAACAGAAGAGCACAGCTACAGTAGAGCAGCAAATCGTAATTCATTCAGTACCGCTCTGTGATAGTCGGGTGGGGAGGTGCTCACTTCTTACCACTTTGTTCAATTTGGGAACACTCAGAGTCGCCCATGAGTAAGTAGCTGAGGACAGAGGATTTCAACCCTGGGGTTTTTTTCAGCTTTTTGGTTGTGTTTCAAATGAAAAGAGAAAGTAAAATGAAAGAAGAGCCTTACTGGAAAGTTTCTGTTTAAATGTAGGCTACTTTTTCACTTTCTTCATTTTTAAGAGGAAGGATCGACACAGAAAGAGATACTGTGCACTAATTTGCATCCTGTTATAAATCAGACATTTTTTCAATTTATTGCTGCCCAGATCTGATTTAGTATTAGTTTGTCTCCAGATGGGATATAACTATGAAGACTTCAGTAAATGAGCACTCTTAAGCTTCTACAGTCAGGTATAAACTCACAAGTGTATTTTATTGTCAGGTTTAAATAACATTTTAAATAATGGAAAAGTTCTGTAACTAATGAAAAGGCTTTTTTATCCCCTAGAGCTGCAATGTGATCACAGCACAGAAGCAGCAGGAGAGGGGGGTGGGAGGCTTGCTCGGAGATGTAAAGTGGAGTAAATGCCACTTTACACAGCACAGCACAGACACAAATACCATCTCCTGAAGCCTTTTTTCTGGGACCAGCTTGAGTCCCGTCTCCTGCCTTGTTCTCTTCATAGGGCGGCTGCCCTCTGCTGTCTAAAGCTGCCCTTCCAAGTGCTGGCGGTGCTGTGGTGGTGATGGTGGGGAGATAAGGGAGAGCAGGTTGCAGGGTGAGGTAATCTCTCTTCTCATCCCAGATGATAATCTCGGAGGAAGCAGAGGAGCTGTTGGCACACAATCCCTTCATCGGTAACCTGACTGCTTGTGCAAATAACAACTGATGAGATGCTTCTGTTTTTCCCCTGCCATCTAAATAAACCAGCCAGAGGCCAGCAGAGGTTCACTTAGCATGGATGGGTTTTTGCATGAGTGGTGCAATTTAGAGAGATTCCACCTGTTAGGAAAGCTGAGGGCAATGAGGAAAAATTGCATAGAAATATGTGCTCTTGGTGATGGGATCAGCTACCTGATGCACAGCTTAACTGTGATTTAGTCTATCAGCTTCTAACTGTGAAACCAGTAAGTACTGCTGCATACAGCCCTCACTGACACAAGCAGGACAGTTAGCAGTTGACTTACACTAGTGTATATTGTCTTTGTGGGGATGGAGCAGTATCATTTGTCCCTATTACCTTCTTTTTTTTCTGTCTTCCTAATCACTGTCCTACAACAATATACATGGTAATACAGCAGGTGTTCCCTGTGCCATCCTTACAGCAATTTGAAACTCTCTCATTTCATAGCTTGCAAAACGCAGCCACGTCCAATATTAAAATTTGCTGTGGAAGGACTCAGAGGAGCTGGTGGTTTTCCTTGAATACCAAGTATTTTCTGATTTTGGGACATCAAAAATGATGCAGTTCTGATTAATGGTTAAAATGGCTTGTATTTGCCAGAATGAGTCATCTGTTAGGTATAAAGCATCACATTTGGTAGAGACTAACCTAGGAAAAAAGTATGTTCCTTTAAAGATGTCCTGTTTGTTAATGAAAAATTTGCCAACAGAATGTGTGGTCACTTCTGAAAGAGTCAGTACTTGCCTCTGTGGGTTTCAGTAGCATCAGTTCTGTTTATCTATATCTGTTTTTTGGACTTAAAGTATTTTGATATCTTGCATGAGTCAATTGATATTTTAAATATTTTGTGCTTTAATTATAGCCTCCATTCCCAAAGAGGATGGTACCAAAAATCTAAGAATTTAGGCCCAATATTTGAGTTAAACACCACTGAACATCAGCAGCCTGTAGCTTTCAAAGTCTTTTTTGGTGTAACTTAGGGGTGGAGTATTCCTACACAAAGCATTGGAGAGAAGGATTTTTCTTTTTTATTCTTAGATAGCTGTGGTCATTTCCTGTGTGATTTGCTTTGGTTTACTCGTTTGAGGCATTTCAGGAATGATCCTGCAGTTGTGATCAGTGTAATCTCAGCAGGGTTTTAAATATGTGTAAGCTCAACATAATTGTGAACTTCTTTTGAATAATCTTTGTGTGAGGGAGATCCTGCCTGCCTTCTTGCCCAGGGCACAGGGCCTCCTGCAGCGATTCAGCTGTATGGCTAATTTTCAAATAAACCGAAGTTACGCATTTTTTTGACTCAGTACTAGTGCACGCTGTTCTCTGCAGTCTCAGGCACTCTGCCTGTGGTTCATAAACATATTTACAGTCGCATTTGCCTCCCTGTGCTCAGAGGGGGTTGGTTTGCATTTCTAATTAATTGAGTTTATAAAGCAATAAGCCAGTGTGTTAACTGAAAATTCCCTCAAGAATTGTAATCTTCCTTCATTAGCTGCCTATGTGTAATCATATCACCCTTTCTCATGTAAGCCTTGGGGAGAGCCAGTGCCACGTGGTGCAGAACCTTTGTCTGGTGTGAGTTGCAAGATGAAGTGAGTCTCCTCTGTGGTCATGTTCTACGACCCAGCCCTGTCAGGTCACCTTCTTTGTCCCTCCACCTGTCCCTACCACCAGCCTGATGTCTCTGGCTGAGACAGCAGATGGTGTGAAGAGATTTAAAGAACATCTTTCAGCTAAGCCAGAGAGTAGGGGAGAGCTTTCAGAGAGTGTTCTAATCTAGCTGAAGACAGACATTTTTACTTTTTGCAGGAGCTCTGTTTACTGGATGAATGGATTTAAACAGAATCTGAATTTCTCTAAACTGTGTGAAGACAAGTACTATAACTTCCCACTGATGTCAGCTGGGAGTTGGTGGCTCAGCACACCTAAGGGTTAAATATCCTGTATTTCAGTGTTAACCTGGGACAATTGTTTCAAGACTCAGGCTAAGGCATTAGTTTGAAGCTGAGAAATCTGAGCTACTTAATGTAAGTTAACTCCATTCAAATCGCTTGGCCCTTATTACATTTATACTGGGTTAGCAAGCCATTGCTTAGCAAGGTAGGATAACCTTGCAAGAAGTTTGGGTGAATAACTGTATTTGCTTTCATTTTCCACAGACCAACATTCAGAATGGCAGCCTTGTCCACTTTAATCCTCCTTTTGTGTGCTGCTGTAGATGTGATGCCTTCCAGTCCTCACTGGAAGCCAACTTGGCCGTCTTACAGAGTTCCCGTTATCCTGCCGCAGTCTACCCTGAACTTGGACAAACCACAGTTTGATGCTGAAGCCAGACTGGAGGTGGTATCTCCATGTGGCCCAGCATGCCACAAAAGTTCTCCGCTGCCAACTTACGAAGAGGTGAAGAACTACCTGTCCTATGAAACCTTGTACGCCAATGGCAGCCTCACTGAAACTGAGGTGGGCATTTATATTCTGAGCAACAGCGGCGATGGGTCTCGAGGCAGATCTCGAACTAAGAGGCAGATCTATGGCTATGACAGCAGGTTTAGCATTTTTGGGAAAGACTTCTTGTTGAATTACCCATTCTCCACATCGGTGAAGCTCTCTACAGGTTGCACGGGGACACTGGTGGCTGAAAAGCACGTTCTTACTGCTGCTCATTGTATCCATGATGGAAAGAGTTACGTCAAAGGAGCTCAGAAACTGCGGGTGGGGTTCCTAAAGCCCAAACAGAAAGATGGCAGCAAAGGGTCCAATAGCACCAACTCGGCAATGCCCGAGAAAATGAAATTCCAGTGGATCCGAGTGAAACGGACGCATGTCCCCAAAGGATGGATCAAAGGCAACGCCAATGACATTGGCATGGATTATGACTATGCCCTGCTGGAGCTGAAGAAGCCACACAAAAGAAAGTTTATGAAGATAGGTGTGAGCCCACCAGCAAGACACTTACCTGGAGGGAGGATTCACTTCTCTGGCTACGACAACGACCGTCCAGGAAACCTGGTTTACCGTTTCTGTGATGTCAAAGATGAAACGTACGACCTGTTGTACCAGCAGTGCGATGCCCAGCCAGGGGCGAGTGGATCTGGGGTATATGTGAGGATGTGGAAGAGGCAGAATCACAAATGGGAGCGTAAGATTATTGGTATATTTTCGGGCCATCAGTGGGTGGACATGAATGGCACCCCACAGGATTTCAATGTAGCTGTTCGCATTACACCCCTCAAATATGCACAGATCTGTTACTGGATCAAAGGCAACTACCTTGACTGCAGGGAAGGATAAAGACAATGAAACTCCTTGAAAGCACTTAATGACTGGTTTTAGTTACTCATCTGAGGAAAGGCTAAACTTGTGCTGCCAATGCATGTGATTGTGTAACATCAGGAGGTGATCTGTAGCTTTTCAAGCCAACCACCTTGTTCTTAGGACAGGGACTGTGTGGTGCTATCATTACAGCCTGAATCTGAGGAGAAAGGAACATCTTCTGGGTGGGGAAGGAGCAGGTGGACTTGCTGAATTTGCAGCTGAGCAACTGAAGATTAATTAGGGGCGGATCAGTAAACAGTGTGAAAACAGAACCGTCTCCAAAGAATCTTGTAAAAGGGACGCTGTTGACTATCTCATGCCTACAATGTTTGTTTTAATAAATCCTAGGATTAGTAGAAATGCTTTGATCTGAACTTTTAAAAGAAAATATTTCTATGCTGTTGGGGGCTGAAGAGGGGCATTTAATGGTGTTTGCAACCCAAACATTACAGCTTTGTGTTCCTGCATGAGAAAAGGGAGTGTGAAAAGGGCAAGGCATGCACCGTGGGAGATGAATGCCACACAAATAGCGTGAAGGGTAAATAACCACATAACACTTCTAACTTCTTTTCAGCCTGAGTGATTTGAGACTTTATCAGTAACATAGTTAAGAAAAATGCTTTTTTAGCAAACAGACCTTGATGTTGCAAGGATTTGACTGTGAAGATGATGTTGGTCATATGATCAGTGCCATTACATCCTGCTTTGGGTAACACGGATTGCACATGGGATTAAATCTTTATAGTAGCTGGGACCTATGAAGGAGCAGGATCCCTATGAATATACTAGAAAGTGCATGGGGAAAGGGGCTTTTGTGTTTATTACCTACTTAGGTCTTTTGAGGAAAATCTCATGTCAGCAACTCAGATTTTCAGAGGGGAAGCCTGTCTTCAGTCTTGCTGTCCATCTGAATTGCTGCCTGCAGAGCAAGTAAAGGACAAGGGTTCTACTGAGTTTTCCCCCTATTTGTTGAAGATCCTTGCTGTTCTACCTAATAATACACCACATAGAGGGACCCTAGACTTATAAGTGTCTCTCAGCCATATCCCTTTGACAGTGTAATTTGGGCATCTTGAATAAAATTTCTTGTGTTTTTGGGATAGGAATCCTCCTCCCCACCTAGCTGTTGAGTTACAAATAATTCTTGGCAAATGTACAGTTCAGGATTTCTGCAGCTGGAATAGAACCACTTTATAGGATGCAGCCCGAGTTTGCTGTGAGGTGATCCTCTGCTGTCTCTTACAGATAACAGTGGTATTTTTACTGTAGAAGAATTAGAGTTGAAAACAAGAACTGTCTTTTTGAGGTAAAAAACAGTGCAGCCAAATACTGTAGCTTAGCATTTGGAAGTCAACATGGCCTCTACAAACAGCCTTTCTTAGATGAATTGAGCCACTTGTATTTCAGCAACCTGGTTGAGGACATGCCACCATGCCAAGTTTATTTTTTAAAGTAGGAGGATAGACACCGGCTCCGGTTTCTTTTCCATCCATCACTCACTGCCTCCTGAAGATTCCCAAGTTGCCCATGGTGCTTGGTGTTGATGGGCAAATGCAAGTCCCTGGTGGGAAATATCAAAGCTGGGAAGGAGTGAATCCAAGCAGAGCTTCCCTGTGCTATACCAAGACAAGGAAAATGTTAATTCAGCTAAGCCTTTTTTACACTCTACTAATTACTATGGCATTTGTAAACATATGCCTGATGGTGCTTTATCTTTGTGGTGGCTTTGGCTCTAGTTCTGACAAATATTTTTGCTGGAGCTGCCTATGATTATTATTTTTATAGAAGCAATGTACAAAAATGTGGACTCTCATGTGGGTTTTTGGTGCACTCAGATACAAGCAGTTACTAATGCTTTGAAATATGAATAATCACCATATGTACCTGATGGTCTTTTTCTGACTTTTTATTTTAATTTCCTTTACTCTGTGGCTGTTATCTGGAGCACTTTTGTTTGAATGTATCACAGTGAATAAAGAAAAGTTATGGAATTTCAATGCAGACATTCTTGTATTTGTGCTGTATTGGGTTGCACTTTCAATCTCATTTCAGCTACTTATTTGTAAAGACATTCAGATACAGATTTATTAAAATCCTTGGTGCTGTTTATTTTCCTTCAATTTTCTTCTGCTCCCACCTGTTGGAATTTTTTTTTTTTTTGGTGTGTTGGTTTGGGTTTTTTTGGGAAGCTTAATTACTTTATACATTTGGATGCTAATAATCAATCTTAACTTTTGTTTGACTCTTGCATTTCCAAAGCTAGTCATGAGCTCTGATTAGTTGGAGCTGAAAATAACCTATTGGACTGAAAAGCCACATTGTTTTTATGAACTTTGGGGTAAATAAACTATGGAAGAATGTGAACCAGTCAGTATAAGGTCATAATTGAGGTCAGTCCATCTTCTTTTTCTTTTAATTGATGCAGTATAAAAAAAAGTTCCTTTGAGGCCAACAGTGAGACCCACAGTTTTTAGAGAAACACTGGATGCAGAAAGTTTTTAATTTTGAAATTGTTGTCTGTACAATTTTCCTGACCTCTAATAGTGCACACTACGTCATGTGGGCTTGAGAACATCAGTCCTGATTTATTGGACATATTTCCCATCCACTCATTCTGTGTTCTCAACTGCTTTCTCAGATTGTAGGCTAAGAACTTTTCACAGAAACACAGAACCATTTAGTGGAAAAGATCTTAAAGATCTTCAAGGCCAACTGTAAACCTAACACTGTCAGGTGCACCACTCAGCCACGTTCCAAAGTGCCACATTTAGGTGTCTTTTAAAACCCTCAAGGAGTGGTGATTCCAGCACTTCCCTGGGGAGCCTGTTCAATGCTTGACAACCCTTTTGGTGGACAAAGTTTTCCTAATATTCAGTCTAGACCTCTGCTGGCACAGCTTGAGGCCATTTCCTCTAGAGTAAGGTGAGCAAGGTGGGATTTTTTCTTTTTTTTTTTTTTTTTTAAAATTTTTTTTTTAACCTAAGAATGTATGCAGCAAGCCAGGAGTAATCAGGAGTGGGAGAGTCTCTTCCCACTGCACACCCTGTGCAAACATTCCAGTTTTGGAAAGAAAAGGAAATCTCAGATAACATGGGCAGAATTGTGGTGCTGAAGTTTAGCACAGTTTCTCCTGTGCCTGCCAGAGTTGGTGGTAATTTTGCCAGTGTAATCATGTGCAGCAAGGTTGGGCATGCTAGACAGGTTTGAAGATTGCATCCTGAAGATATTTGCTTTGATGCTGAAAAGTAGGCTCTTTTAAAACCAGAACTTTAAAATGTGAGAAAGATAGCTGTGCAGCCAAAATAAGGCTCTTCAAGAAAACACAAATAACTCAGTTATATACAGGCATGGCACTTGAAATTTCATTGTCCAGCCAATGACTGCCTATGACCTGCAGAACTGAATGAAGTGCCTCATTATTCTTGTATATGAAGGCAAGACAGTAAATTGGTATAGAGGCACTGTTTTGACTGTGATTGAAAAGGATTAAAGTCTGCTCCTGCATCTATAAGAGGCTGACATGTGAAAAATTTTACTCAATTTGTTATAAATCCCTTGGAGAACAGTGCTGAAGATGGAAAGTGAGGTCTTGAGAAAACACAGGCTCTGCCGAGCATACACTGAACTTAGCCTACTGGAGACTGCAGAATATCATCAAGTTTCCTTCTCAGAGGAAAAGTATTTTCCTTGCATCTGTAATTGTCTTGCAACTGAATTCCCAGGCCTGCCTGTTTAGGGGGCAGCCCTCGTCTTAAAGTTGCAGGCTGAACCCCAAGCAAGTATAATACATGCTTGAAATTCTTTTCCGTGTTCCCACTTAATCTGCCATTTGTTAGCAGGTTTTGGTAGTGTGCCAACGCAATATGCACAGGCCTTGGGAAGAGAAGCTTTGAGTGCATAAAGTATGCTGGGTGGGTAAAAACTTCTTCACTTTTCTGGAAGAAAAAGGAAGCTTGGGTGGAGAAGAGCAGCGGAGAGTGAAAGGCCAGTATAATTTGTATCACAGGAGGAGGATTCCTAGAAGATCAGTTTCGTGGATGTGCATGTGTGTAGGGCTTTTATAAATAATACTTTTAGTTTTCATTCCTAGTTCTACCAGGTAGAGAAAAAAAATTTATAAGCTGGAGTAAATTAAGTTTCTTCAAATGAGCACATTAATGCCAACTCTGAATCCAGAGTGCAGCACAGATGAGAAGTTTAGGCTGTGACTTGTCTAATAGATACACAAGAGAAGAGTGATAGTGATATAAGCATTAGGAACCTGATCTCCTCCTCCCAGAAGGTGTTTTTTCCTGTCTTACATGGTGACTATTTAGTTGCACGTGCTTTGTGTCTGCTGGCAAAGGTAGTGTGGGCTTTCATAGGTAAATGATTACACAAGGGAAGAGAAACACCTTAACATGCTTCAGACACTATTATCAACACTGATTATTTCCAGAATAAAATTATCAGTGATGCTTTGGGTGTGGATTGATTTTTAACTAAATGGGCATAGGTTGAGCCATGAAGCAGGCTTATGTTCTTTCTTTTAATCTAAAGATCTCTAACAGTAATTAAGTGTTGTGGCTCAAGGTGGGGGATGGTGAATGTTCCTCTGCAAACTTTTTATGGACAATGTTTATTTTTTTTTACAAAAAAAATTAATTTAAAAGATTTGTGCATAACCAGAGATCTACAAGAAGTTATACACTTCTATTAGTTCACCAAGCAAATAGTCATGATATAAAATAGTAAATTTAAATAGCACATATAATATATAATATCTGAGACATTTTTTAATGACATATGTTTGTTTGCACTTATTTCAGTTTTGGAAATCGCCATTTATGCTGATTTGGTGAGGAGAGAGTATTTTTCTAGCAAGCCTGACCAACTTGAATACAAAAAGCATGTATAAGAAATAAGAAATACTGACTTGTGATAAGAGTACGAAGATTGTTAGTTCATATTGGAGTGACAGCAGTAATAAGGTACAATAGGTTTTTTAAACTTATCCTAAACCACTGCCTATAACAGCTTTATGCCACATTATCAAAGATTTGGTGATCTTCCACAGGTTACATACATGAAGAAGTTAATTTAATGATGATTTAGGTGCTGGTTGATGCAAAGTTGAGCACAAGTCAGCAGTGCCCTGGCAGCCAGGAGGGCCAAGTGTGTCCTGGGGTGCATCAGGCACAGCATCACCATCCGGGCAAGGGAGGGGATTGTCCCCTCTGCTCTGCACTGGGGCAGCCTCACCTCCAGTGCTGGAGGCAGTTTTGGGTGCCACAATAGAAAAAAGGCATTAAACTGTTCAAGTGTCTAAAGGAGGACCATGAAGATGTTGAAGGGCCTTGAGGAGAAGCCACATGAAGAGTGGCTGGAGTCACTTGGTCTCTTCGGCCTAGAGAAGACTGAAGGGAGACCTCAGTGCAGTCTGAAACTTCCTGGTGAAGGGAAGAGGAGGGGCAGGCACTGATCTTTTCTCTGTGGTGACCGGTGACAGGACCCGAGGGAATGGCCTGAAGCTGTGTCGGGGGGGGTTTAGGCTGGATATTAGAAAAAGGTTCTTCACCCAGAGGGGAGTTGGGCACTGAACAGGCTCCCCAGGGCAGTGGTCACAGCACCAGCCTGACAGTTCAAGACATGTTTGGACAATTCTCTTGGGCACATGGTGTGACTCTTGGGGTGTCCTATGCAGGGTCAGGAGCTGGACTTGATGATCCTTTTGGGTCCTTTCTAACTCAGCATGTGCTGTGATTCTGTGATTTTTTGCAAACCTTTACCTTTGAAGCCAGATATATTTACTGCTATGGACGGGTCAGAAGAACAGAAAAATGTTCACATTTGCAGAAGGTTGGTAAAGGCTTATCTAACATAAAGTCCTGCTTCTGAGCTGAAGTTGAGAGAGGGCAAATTGAATTGGGATTGTTCAGCCTGGATAAGAGAAGGCTTTTGGGTGACCTTATTGTGGCCTTCCAGTATCTGAAGGGAGCCTACAAGAAAGATGGAGAGAGACTACAAGCCAGGGCAAGGGGGAATGGCTTCAAACTGAAAGAGAATGGGTTTAGATTAGGTATTAGGAAAAGAATCTTTACTGTAGGAGTGGTGAGAAACGGGAACATGTTGCCCAGGGAAGTTGTGGATATCTCATCCCTAGAAGCGTTCAAGGCCAGGTTTGATGGAGCTCTGAGCAGCCTGGGCCAGTGGATAGTGTCCCTGCCCATGGCAGAGGGTAGGAACCATATGGTCTTTAAAGTCTCTTTCAACCCAAACCATTCTATGATTCTATATTTGTCATCATACAGAAAGGGGTAGGTTTAAATGGGGTAGTTTAGATGAGTTTAAACCTGAGCAAGCTAGAAAATAATTTCTTTTAGCTGTTTTCCCAGATTTTCTATCCTTTTTCTGTTCCTGCCCATCCTTGGGAAATAAATTTCCCATGATGGAAAAGAATGGACATCATTAAAAATGAGGAGACCCAACAGCTTGGCTGTTCTGACCTTTCTGGGACAGGCAGGTCACACTTGCTTTGATCTTGGCCAAAAATTTGCATCTGGGTCAAAGAATCCGTTCCAATAAAAACTCTTTTGAAATTAGGATGTTTCAAGAAAGCTTTTCTATGAATAGAAGTTCATAGAAACCAAACCTATTTTTCTAATGAATTTCCAATCATACCCTGCTTCAGGTAATTTTCCCTGCTGTGTTCTGGTCCCCATGGGAATGAGGATGACATCCCTGTTTGGAAGATGATATTATGTCTTATCAACAGCATTCAACAAAATCCTGCTGTCCAAAAGTCATGTTTTTCCTGAATTAATTGCAGGTTTTTTTCACTCTGAATGGAGCATACAAAATCTGGTTTCATTGTTGGTGGGGCAAGGAGGACATGAGAAGATCACCACGGCAGCAAACGGTCAGCCCACTGTGGGACTGTAGCCCACAGAAACAGGTGGAGCCACAGGGGTTTTCTGGCCTCTGCCATCTCACAAAAGCTTCACTCAGCAGAGAAGCGTGGGGTGGTAGAAAATGTCACCCTGGGCCTCATCCCGCACCCACCAAGCCGGCTATTGTGTTGGGTGGGAGCAGGATTCGTGCGCAGAGGGATCTGCCACAGGGCTTAAATGTCACCAGCCGTGTGGGAGCACTTCTCTCCAGCCAGCCCTTCTGAGGGATCATTGTGGGCAATGAAAGGGCAGGAAAGACTTCTGCAGAAAGTGTGGGTGGCAGAAAAGCAACCCTTCATGCTGGGAACACATCAGATGTGTGAAAAGCTCTGGAATGTCTTTTCCCTGAAGTAAAGAGCTAGGCGGAGTGGTCCCTGCAGGTGGGAGAAGGGCAGCTTTGCTCAGCAGGACCCCTCCCCATGCCATGTTGTCTCTGGCAACAGCTGAGCAGGAGAGGGATTGCCACACTCTCACCTTTATGGATGAGCTACTCAATACCTGCCATCTGCCTCTGGTGGGAAGTAATTATTTAACAGGAAGAACAATAAAAATTGAGAGAATAACCTGACAGAAGCTGAGTTATGTACACCATACCAATTAAATAACTGTTTACAAACAGGTACCAAGAAATACTCTTATTTTTTTCTAAGAAAAAGCAGGCCACTGCTGTTGTTGCCAGCACTAAGAGCCTTAACTGCATGGACTGGACTCAAGCTTGTGGGTACTGTGGAGACATCCGCTTTAGAAATTCCCATTTCCCAGGCTTCACCATAAAAACAGACTTTCTGTCTCCTTGTTTCCACCAGACCTCACTCAGGAAACACAATCCCCTTTTAAGTACATGATCTGAAGCTTTGTCTAATGAAATGTCTTTAGGGTATTTCTCAGTAATCGGCTCCCTGAGTTCTTCCTGTGAGACATTCTGCTGCTCTTCCCAGCTTTATGTCATCAGCAAATTTCATTAATGTGCTCCTTCTTCTTGTGCAAGTGTTGCTGGTGAATACATTTAGTTCAGACTGCCTAAGAGTGATGCTTGAGAAGCTGTGCTTGTAACCTCTCTCTACCCTGACACTTCCCCTTTCAGCACCTTTTGTCTCTGCGTCAGCCGAAGTTTTTTGTTATTAATTCCCTATATGGCACCATTTTAATTGCTTTGCTGAAATCGAGTTAGATGAGGTCCACCAAAACCAATTATTATAAATTAAATTATTGCTTGAACAATGCTAAGAATTTGCAATAAATTATGTGCAATATAGATGGCCTATTTAATCATGCTCACTTTAATGTTAATGAGAAAGAAATCACAAGAACTAAGATTACAGTTTTGGGGCATAGATTAAGTGTAATGCTATAAAAAATAACTGGAGGTCATATGGGACAAAATTACAAAATTATCTAGATTTAAAGCTTGTGAAAGAGTTGTACACTTACATTTTTCTTAACTCTAATCCAGAACATGAACACTGTATTGGTTCTCTTTCTTCATAGAGCTGGTTGTTTAAAAAACCACATATACAGCCTAAAGACACAAAACGGATTTTTTCATTCCACTGATGCCTTATTTGCATTGTTACTAACCGAGCAGATGCAAGATCTTTAGCATCATCATGATGATAAAACATCTCATTCTTTTGATGTCAGATAAAACACAATTTTCATGTGATTATGGAGCCAAGAATCATAAAATCTGTTGTCATGATATCTTCCCCTACAGTTGAAAGAGCTATGAGGCATCTGGAAATGGAAGAATCTTTTCCTTTGCTTCCTTAAAAAAACCCCAAACCATTGTTGCCTTCTTTCTCCTCTCAGTTTTGATTCTTGCAATCTGGAAAGATTACAAAAACAGCCTGTGAAGTCAGTTTATGGAAGGCTTTAGTAGAAATCCTCAGTTTGGGGTATGAAATGTTTTGTTTATTTGAGTGGAAGAGCTGAATCAGGAATCAGTTAGGATTATGTCAGGCACTGTGTTACACAATCCCTTGCTGTTTCAGAGCTGTTGCTGAATAGAGGGTCATAGTTCCCTGCGTTACCACCTTGCCTCTGCCACAGCCTCAGAGGGTTCTCCAGGACACAGAGGTGACCTGGTATGAGCCAGAGGCTGCCAGGATCCCTGTTTACCCCACAACAGGGCTGTGGGAGCAGCCTGGGTAGCCCTGGCTTCTTGGCACTGAGCTGGGATTTGTGTTTTCCACACCATCATATGGGCAACAGCCAGAGTCATGTACCCATCTGAAAAAATCCTGTTTGATCACTCTTAGGTCTGCCTAAGGTACTTTCGTGGCAAATATTTGGTTTGGGATTTGTTTTGCTCATGTCTGTTTTCAACTGCTCCCAGATTCCCATAATAATGCTTTTTCTTGAGATACATTAAGAATTGCATCTTAGGACTTACGTGCAGGAAGACTTCTTGTTATGTTGATACCAAGCACTGGCACCTTCACTTAGTCACTTGCATTCAAGTCATTATTTTTTCCAGGAATCCTGTTGCTGAGGGACAAGCCACAGGAAACCATATGCCCAGCAACACACACTTGCTTCTGTGAAAGATCTGTAACTTGAAGGTGAAATGGGAACAGGCTGCAGGATTTAATGAACTATTGCACACAAACTCTCTGAATTAATACATATGGTGGCTTCAAGTCTCACAACTTTTCACAGGAGACCAAGTACCATTGCTACTATAGTTTTTAATAAACATGGAATTCAAAGTCTGCAAATTCTGAGTTCTGCACATATTTCTGCTGATTAGTGCATGATATGTGCCTGCTAAATATTCTTACCAAGGCAAGACATGGTATATTACAAGGCACGTCAGAGAAAGCATGGCTTGCTTTGATCTTGGGAGTTCTTGCATGACTTGCCACTGAAGGTTTACATTTGCTCTTCATATCCTATATGCAGTTTGTTTGGCTTTCAGTAAAAATGACAGGCAGAATTAATAACAGGTCTAATATCTCATTGGGAGATGCATTCCAAAAATTTCTATCTACACAGTGAGTGTTTGAAAGCCTATATGGGATCCTTGTCAATAAAATTCTTCTGCTTCACTCAAAGAGGAACTTTTCATTAGTCTGGGAAAATGCTTTCCTCATTACAAACCCATACTTTTATGAATCCAGAAGGATATTGAACGTGACTGATAATTTCTGAAGAATAAGCCTTTCACACTACTACAGCCCGAGCTTGCCTTTCGTTTCTTAAAAAAAAATTTAAAAAATATTCTTTGTGGCAAAGGATGAAGCTATGTTATGATGCCCTGGGACACACTGGAGAAAGCACATGGGAATATTTAATTAAGAAGATTTATCAATGTATGTGAACCTTGACTTAAATCTACGTGGGCCAAGAGAACACTCACATTTCTGAACTTTGGAAGAGTTCAGAGATTGCAAACTTGGGCTGTTCTGCAGGGATCTCTCTGATACCCACACTGCCAGCAGCACACATGGAGCATTGTTGTATAAGACACAGACACTCCATCACTTGAGCAAAAATTGCATCACTCGATGTTTGGGCATTTTGAGGAGGGGCCAGCTATGTGACCAGGGACAGGAGTTATCTTTGTCCTTATAATTCTCAGACACTTCCTGACAACAAAGGAATGGTAAAACTTGGGACTCTTAGATTCCAATCTCTGCTCTAATGAACAGAAAATCCTCTGCATATTTTCTGCCAAGTTTTATCTTGTCTGCTGCGCTCCCCATTCTTCCTCATCACTACCATCTGGTGCTGGAGACATTCCACTTTGTGTTGTCTAAACTGGTTATCAGAGAGTTAATGAGTACCTGGATAATACAGAAGGGAGACATGCTCCGTCCTTCCCGCACATCCTGTTACTCAGTGGGATTTCCCTCTCTTCTTGGCTTTATTTGTGATGCAGTAAAAATAGTTCAGCAGAGTTCCATGCAGTATTGTGAGCAGGGTTTACTTTTAATCAAGCTATGTGGTCTTTTTACAAAATCAGTGACAAAGTAGCTATTAAATACCTTTGAAGTTCTTCATAGCCTCCAACCTCAAATGCTTCAGCAAAACAGATCCATTAAAGCTTTTAGCCAGAAGATAAAGAAGGTGAGTAATAGGAGTTTGGAAACAAAGCTGGCTCTGTTTCCTCTGGAGTGTTGAACAACTCTTCAAATATCAATGGGCATGAGCAAGCCCAGCCTGGGAAGGAAGATAAGAACATGTTTGGATGCCATCCATTCTCAAGATGAGAGCAACATTCTCACAAACAAAATCATAATTTTGCATCAAACACAGTGTCAAGGCCAAGACTGACTGTATGTCAAAAATGGAATTATCTACCAGCCGCTGTGTGGTCTGAGCAGAAGCAAGTTGAAAATGACCCCGATCTCTTAAACTGCATGGGACTTATGTCTTATGGGATCCAACTTCTAGAGCATGTCTATCCACAAGATGATAGGTGTGATTCAACCCTTTCTCTTGGCTGCTGACTGTCCAAACACCTACAGCTTTTCATAGTAAGGTTAAAGTCAAGAGGTATCTATAAAAGTGCTAGACCATGAGGAAGGTAAGAGCTGGCCTCTGCCTGGAGACAGCCTGTCTACCATGGGGAGGAGCCCTTCTATAAATCCGTAAAAGTCCATCCAGACAGAAAAGAAGAAAGCATTAGAGATTAAAGCTGTGAGGTCATGGTTCACAGGTTTGCTGTGAATGTGCCACGCCAGAAACCTTCTCCACCCCAGCATAATTTCAGTGGGAAATACTCCTCCCCTTCCTATGTGAAACACTAACCAAAGTTATTGCTGGAAGCTCCTTGGAGGAGAGAGTGAATGCAAAGCCTTTGTCTTAGGCTCACTCACTGGGCTTCTCAGTCCAGGTCCCATCTCCTACCACAACCAGTTACCTCTTTACTGGCTTTTTCTCCTCTTTTTAAGCTCATCCCTTCACCTGGGCTGGTTCCTATCACCTGTGATCTGAGCTGGCTCCTCATTACTCCACAAAGATAGAAGATGAGAATATCCTGGCCACACATTCCCTTCTTCAGTCTCTGTGTCACCTCTATATTGACTGAAAATCTGCATCCTTCACTCTCTGTCCCAAACCAGATCCCCCAAGTCTCAGTTTCATATGGAAATTTAGATGCTTCTCAACTTCTCTGTCACTTATTCTTCCTAATCCAAAATTTCCAGCTGCTCTGTAATCATATCTCTTTCCCTACTCCTATCTTAAACACTTCCATGCTGAATTAAAATGCTCCTTTCTCAGTCTTCCTGGAAGCCTGGGTCACCCAGAGCAGTGCAGATCCCAGCCCTTGGTTCTAGCACCAGCCACAGCTCTTCACCACTGGGAAAGTCAATATTTGTCCCTGGTGCCCTCGACTGGAGCAGTTGTAGAAGTGTGGTGGATTGGCTGCCTTTCCAGTCAGGTAACAATAGGCCCTGGTTAGCATCACTCTCTTGTGGATGTAAATGGTGTGAGCATGCAGGATAAAAATGAAAGGTTTGGGCATGTGCAGTAAGGACTCTCTTCAGAGATGGCACTTACTTGCACAGGAGAAGCCTCTGTAGAGTAAACACAGGACTGGGCTTTTCCTGAACACTTAGAGTTTGCTCAGATTGGGGCCAACTTTTAGAAAGCTGGTAAGAGATATATAACTGATGCAAACACATTTCTATACCTAAAATGTTGCCTTTTCTTTTTAACCTGTACAACAATCTCTTTCATCTTCTCGTTTCACTACAGGAATGAGTGACGTTTCCAAGAATATGTCAGCAGAAGGCTGAACATCAGGAATATCACCATCTTAAAGCTTGAGTTTTGTCAAGATCTTAGAACCTTTAACAGGATCTTCTAAAAGAAAGTAGCAGGAAATCTCAATCACAGGGACAGTCAGTGAGCTCTAAGACTTGTAGTAGAGGGCTGAAAGGAATTACAGAGCAGAAAATTTAAGACAGGAGCTCAAGAATTCTAGAGCTGCTCAAAGTGCTTTGAAGGCAATTGCAGGATAAGCTGCATATGAAGTTGGAAGAATAGAGAAGAAGGAGTGTTAAGGGAGCAAAAGCGTTGTGAAAGATGGACTGGACATGTGTTTGCTCATTAAGTCAGTTCCAGGTAGGAGTGGACGGGAAACCCTCTTCTACTTCCCCAGTGAAGACCAATTTCTCTACTACAAGAGAGGAGAAAATTGGCATGGAGGAAAAGAGACATACACAAAGAGAAAGGAAAAATGTTGGGTGTTTTTTCACTCTGGGAACTATGATATTTTAGTTGATTTTAAAGAGAAATTTACTGAACAAAATTAATAACTGAATCATATCACTGCAAATAAATTCTATAGGCCATTTTCACCCCGTTATACAATTCCATCTAACTTACAGTAAGTGGTGACAACTCAAACAGCTGTAGAGTTTTCTGACAAGATTCAAATGTAAATATCTGAAGCAAAATAATCAGGACAGATGTGATTTTAGACAGATTTGCTTTGCTGCAAATTTGAAACAGAGTAAGGATTAAGTTTTAAATTATAGACAATTTAGTTCTGAGCAACAATTTTAACATAGAGGAAACACTGAGATTCAGTCTTTGGGGGATATTTATGTTCTGTTGAAGAGAAGAACTCAAACCATATTGGCCTATTTGGAAAATTTAGTTGTAACTGAAATAGAAGCTAAAAACAAACCATTTTTCCTTTTATACCAGACCCAGAAGGAAGGTAATGCCTGGAATTCAGACCTAGATTTACTCCTCCTGTCTGTGTAACCATGAACAGATTTGAAAGACATTTCAACGTCAAACTCCAATGAAATAAAGGGGATTAGTCTGGTCTTTCATTTCTCTGGATGCAATTTGGGCTGAGTAGATGCAGATGTCTATGATGTGATAAACACTTCTCCACAGTCAATACTTTGCAGGTCACGATTTGTTTCCGTAAAATTCATGTTTAAAATAGGTCAGATGAATCACTGAATAATATTGTTTCTGTCTTTTGTCTCTAAAAGGAGCTGAGGGCTCTTAGCTCAGTTACAGGAGCATGGAACCTTCCTGTTTTGGAAAGGTAGCTGACAGCTAAAACTGTTAAATTTGGAAGGTGTTTAGATACTGGTCTAGTGGCATCAAAGTGCTATAGATAGATTTGAAAGGTCAGCCTGGAACGCACTTTGTTTCCTCTTAAAATTGAAAGGGATTTGAGTCAGATGATCTCCACAACACATTGTTAGGACTTCTGCCCATTTCTGAGAATTGTTTTGATTTTCTGGGATCCAGTGGAAGCCATTGATATGAGGGAGGATTGGGAAGTCCTCAAAGGAAAGTGCAAGCCCTAGAACCAAGCAGACTTGTGATGGGCCCTGCACAGTGACTCCTTGTCTTTTGCCACTTGACTTACTGTGCCACAGGCCAAACACATTTTAAAAACTCTAGCTGAATGTGAATGAAAAAAGGCTCCTGCATCTCTGCTGGGCTTCATGGCATTTCTGGAAGAAAGATGTTGGCTCACTCAGGGACTTTCTGAGCTGGAGCAAACTAAACAGAGTCCTTGGTTATGCTTTCCTTTTCCTTCCTGCTCCTGCCCCTCTCATCTCCCTCACAGTTTCTCTGGAGCCTCTTCTCTGGGTTAGGACACTGTCCTTGCCCCCTCTTCACTCCCCTGATCATCTGGAGACACTCACTTCCCTTTAGGCAATGAATAATTTTCCACACACCTGCTCTGGTCACTGAAAATATGATGTGAACGGGACCAGAGCTGTCTTCACAAGCACATTCAATGGTTTTGAACTCTAAGCAGATTTGTTTTCCACTGCCTTGGTTGATCCTTCCTACCTCCACATGTGCTCTGATAGCAGGTCCCAAGCCTTTTCCCTCTTTGAAGGCACTCACATTTTTGTTTTGTTCCTTATCCAGTAGTTTGGGGAATTCTAAAAGTTCATAGAATTTCTGTATTGGGTGAACTGCACAATGTGCCAGCTGGCCTGACTGTGCCTTTGACTCTTAGAGTTGGTGGATTTTTTGGTGTTTTTTTCAACACAAGTCTTACAAAAGTATTATAAGTCTCTCCTGCTATCATATCCTTAGCAGCACTCTAACATCAGAGACAGTAATGGCAAAAAAGATTTATTTCACCATCTTGTTCATCCCTCTGCTATTGCACAATTATTCCCTGGGGAACACTTCAGGCTCTCATCCAAGAAGTTTTTATGTTTAGCTTCAACCTCAAAAGCAGCTCTGCGAGCATGATAGTGCAAGGCTCATTGTCAGCCTTTCAGCCATTTCAAAAACTAATTCACCAAAAGTACAAATAAAAGGTTATTTTATTTCCCCTTCCAGGCAGTCAGACCCATAAATGGTTTGAAACATCAAAGCCAAACTGCATTTCTTCTGGCTCTAACTTCATTAGCCAGAAAGCATCTGCAACTGGAAATGAATCTGCAGCTGTGTTGATGGTTTGCAATCCAGAATTAAAAATCACTTCACTTTCTCATAGCTCTGTTAGTACTCTATAGCAGGCAAGAGGGGAAGGAAAAATATATTGTAATTAATATGGGTAATAATTTTAGAAGTGATCTTAATTGAGTAATGTTTGTATGTATCAATATTTCAAGAAACTCAATTTTTAAAAGGCTGCTTGACTCCAACACTCACTTTAGGTGAGATATGAATCATAATTAATTCAGATCAAGTTTGATTATATGTACTGACTTCATTATTGGTAAGAGAGAGCAGGGACAGGGGATTACCACAACTCAGTAAGGCAGCAGACAGATTTCTTCTCTTGAGCTACCATGGGGTAAGAAACTATTTTTTCTTGTCTATGCCTCTGTGACACTTCTCTGAGGAAATACCATTTACTGGTTTCTGGGTTTTGCCTTATAAATGATGCAGGTGATATGAAGCACCTACAGGGGCAAAGGGAGGCCCCAAATCCTCATTTTGTTGAATACAGAAAATATGCACAATCAGAGACCCACCCTATCCTTGGAGTATGAGACATTCTATGGGATAGTCACACTCACTGGGCTAGTATGAGGACTAGTTCATGCTTCTTGAATGTATTTGCAAGAGCTTCAGATGTGTAGTGACAAAGCTCATATGGCCAGAAATAGTAAAAACTGCTGCAGATGCAATGTGTTTTTCAGACCCTTAAGACAGATTAACCCAGAGATAAATAAATGCCATGTGGAGGCTTTCCCGTTGCTTTGATCAAAGAACAGGGGGTTTTATTGCTTAATTAAAACCCACAGGTCTGTTATTCCCCTCATCCACCCATCATCACACAGTTCAGCTGAAAAGGCTCTGAGCCTGGAAGGCCAGATTTCCTACTTTCCCTTTTTCCATCACTTGCACCCAGAGCTTGCTGCTATGGGGTTGGCTTTGCTCAGAGGATTTTAAGCTGGGAAAGTCCCTTGTTAAGGCTCAACTTCTGGTGCCTGGTTGGGATGATGAAGAATGGCAGGGCTGAGCATTTGTACCAAGGTTGGAAGCATTAGCTTCTGTGGTGGGATTGCATGGAGAGGTTCACAATCCTGTGGGCCTATTTGCTGTCAGGCACAGTTTGGGGGTCCTGTCTGCATCCTTCAGACACCTGTGTAGAATTTGGTGCTGATGGCTCAGGCTTTGCAGGGTGGCAGAGGGAGAGGAGGACCCAGAGCGGGTGGGGGACTGCCCTCTCAGGGGTGATGCTCAGGCTGAGGGCTGCAGGCAGCTCCTGCCCACCTGTGAGCAGTGCTCAGTGCTGCTCAGGTCCTGATCATGCGCCAGAACATTGAAAAACAATTTTGTTTTAAAGCAGTCTGTGCCCCTTGGAATGTACTTGCTCCTTCTGGGCTGAGCATTTGCAAAATGTTACTTAATAGAGACATAATATAAAATCCCAGCTCCAGACGCATGCGGCTCTTGGTCCAAAAATAATCAAAATCTGAGCCTGGAACCACATGCCAGTTTTGCAACTGGCTCTGTGACAGCACTTGAACTATAACCACAGAATCAATCAGCTCAGCTCTTTGGGAGGTTGAAATCCAGGCCAGATTTTGAAGTCTGGGACCTCTCTTTAGTAATTTACAGAATACAAAATAAATTCCGTAATAAGCCTGGTTTAGCTTCCCTAAACCTTTTGGGTCAACAAAGAAGCACTTCCACATGTTCAGATCTATTGGGTCCCTCTGGTCCCTTTACAGTGAAATCTTTGCACAAGCACAAAGTGAGACAAGTCACTATTTTTCAAACTTTTTGCATGGATTTTAAGCTAGTTTCCCTTCTTCTGTCTAAGGACGGATGGGTCTGAAGGAGAGGGCTTTGGATTGGCAAAGAGGCAGCTCTGTACACCGACTGCAGTGACACAGTGGAGTGAGTGACATTTCTTTTCTGATCTCTTTGGTGAGCTGTTTCATTCTGGGTCTGTTTTTGCAGCAGTGAATCTTTCCCCTTGCCTGGGACTTCTGGGACCTTTGTCCTGCAAATATTTCAGAACCATAAAAAGCTTGAAAAACAAGAGTGACTGCAGGATATTAAATGCTTGTTGCTTTTAAATAAGCAGATGGTACTTTTACCAAATGCTATCACTTTGGCCATATTTTTCTTGTGCTGTCATTTTTTGATGGCTTGTTTTTACTGTAGAAAAGGTCTGTGAAGCAGCTGCCAGCAAAGCGATGGTAACTGGATAGCATCTGTACATTTGAAAACTTGTTAAATGATATGTGAGGGAAGTCTATTAAAGCATGTTTGTCTGGAGTTCAAAGTTATTTCACGCAGGGTATTGTTCTGTTGCAGCCTACATCTGCCTTCTTTATTAAAACACAAAGTTAAATTATTGTTAAAAGGAGCAGTGGAATTGTTATTGGAACAAATATCACGAGCTATCACGAGTGATATGGTGGCTGTGCAGTGAGGCACAGACCTGCCTGCACTGTACATCTCAGCTCATGGAGAACAGGCTCCTTTGAAGCTGCATTTAGCGCATCAGCTCATGAAGTGAAGCAGTGATGAACATTTATATCTGTGTGGGATCAAAGTGATGAGAAGGACCAGCTTTTAGAGGTCAAAAATGCTCCATGTGGAAACGCAAAAGATGCCATGTGGAATGCTTCATCACAGATATTCTTAGCAACTACCAGTTTTCAGCACCACATGCTTTGTTTCCTGGAGGTAAGAGCTGGGGAGTCCTACTGCAAGTCCTTTAAAAGGTCCTAAATCTTCCTGATGGGAAGAGTTTCCCATCCATCATTTGGTTTCCACTAGCCCTTTCTCAATTTTTTTACACTTTATCTAAACACAAGTAATCATGAATAATGCTTTGCTATTTAGATACACTTTCAGGTGATGATTACCTGCACATCATACCAGGAGAATATCAATCTGAGTTACACATATATCTTGTAAATGATAGCATGCTAAGACTGACAGCATGCCTGTGAAATGGGCTGTTACAATCTTGCTTAATTGCTGGATGCCTTAGGCCTTAAGTGATATATCCAGATTTCCCAAATCTGAATCTGAGATTGATGAGAATGTCCATGTCCTTTTGTCTGAGATGAGCTACAAGAAACCATGGAAGTGTATGGATGTGTGTACATGAAGCCGTTTTTTGATTTGTTTTTTTAAAAACCTGTGTATACCCTGCAATTCACCATGACATAACATTCTGCTTTTAACCTAATTATATCTATGTGTAAACCTACTCTTTCACTTAGCATCTTTCTTCAGAGCTTAAAATTGAACAGAGTATTGCGATGGTTGGCCTGGGAACTGAATCCCTCTTTGTCCAGGGAACACCAGGTGTCTTTGAGGTGTGCTTGAAGGTCACCTGTCTTGATCTGACTTGCTGGGAGGAGGCCTGTGCCTGCTTCCTTACTCATAGGAAAGCTGCCCACTTGCCAAGGCTGGGAAGGTCAGTGAAGCAGAGTGTGGAAAGCACTTTGGGGTGGCTGCAGGAGCTGTCATTAGCTACTCATGGGATCCTCTTGTGTGGGCTATGAATGGTATTGAAGTGATTGCTCAGGAGCAATAGGAGTAGGACTGCTCCACAGAGGAGGAAAAGTTTGGCGTGGGGGCTGATCCCAGCACAGGATGTGCCATCCATGACCAGGTGCAGTCACCAGTGAGCCAGGAGCAGTGACCACTTCCTTTGACCACCATGTGGCCATTGGACAAGGCAAGATCTGGGATCTATCTGGGCAGCCTACTCAGGAGCAACAGGACATGGAGCCAGAGACAGGACTGGAGACAAGGCTGCTTACAGCATGGGGGCAGAGAGGGCAGGTTGGTCAGTGCAACTCAGGGCTGTGACTGGTCTCAGAGCCCTAGCAGTGCTTTGTACAAGCTCACCCATTAGTGAGAGAGGCTGGTGGAGGCAGACCCTGCTCTGCAGGAGGGCTGTGCAGTGGGTGCTGTCACAGAAATCTCCCCCTGACCTTCACACCTGCTCTGCTCCTGCCCTTCCAGCCTGTCATCTTGGCCTGAAATCTCAAAAGCCCTGAGCCAACGTCCTCGAAAGTAATTTGGATTCTTTCCACTGGCTTCAGTTTTGTTGGAGCCAGCCAGTTACTGGGACGGGCTTTTCCTGGTCTCCCTGCACTGCTGATGAGCGTGCTGCTTTTTCATCCACAAGAAAGGCCATCATCAGTGGAGAGATTCAGGTCAGGTGGCAGCCAGGAAAGTTTGCTTGCAAATAGCTGGAGGGACTTCAATTATTAGAAATTAAAACCTCACCATGGAGGGATGGAAACGATTCTATCTGCAAGTGCAACAGGGTCTGTTAGCCAGAAGGTACTGCTCTGCTTTTGATTAACTCTTGTTCTTTAATTAATCCTTTCAGTTTATTATCCTTCTTGGAACTCTTCTGGAGTCAAAAAATGACAACTCTAGGCAATCAAGTATGTTTTTGCCTGGCTTAACCTGCATATGTTTTCATTTGGCTTTCCCTGGCTGCAGGGAGAGCAGTAAAAGCCATGCCTCAAGTCATCAAAGTACTGCCTACATGCCAGGGACTGCCCTGGGCTGGCCGTGCCCCAAGGGAAATGCTCTGTCTTATGGGAATGATCCACGTGCTCCTCTTTGGGCTTCCCACAAGGCTGATCTGTGGCTGGACCGGAGCTGCACCCCATATTTGTAAGGCAGAGGGTCTGGGTTTTTAGAGCACCAGTTCCCTTTTCTGCTGGGGTCCCTGGCTCAGGAAAGTCCCCTCTCTATCCTCGAGCTCAATAAGTAGAAGAGACGGGTTTTCTTTAACAGGAAAAAGCCACTTGGCTCTATTTGTCATTCTTCATTAACCTTATCTTAGTCCCTCTTTATCCTCCTTTCTCCTGTGTTGCCTGGTCAATGTAGTTCTTAATACTTCCTCTCTTGATAAAGATGTCTTGTTCAAAGTGTATTTATATCATTAGTTTCAACTGCCTTACATGGCAATGCGACCCTTTGTCATCGGCTTGTTGGTTGTTTTCTCAGGCTCAGTCCGGGGGGGGCAGGGTTATAAAAGTGCCCTGTACACATGGTGAGGCCCATCCCTTCCCAGGAAATATCTCCAGGCTTCAGCCTCAGCAGATCATCCCTGTGGGATCACATGAGGTCGGGGAGGCTGCATGAGGGGAAAGCAATATCTAGCGCTCAGCTCTCCAGCCCTGGCTCCTAAGGAAGCTGGGCCCCAGGAATGGCAATGCAAGAAGCAGAGCTGAGGAGACCTCACCACCAGTTGCTCCCCCCAATACTGTAATCTTTCATTTTTCAGGACTTTGCCTGGTTGTGCTCTGTTGAACATCCTTGTCATGGTGTTTGGTGTCCCTCACAGTGGTGGTGACACCGAGTGCTCCGGCTGTTTTCAATTACTTGCTTAAGTGTCGTGCTTGCAACATCGCTGCGGCCTCTTGCTGGGTGCAGCAGGCGCCTCTCCCTCTGTCAGCATTCCTCACCCTTTGGGATGTTTAACTCTGGGAACATTGGGCCTGATTTTCCTTCTCTTCCTGTCCTTTGTTATACAGATTAGATATGGCAGGGAGCTTTGTGAACATAAGTGCTTGATTTCCAGTGTCACCCTGCAGAGATTTAAAGCTCCACTAACAAGAGCACATGGTCAGACTTCTGAAACAATTTTCTATGGAAAATACGTTGTGAAAATTTTAAAATAAAAATCAGGGAGAAAGAAAGGAAAAAGAAACAAAACCTGAAGAATTCTTAAAAATATTTAGAGGCTCAGGTCAGTTCTAAAATAAGCCAGGGGAGTCTACAAGTAGAGGTAGGACACAGGTTTGTGTATTTTGGTGTCTGAGACTGGCTTTCATGGAAACAGCATGATACAAAATGGTCAGGAATCTCAATATCTATCCCATCAACTCAGCCAAGATAGGTAGTCCAGACTGTCAGTGTTAGTCGTGACTCCATATTTCCCTGGCTGAGGTTCACACTTGGGTTTCAGGCCTGTTACCTATGGACACAAGGCATGGTAAGGTAAATCTTGCAGCTTGAGGATGGGTTGTGTGTTATCCATGTGGGCAGAAACTTCTGGCACTTTGCTTTGGGCCAGGATGCTCATCTCAGGTTTGGTTCAGGGGTACTTTGAGAACCTCAGCTTCCTTGTGAAGAAACAGATGTGCAAGGGTGAGTGTGGTGTGCATTGAGGAATAACCTCTGTATGGAGTTATGGCTGCTAAGCCACACCTGGTTTAGACATGGCTTGAGACATCTTGAGTACAGTTGCAGAGATGGCCCATATTTTAACATCTGGTGTGGGATTCAGTTGCATGCCAGTGTGTACGTGATCTATAAGTGTCTATACTACTTTAATACTCAATAGAAATCCAGGTAATACCCACCATGGAGTCTTCAGTAGTATAATATGGTGTACCCTGAGTCACCTGGTAGTTAGTCAGCTGAGTAATTTCCAGACTCACTGTAACTTTATTGGAGGCACCATCCATATTTACTGGAATGAGATAATAGTCCCTAGTTCACATACAGACACGTACAAGTGGTGCTTGAACCCCACTCCAGTTTCCTTTGCAGTGCACACCTTCACTGCCTGTTAAATTGTAGGAAATTTTGTAGATGTCAAAATTGATTAATGATATTGGTTTTTACCAAAGCCCGCAAGAAAAAATTATCTTCTAGGCACCTGAGTTAAAGAATCATGACCACTGTTGTTATTCTCAGATTTCACCCTCAGTTAGGTTCGTCTGGTTCTGGATATGGAATTGAAACCTAATACCAAAATATTTCTCCAAGCTTTGCTGGCTTCTCTGTGAATACCATAATGTGTGACTCATGCTCTTTGGCAAGGATAAGAAGCTGGATTTAAAATATAGTTTTGTACTTCTTTTGATTTCCAAATAAAACCTAATGGAAAAATATTATTTATCCCTGCACTTTGTGTGTTAACTGATACAGTGACTTGGTTGCAATAAAACATTATTTAATTTGCTATATCCAAAAAAACTCCTCAATATTTTTACCAAGCATTTTTGAGTCTGAAAAATCTGACTAGGTTTCTCGTTACAGCAACCTTTTCTGATTAGCCCTGGCAGGGGAATACTTCTCTGCTGTCCTGGTGTCCTAAAACTAGGCCTGTGCTACCTGAGAGGGTGTTTGGGATGCATCTTACCGGAGATTGGCAGGAGCTATGAAGTTCTGACCTTTTAAACACCAAAGCAAAATCTGAAATTCCCCCTTGCAAGTATTCACAACTTTAAATCTCAGGCTGTGTCTTTAACCTTGTCTTTAATTAGACACTTGGGTAATATCAGAGCAGAAATAACCCGGTGTGTCAGCGTAGCCTTCAGCAGCAGACGCAGATGCTGTTTGGCAGCCCAGCTTCCTCCAACACTCACATTCCTTCTGTGTGCACTCACCTTCCCTGCTGGTGTACACTTCACCCAGGGCTCCAGGGTGGAATAGAGAAAATCTTAAAGAAATTCATGAAGAAAAATGCAGCTTGGTAAAGCTGGAGCTGGCAGAGTCAGGAAGAAAAGGAGATGAGAGTTTCATCAATAGAAAATATTTTCTAAACCCATGTCAGAAATACTTGGGTTGCTCATACTCCAGAAAATGAGATTTGCTTGTTGCTTTTCACTCCTGTGCTCTGTTGCCATCCAAATCAGTGCCTGTAAGTGACCTTAGAGATGTCACTTACTCTCTCAATTCTTTCAAACTATGGAATTGTCCTTCCTCCTGCTCTTTGCTTTTCCATCTAAGTTACACCAGCCAGGCAGAGGGACACCACCTCAGCACTGTGATAATCTGGTCACACAGCCTTTGGCTCAAAGCTGGCTTCCATCTCACCTGCCCTGAGCCCTGGCAAGGGACTTCACATCTGCCTGAGGTCTCTTGGGCAGATTTATCCACAGTAACCTAGCCTGAAAACTGGAAGGCATTAGTCTGTCACACTGTGCAGGATAATTTGTTCTTCTTTGCTGAAGGAAAATGGAGTGTGAAAAGAAGGCTTTTTGTCCAGCTTTACTGAACAGGACATTCACCTATGAAATACTTCACTCTTTTCAACATTAATCTCTTTGCTATCATAGGGATTGCCTCCTACTTTAAGGACTTTGAACAATGCTTATCTCAGGGGAATGCTAATCTGAATTACTCTGTATAGGTGCTACTCCAAGAGTGACAATTATAATACAAGGCTTTGAAAGAATAGTAACTTAAAAGCCCTTGCTTTTCATATTTAATGGAATTTTTCATTTTCTAGTGTTTAGGGAAATTCAAGTTTTTTTCTGGTGGCTGGTTTCAGCTTTACTTAGGAAGTTCAGTATGTGACATTGTCCCAGAAAAGGAGTTTAAGTCTATGCAAACGGTGAATGTTTTGAAGGGGAAAAAAAAAAGTCTTTCTCATTTGCCTTCAGGTGGGGAATATTCATCAAAAATAAACTGAAAATATTTTAATACAGACATGACCTTGCAGCTGAGACAAAAACAACAATTGTTTGCAGTGACCGGGGCTGAGTCACCTTTTGAGAGAACTGATCTGGACAGGAAGGGTTTGCCTAATTTCCTAAAGGTGCTCAGGGAATCAATTTGTCCAAAAGCCTGTAATAGCCAGGCTCCAGTCAAGAGGAAAAAAGCTTCTTTTTTTTGTCTTGGGCTTTATCCTAGCTTTTTGTTATACCCAAAGTACCACCAATATCTCAGGAAACAAAAATGAGCTTGACCACTGCTACTAGAAGCTCCCTTGGAGCTTCTATGCTCATGGAGACCTGAACCCTGGAGAAAGCAAGTTGAGTTTGACCTGTATTGTCTTTACATTCAGATTCAGACAGGGAATCACAGTGAGTCAGTGGGAGGCATGGAACACTGAGACCTCATCCACAGGGAAATAAGAGAAATTCTTAGCTTGCCAGACATCATATAATCATAGAACCATAGAAAGATCATCTAGTCTCAACCCCCTGCCATGGGCAGAGACACCTTCCACCAGACCAGGCTGCTCAAATCCCCATCCAGCCTGGCCCTGAACACTGTCAGGATTGGGATATCCACTACTTCTCTGGGCTACACATTCCAGTGCCTTACCACCCTCTGAGTAAGGCATTTCTGACTAACATCTAATTTAAAGATGAAATAAGATGCTTCAGACACTGTTGTCCTTCAAGTTCTGAGGATTCCAAGCTTTTTAGCATGGGAATAGAACGTGCTATGGACTGATGCAAGGTCAGTGCCCAAGTGAGATATCTAAAACATTTCACCTTTTTGACTGACACCACTTTAGTCTTGCTTGAAATCATCCAAGCCACTGTTGCCTGCAAAGTGATTTGCAGTGATGCTCAGAAGTGCTTGTTAAAGCATGTTCATGCTCTTTGACTCTGGACTTGCCCTCTCAGACACTGTCACACTGATGTGAAGGTGAGGTGCAACCAGGAATATTTCCCAGACAGGCTCCAGGCAGAAGCCATGGTTTCAGCTGTCACCTCACTGCTGAAGAAAAATGGTTGGACTACTGCAGTGCTGGGGCCCTGCTGCAGCACTGTTCCCTCATGGTCCCCTGAGGCACCCCAGGAGGCAGAGGAAGCCCCTCAGACATGGCATGCCAATCTTAGAAGAGGCCATAGCAAACAAAGAAGTATTTTTTTATGCCAATAGAGAAATCCTTATGTTCCTGATGAAGTATTAAATGTTTCCAGTTAGTTTTGCTACTCTTACTCTCTGAGAAGTCAACTTCCACACACAGCAAAAGAAGCAATAAAACAAAAAACCATAACCTGCAAAGTTTCTGAAGATGTCTGAATAGGTTATTTGCTGGTGCTGGAAGAGACACTGCAGTCCCAGCTGCGAAAAGAAAAGAAGCATCAGCAAAAAACCACATCACAGTCCATAAATTAATTTATCACACACAGACCAAAGCAAGGCAAAGAAGAAACCACGACTTTGAAAATGGGAAAAGAGAATGGAAATGAAAAGGAAGAAACATGGGGGGGAAATGGAAATTGAAAAGAAAATGGAAAAATCACAGTATTTGGGAGAATTAGGTCCTGAGCCAGCCAAACAAACAGCCAGGACTGAGTAAGTATTTACTGTTTCATATCTGGGAAAGTTGTGTGTAGCTACTATTCTTTTGAGCCCAAGATGTCAGCTAAAGATAGGGAAGTCTAAATGAGAGCAGGATGAAGATAAGTATTGAGGTGGAGTTTTGTTCAACTGAAAGCATGAAAACTTGTGGATTTTGCACATGGTGGCTATTAAATGACTATGGAAACATGTAAAAGTGTCTGGCTCTTGCTTATACAACAGACTGAATTCCTGTGAGTACACAGGACCTCACCAACTGATTTGGCTGACTAAAATAGACTTGCCCTGCTCCTTCTCCTTGAGAGCACTGCAGGGACAACTTGAGCAGAAGTAGGTTTCTGGTTTATGCATTATAAACACTTTTTTTTGTGAGTACAAACATTTTTGGTGATGGAAAAGTGAGAGAAAGTTAAGTACAATTTTCAGATTCAGGTTCAGTTTGTAGACTGCAGGAGGAATGTTTGGGGAGAAATCCTGAACCCACTAAGTCATGCTACTGGGTCCAATGAAACCATCCTTGACTTTTTATGAAAGTGGTTCTCAAGCTTCAAAGACAATCAAGGCATAGATAACCCTGACTTATTCCTACCAGTAGCTGTGCAAAGGACAGCAGAATTTTCAGATGGAAATTTGTGATTTATTCAGGTTTAAAACAATCAGAATTCATTGGGCAGAAAAAAAGATTCTCTTGGTCTCAAATGTTGAAATGTAGAGACAAGAATATATCAGATACATGNTCTCATAGGGAGTGTATATGGGAATAACCATATCCAGTGAGGTTGTCTGCACATCATTCCATAAGACAGGCCCAAAGGGTTGGTTATGTTCTTCAGCATGCTGGCTTTAAGTTTTTTAAAAAAACTTTGTGCTATAATGCCATGTGGAATGAACAAATTTCCTTTTATTTACAGGAATCTCATCTTGAATTTTGTTTTGACTTTGATTATATTAGAAATTACTCTTTTCAAAGACTCATCTCCATGTGACTCCTGGCCCTGCTTCCATGGCAGCCTTCAGCAGTGTTGTGGCTGTCCTGGCTTTTACAGCTGTGTATAGCACATTCAGCCCAGTGCTGTCCCACCCTGGTTTCACTGCTAAAAATTAAATGTTCCTTATGTCATTTGTGGCTTCATCAAGATTTTTGTTTTCTAGTGATAAAAGGGACATGGGAATGGTGGGGGATAAAGGGGAGGGAGTGTTTACTGATAGCTGAATGCCTTCCCAGCCTTGTCTTGGCTCTTCCTCACACACACTGATTTTGCTGATATTGTCCCTCTAGAAAAGTGTTGCTTCTTGGAAACTCATTTGCTTGTATAGAGCAACACAGATCTCTGTCAGAATGACTGTGGAGCTGAAGGATACCTCTTTTTTGGGATGATTGTTTCACACGCTTGTACTATATGCAATTTACTGAGTGAGGGTTAGGGTGTGTAGGGCAAAAGGAACTGCTATAAAACATAGTTATTGTCTGAGTCCTACAGAACTACATGAAAAATGTTCTAGACTGGATTTAATGGCATTATTTCCCAACACTGTTAATGCTGACACTGGTCCAGACTTGGTATTTTGCTTTGTGCTTCTCCTCTGTTGCAGAGGGGGTGAGCATTTGCCCTAGGAGTGAGGGCATGTACTGGGAGGAGGAGGTAAAGGCTATGAAGGCAGCAGGGCTGCAGCACCGTGTCACTCCAAGAAAGAGTGGTCCCTGCCTTCACTCCAATTGACTCAATTAATTGCAATACTTTATGCAGGAGGGCAGGAAAGAAGAAAAGTGGCCTGGATCCATATTCTCTCCCCACCTCTTTGTGTCCCAGACTCCTGCTGCACACGGCGTGGCTGGCATTAAGAGCTATGACCTTCAAGGCTGCTAACAGAAAACCTGGTGTCTTATCTGATGGAGACATGGAGAGGAAAGGCTAATATTTAGAGTTCTACTAACAGTAGTAGTGCTTCAAAAGACTAGCCTTTCACCTAGACTACAAGTGACAGCAGACTAAAGGTGACTGGCAGACAGCATTGAGAACCACTTGACATTTTAATTCTTAGTGTTTGTCTTTCTATTAAGAAAATATTTTTAAAATAAACGCATAAGATTTGTGAGAGACCATTTTGATATGATTAAAACAAGCCTCATAGACCTGTTGTGCTTGTCTCCCGTCACAGGACTGAGGCTACCTGCTGTCATCCCAGATGTTTTCTCCAACCCAACAGTGCAGGGTGAACTTGTTAGCAGCCTCTTGTTGCACAGATCAGTGGAGCAGGGTGCCTGACAGCTGGAGCCCAGTTAGCTGGCTCCAAAACTGGGAGCGTGCTGGGCAGAGGACATTGCACAGAAGCTCATCAGCCTTGCTTATGGCAGGGTTTCTCAGTGAAGCAATTACACTGATGCCGAGGTCATGTCTGCGCTGCTCTGCACCCCATGGATGTACAGGCTCAGTGGGTGCTAAATCATCTGTTCTCCCTGC
Source organism: Illadopsis cleaveri (assembly GCA_013399915.1). Classification (NCBI taxonomy): domain Eukaryota; kingdom Metazoa; phylum Chordata; class Aves; order Passeriformes; family Timaliidae; genus Illadopsis; species Illadopsis cleaveri. Next base: position 1,042,082 of record VXBB01013008.1, read on the forward strand.
AGTAATTCATTACACCAGAATCTGCACACTCAGGACTAACAACACCTCCACAGTGAAGAAACCACCACTGGGAATGGCCTGGCAGTAGACACCCCTGGGATATGCTTCAAAGAAATGAAAAGAGGAATGGGATGAAAGAGCAATATCTTAGATATCATAGAATCACAGAATGGTTTAGGTTGGAGGGGTACCTTGGAGATCATCTCATTCCAACCCCCAGCTGTGGCCAGCATCACCTTCCGCTGGACCAGGTTGTTCCGGGCCCCATCCAGCCTGGCCTTGAACACCTCCTGGGATATGAACAGATCAGAAGCACCCCATGAAAAAACTGGGGATATTTCCATTTCTCATATAGGCTTAAACCAGCACTAACAGCACAGAAAGTCAAAACTGGCAAAGCAAATGTTTGTCGAAAGTAACTGTCCTGCTTTCACCCCTCTAATGAACTGAGCAGCCATTTCCTGCAGTAGCTGAAGTGATTTTCAAGGATAACCTAGGCAGGGCATTTCATGCTAATCTAATCTGTGAGTAAGGGCCATCAGACACTGACACCCCCGTTTGCCAAATTCAGACTGACTAATGCTTCCCTGACCTTGGCTCCTGTTACCATATGAATCCGCACAGTGCAGGAGAACTGGCAGCGTGACAGCACGACAGGCACATCATCCTCAAGGCATTTTATTTAGCATTCCTGTGAAAAGTGGGGGTATTAAGATGCCTGGTTTACAGAAAGGGTAGAGGTGACAAAAGACTGTGCCCTGGGCTGGGGGCCGCCTGCTTTTGGGGTTGGAATTCCAGCTCAGGAATGTCCTAGGGCAAAACCCTCTCTGCATCTCCTTCTTGTGGTCACAGAAACAACAGCCTCGTCCTTTTCTAATATTGCAATGCCTTCCCCACCCCCCCACCTCTTATTGGAAAATAATCTCATCAAGGCAGGAATCACCTTCATTTAATGTCTTCTCACAGCTTCTGTGAGCCTTTAGTCAGGAATTGTGTCAAAGCACAGAGCTGAGATTAACTCCTTGTGCTCCTTTATCCTAATATAAAGCAGAATTTGGATTGAGATCTCCAGCAGGGTGGAGTGCTTTTTCTTAAATTTCTTTTAGGAACTGTTCAAGACTCTAGGACACCCAGGAGAAGCAATTAAAAGAAAAAAATCAAAAGGTTTAAAATGGTATTTTTAATCCAGAATATTTCCACAATGGCTTGTTAGCACTGTGATCCTTTGCCTGCTTTCTGGGGCAGAGGGAGGCAGGAATTTAATTTCCTTTTTTTGGTAAAGGAATAGTACACACTGTTTCCCTCCACTGAAAATAGTTTTAACATGAATTATACAAAAAGATCTCAGAAACAGACTTCATGTTGAACCAGAGAGTTATCCTGTATTCCATATAGAGAGGTGTCATCATGTTGTTTTTCTCTTTGGCAGAGGGGCCAGGATCCATCCAGAGCAGCTGCTGTTGCTGCGTGTCAAAGGCAGCCTCATCAAAAACTCTTCCTGAGTGGAAGCAGTTGGGTTTGCTTCCAAGGCTTCCTCCCTGGGCCTCCCAGAAACCAGGCTGGCCCTGGCTTAGCTTTCTTTCTAACAAGTGAACCAGTGAGGGAAAAATAAAAGCTGAGGTGTAAACAGAGTCTTTTCTTTTCCTCATATGATCCTGCAAAGCACTGAGTATTTTGACCCCACTCTAATAAAACACTCGCTTAATGCCATGCACAGAGAGATTCCTTAGAGTTCACTGAGTATTCACTTAAGATTATGCAGATTTGGGTCAGTACTTTGCTAAATTCAGCCCAGGCTCCTGACCAGCAGCTGCGGGGAGCAGCTTGTCTGTCCCGGGGAGCGCATAGGCGGCTTCTCTGAGCTGTACAACCATTTACAGCTCAGCCTGGGTTTGATGCATTCATGGAACTCCCTCTGGTGGATGCCTCCCCGGGATTTTTTTGTTGATGGAGCTCCTTTGCTGAGGCCTTTTTCCTAAGGACAGATTGTTAGCAGGAAAGGAACTGTTACGTTTTTTGTTTTACAAACTAGGATTAAGGGTTAGATTTCCCGGTAAACCACCGAGGCTATTCAGCACTGGTCCCCAAGTTTTTTGCTAACTTCCCCCCAGTTTTCCTCCAACCTTTGTCATGCTCAACTGCTGTCACATGCTGTACAAAAATACTAACTATAAATCAGGCCCATATTTTTCTGGCTGAGCAGGCATGGGTCCTGGTCTGCTCCCAGCTATGGCTTCTTTTTTGAAGGTTAATGACAAATACAGAAGCAAATCCCAGGGAAAGGGAGCAGTGCTCATGACTCCTGATGCCCAGGGTAGTACCCTAACCACTAAGTTGCTTCTGTTCCTCTTCTGGTTGACCCATGTTAAATTACTTGCTCAGTGGAGGACAGAATGGAAACTGCAGCCACAGCTGCAGGCTGGTAGTGGTGGATTTGGTGGGAATTGCTGGTGTGGCTTCCCCCAAGCTGTGCTGATGCTGAGCAGATGTGCAGAGGTCCTTGAAGGTGTTAGAGCTGCTCTGAGGGGTCCATAGAGATCTTTGGAATAGGAAGAAATGCAGGCTGATAATGTGTCAAAACAAACCCTTCTTTTCTGTAAAATCAGGATACCACAGGTATCTAAAATGGAAGCAACCAACCCAGAGAGGCCAATGATCAATAAGAATCAGTTATGCATTTGCTGTCTTTCACAGAATCACAGAATCACAGAATGTGTAGGTTGGAAGAGACCTTCAAGATCATTGAGTCCAACCCAGCCCTAACACCTCAACTAGATCATGGTATCAAGTGCCACATCCAGTCTCTTTTTAAACACATCCAGGGATGGTGACTCCACCACCTCACCAGGCAGACTATTCCAGTATTTAATCACTCTTTCAGTGAAAAACTTCTTCCTAATATCCAACCTGTATTTCCCCTGACGCAGCTTAAGACTGTGTCCTCTCCTTCTGTCAGTTGCTGCCTGGAGAAAGAGACCAACTCCCAGCTGTCTACAACCACCCTTCAGGAAGTTATAGAGAGTGATAAGGTCACCTCTGAGTCTTTATTTAGTTACAAACAGTTAAGGTGTGAGAAAAGGGTTTAATGAAAACAAAATACAAACCACAAACCACAGAATATTGTCTATATATCTCTTCAAAACTTTTCTGTTGTTTTCACTGCTACTGTAGCTCATTTCATTGATCAGTGGTCTGACTTGAAGTTGTACTATTTAGACACCAGACTTGAAAATTAAGCCATATTGATTTAAGAGGTGAGTTATTCTATATTTCATCAACTTCAAAATCTTTCTTTTGTCTTCTTTTTAACATGATGACTTCTTTGTGAACTGAGATCCATAGTTGCAAGTAGGAGAGTTGAGGACTTTCATCAGATATATTTAACTGAAAATTCTTCTTTAATGCATGAAGAATTGCCTTATGTTTAACAAGAAAAGATGGAGAACATTGTATAAATTCCATTTGAAGTTTTTTTATATAGTTATATAGTTTGTATTCCAGTTCTATAATGTTCCCTACAACATTTAGGGAACAATCTTTTCTGGCAGACAGATTTGAAGTAACCCAGAAGTGGTGACAGTAATAAGAGTTATGCACTGGGTCATAAGTAATGGGAATGTCACAGAAAATATGGAGTAGATGGGAGGAAATTAAAAACAAAATGAAGGCAGGTGAATAATGAGAATGAATGGTCTACACTTTTAGTCTTGGCCCTGATGGGGACTTAGGACCATAGAAGAGATTGAGAATATCTTTGGAAATGGCTGGAGGAGTCAAGCTCTGTGGAAGAGAGATGAGGAAATGGGAGCACTGGGTATGGAACAGTTGGAGTTACCTCTGCACTCACCTTGGAGTGGACAATAATACACCATAAGTAGGATTTCTGATCCCCTATGTATTTTCATGACTTCCCATTCTTTTCTCTGCCCCTCATCCCTTTTGCTATCACTAATATGTGTTCAGTTTATAACAGTATGATCTCATTCCACAGCTTTCCTTGGTATAAGAGCCAAAAATCACCTTATTACTGCAAAGAAAATATATCCAAGAAAAACAGTTGGGATGCACAGCTCTGTCAGAGCTAGCATGTGAGCCACTGGACTGCAACATAGTAAACCTGCTCAGTGAAATGCTTGGAACTAAAATTCAGATGAAAGTAATATATTAAAAGAAATGTTGGCACACATGATCCTGATGAATGCAAGCAATCATTTCTCTCCTGATGTAGGTTTGAAGATTTTCTAGGTAGCTGAATTTTGAAACAAAGAAAAGGCATAAGTGGCTATTGAATACACTTCTATTTAATGCATTTTATAAAACAGTAGATTTGCCAAGGACAGTCTTTCATCTGATGGAAATTGGCTCTTCAGTTAACTTGTGGCACCGATACACAGAAATACTGAAACACATACTTAAGAGGCAAAACACAATATACAGCTTTGACTTGGCAAAACAAACATATCAGCTCTAATCACAAGTAATGCTGATCCATTGCAGGTGAAATTTGGCCATGAATAATGGATTTCATTTCCACAATGATGTCCAGGTCTGCATGCAGAGCTGCACTGCTTTTTGTTGGCCCTTTCCCAGAATAAAAGTGGTCCTGGCTCTTTTCTTCTTTGTTGTTGGATTAGGAGCACTAGATGCCCAAGGGATGCAGATCAGATCCAAAACCTGCCTGGCATGCATTGCTGGCAACTTCACTCATCAAAAAAGTGTAGATTGGCTCATGCCACATGGGCAGATTTGCAAAAATAAGAGTTTCTGTTTCAAATTTTCCTCATGGGCATTTCAAATATTCCATCTTCAAGCTTTTTTTTTGCTCTAAAAACAAAGACCAGAATGGTTTGGGGTTTGTTTTAAAGGACGAGACAAGACGTTGACATAAAAGAAATGTCGGCTGGAGAGGTACATTTGTAAGAGGGAAAATACAGCTGTAGTTTGCCTCAGTGAATGTACCAGGGATAAACAACACACCTCTCAAAGACTTGATACAGGCAAGTCTCAAACAGGCCACCAGTGGGATGTTTGCATTTATTTATCTCTACTTCTTTTGCTTTGCAAACCGCAGAAAAAACCCCACAATCACCTGTTCCAAAAAAAAAAAAAACACCAAAACTTTTCAGCTCTTCCCAGTCCAACTTAAACCAAGATGACCCAAAAAGAGACATTCCGTTGACATTTTCTTCTGAACTTTATTTTCTCATCTGGTCCTGGGAATGACAAAAAATATCTGCTGTCAAAAAGCTTCAGATTAATTTTCTCTATTTTATCCAGATGTGGGGGTTTTCCCCCCACAGTTAGCATGGTTCAAATTTGGTACACTCACTGATTAGGAAATGAGTGGGAGAATATCACTTGCATGGCCAGAATTACAACAGCTGAGAGGCTTTTTTACACAGTCAGTAAAGTTGTGGCTCTGATAGATGCCCAGTAGCATCTTGTTTACATGGCAAAAATGAAATGGTTCAACAGCAAAGAAAAATTGACACATGGACTTGAGAGCTCTGTTAGTAACAGAAATGTGAGCATTTGTTGGCATTGAGTTTAAGATCAGAAGATCAATTTAGATTAGAAGGTCAGAACATTGCTAGATCACCTGTTTTGACCTCCGATATGATGCAAGCTGTAGTATATGGAGTGTATGGATTTCTGTGTATGGACAGCAAAGTCTTGCCTTTGGAGTGCCAAAAGAGTGTCCAGTTTGTCCTTACAATTTCAAAAGACAACAAATTCAGACAATTCCCAAGGTCCTTGTCTCTTTCTCTCTCTCACCAGGCAAGAAATATGGTGGCAGTGGCAGAACTCTGGAACCCCAAGTCAATTTTCAACTGTGAAAGCAGAGAAGTGTCAACAAAAATGCAATAAATCAGATAATAACAGAAAAGATGAAAAATGCCAAGGAATGCCAAGTGCTACTGAAAGTGTTGTCTATAGAAGCATTTCATCAGAAAACTTCAGAAGATTCACTATACCTAGAAAAATCAATTAAAGATACAGAGACTGCAGTGGGGCAAAACACTGTTGGATGAGGGTGTGCTTCTTGTCATTAATCTCTGAATAGCGTCTTCTCTACATTCTGGGATTTCTCTTTGCAGATACTTCTTGTCACAGCTCAATAGATCCTCTGATGAGGTGAGATTAGACTTGTTCTTCAAACCTGCTGGGATCAGGTGTTCTGTCTGGTCCTACCTGGGCGGCTTTGCAGCATCCAGAGCAGATGTACCTCAGGAAACACAAGTACGCGCTCACCGATATGACAGTGGTGACAATGATAACTACTGTAGCACTAAGAGCTGGTGACACCATATCTTCCAAAATAGTCTTCCTGCTGTGGGGAAGGCAGGCAACGCTGTGTTCTCACCTGCTGGTGATAAAGCAGTCACAAATCAGAAATTGCATCAGGAATTGAACAAAGCCCAAAACACTGGTGGTACTTGGAAAAAAAAAAAAGAAAGCATGAAGTAGGACATACTAGCATTTATCTCAGTTAACTTTGACATTTTCAGTGCACGTGGGAACACCTGAGCGAACATCTCTCAGCTTGCTTGCAAGGAAAAGCAAGAAATATGCTTTTTGAGGGCACAATTAATTTGCCTAATTTTTACTGTCTTTAACATGAGATAAAGTGTCTCTGCAGGCAGTTGAAAGCAAGTTAGGGGATGACTAGATTGAAAATAGATGGTTGTATTTAGTCAAATGATTCTCACACCTGATGTCTTCCATTCTTGGGAAAAGAAAACATAAACCAGCTATTGAATCTGATTCTGTGAAAATATTCTTATAGGTGGCACAAGAATTAAAAAAAAAAAATAAAAATTATTGCAGTGAATATGAGGATAGGCAGCTATACTACTTGAATTGTGAGGCTTTGAAAATAGTTTTGGAGAAGTTCTCTTCCTGAGAAAGGTTTGACACACTTTGACCTTGATTTATTTTCATCAGTTAATTGGGGCAGCCCATGACAGCAACAAAGACCCTTACCCTGGGGTTAGATACTTGCTCTATGCATACAAAGTTGTCTAGGACTCTGGACACCCAAGATGTGTCACTTGGAAATCCACTCCAGACAAGTGATATTATTTAACTGGATTTTTGTTCATGATCAATTCACAAGTGGTTTTTTTTCTGAGAATACTGCTCAAAATCAGCTCACATGTCTGGCAGCACTATGTCACTCTCTTCCACTCTTACCCAAATCAATGCCAGGCACCTCCTGCTTCAGAGGTCTCTGGTCCTGCCCCCCACTATGGGCCTCAGTCAAGAGTGTGCTGAGCATCTTAAGCATATATGTGCTCACCCTGAAATCCTGTGTTTGGGTTAATAATATGACCAGATTGCTTTAAAATCTATGTCTGATCTTACTTTCTGTTTACCTTCCCAAATCCTGGTTTATTGACATTTCAGTGTAATTCACCCCTACTTTATAGACAAATCTCACATTGGCATTATTTTTTTTAATTATCTGCTCACTATCACAAAGAAAGCCCATGCTTGATGCAGCATGTTTACCCCTCTGCCTAAGCAGTGATATGTCTGATTTTTGCACAGGAAGCCATACATACTCTCTCAGCAAAGGTGGGATGATTATGGAAGATCCGACTGCAGAATCGTACTCTCAAAGTAAGAGCAGATTCAAGCCATACACTCCATTTTTCCTGTTTGTTTTTAGCCTGAAGCTTGTTTCCTTTCCTTTGGCACAGATGATTATTTACATATATATCTATATAAATATGTATATTGTGTTCTGGATACCTACATCTCTCTGTAGACTCTGTTAGCAAAAAGAAGACCAAGCGAGAAAAAGAATACCAATATTTTCCACATGGAATTTAATGCAAATTCAAAGGACAGCACACTGTGCTTTCTAAAGGAGATATCCTTATGTACATTTCCCTGGGGACTCTACCAAAATAAGGAAACAGGAGCTTTAAATAGGATTCTCCTCTGAAAACAGCATTAAAATCAGCATTTTAATCCAAAACTTTTCTTTAATAGGGGCCAGATTTTTCCACTCTTTTTCTTGTGAGTAGAACAGTGATTATGATGAAAATTCTTAGGAGTCTAAAATATGCTGTGGGGTTTATTGATGTTTCTCTTCTAAGACTTCTTTCTTAAGGTGTCAGACTACTTTAAATGGGAGGTCTGGAAGTGTAGCCACTACTCCTACTGTGCCAATATCCCACTGATTTCAAGATCATACTAATTAGAATTTCACCCCTGTTATTATGCCAGACAAAACCCTTCCCAGCAAAGGCAGGCTGTGAGAGTGCCAGCCTTGATTTTTGCTACAATTAGCATGTTTCTAACTAGGCAAATTTATGTTAATTTCACTGTTTCTTTGTCCTTTTCAAGTGTTCTGTTTTTCCTTGCCCTTTTGTCTGGCCTTGTACATGGGCTGTAAGCTCTGCTGTATGACCACTCATTAAATGGGAGCCCAGAACAAGGACGGTGGGTGGGTGAATGGGGCTGCTTCTTGCTCCTCAACACAAACACTTGCATTCCAGTGACAGGAAAACAAGGCTGGTGAAAAACATGGAGCGCTGCCAAAGATCCCAGGCGGTAACACAGGGGTGAGAGGCAGCTGTGAGTGCCACCAACAGGGCTTTGCCTCCTTTTGTACCATGCTCAGCTGCTCTCAGTATGAATTCATTTTTCACCTAATTTATCTGTTTGCTTCTGCATCTCAGCGACTGTAGTGAAAAATGCATGGCAGCACCTCCAGAAGAGGGAATGGAACTGCACGGTGATCCTGTCCCTCTGGGCTGCTGCTGTACATGAGCCCTCTCTTTCAGTGCATAAATGACATGTTAATGACACACCTGCCCTCCCCACCCAGGGGCAGCTCCGGGGCAGCCAGGCCCTCTGCAAAGGCAGAGCAGAGTGCTGTGCAAGCGTCTTTCCCTGCAGAATTTTCCCATTCAGTTGTGCTGCCTCCAATTTTAATGGCAGAGGGATTGCCAGCACAGATAGCTGCAGTGCTGGGTCCACTCTTCCTTGTCAGACTGATGGAGAGCAAGAGTCCCCAGGAGAGGGAATGAGGTTGACATCTCTGCACCTCAGGCTTCTCTTTGCATCAAGCTCCAGCTATGTGTCCTCAAGACCCTCATAGCTCTGCTCTGACTGGCCAGCCCTTGTCTCTCTTCAAGTTTCTTATGATAAAGCCATCTTTATCCTGTATTTGTTTATCCTGTATTTCCCATGATCCTGTTTACACTTTATATCTTAGCCCTAAACTTACAATCTTTCTCTGGAATTCCTCTTGAAGGCCTATTTCTCTCTTCTTTTGAAATATATCAGCCAGCATGTTCTGGATGGAGAGCAGGGCAGTTCTACTTCATTTATGGCATTTAAAATTGAGAAGTCCACAAATGTTCTGATTTTCCCATCTTTTAATATAGCTGAATAAAACCAAGCAGCTCTCACACCTTTGAGAAAACAGGCTTCTCATATTTGCTGAATGGTGTATGCTTTGACTATCTCCTTCTCACCTACTCAAAATACGCTTTAAAAATTTTCAGGACAAAACTGTCTTAATATATTTGATGTGTTACCATCCAAGGGTACATGTATGTAGAATTTTATGGGATTTTGCTATTTTTTCCTTTTATACAAACAATGCACTAAAACGAATCTACCCCATGAATACATGGAGTGATTTGGAAAGAAGTTGAGATCAGCATTTGAAAGCATTTCTATAAAAAGTCACTGTGAGTACTGTCTACTCTGGGTGGGATCAAAATGTTGTTTCCAAATCTGAGTGTGGCGGAGTCTCACTCTGACTGAGGTTAAGTGATGTCATCTTAAAACTGATTTGAATGACCCAAGTGCAGAAAAGCTGACTACTTGGTTCTTTGCAAAGCAGGAGGGATCACCTTACGCAGGTGTGTTGGATGCGCAAACAATCTAGGCACCTCAGGATTCTTATCTTTTCTAGTGGGTGAAAGTTCTGGTCTGATCTGGTATTTGGATCTTCCTGACCATAGGGAAGTGGAAGTCTGCATGTTGGCTGTGTGAGAACTGGGTCTTGTTGATGAGACCTTGCTCAAATGTGGTAGCAAACAGAATTCATATCCCAGCTCTAGGGAAAAGATTTTGGGATGTTATCTTGAAAATGAACTAGTGATGAATCACTGCTTAAATTCTGAGTCATTGACACTAGTAACATGTTTTTACTGAGACATAAAAAGTACTGGTGTTACCCATGAAATAACATTCAGTAATCATGAAAGACAGAGCACAGGGTGCAGAGCTCACCAGCCCTTCTTTCACTCCCTGTAGGCGCCAGGCAGTGTGAATAAGAGGTGGAGTCCAGGAAAAGACTGCAAATTCATCCTGCAGCATAAAATACCCTATTTGCCCTACACCATGGAAGTGCCAGCTGCTGCTGGTTTATTTGATAATATGAGATATAGGCCCTAATTTTGCAAGCATCTTTGTCAGATAGTTCAGTATTTCATTTCTTCAACAGTTTTCATAGTTGTTCATATTGTTAAGAAGGGAAAGGGTAGAACAAGGAGAAATGGGACTAGATACAATGAAAACACATCTGGAAAACACACCAGACTAATTTTGGAGGTGTATGTCTGACTTTCCACATGGGAATCATTTCACACATTGAGAAAACTAGGGAAGGATGGCAAATCATATATAAGAGATTGTTTGAATATACACATAAAGATACAGTATTTGTGTACATACTTATGTGTGTGCTTAGCTGAGGAGTGCAGATTTTCTAGCTTTTTCTTCTGTTTGAGGACAAATATACTATGCTTATTGAACATTTTTGTTTGAAAACCTTCTTGTGCACAAAGACTATACACAAAGTCTTCCTTCACAGTAGAAGCAAAAAACAAAGACAATTCATTAGCCATTGTTCAAAATAAAGACAGTTGAACAAATTTTTTCAAAAATTCAAGTTCTCAACCCACAAGAAGTTTGGCTTTCAGCCACACGCTAAGGTCAGGTTTGTTGCTGCTCCCTTTCTCTTGGCCTTGTTTTTCCTTTGGGACTGCAGCTCTTCAAGGTAGACCCAAGAACACCAGTTGGGTTCATGCCAACCCTTTCCTTGTACTGATGCTGCTGTGGGGCTGGCACAGACTGGAGCTCTGGATGAGTACCAAGAAATGTACAAGTGATGAACATTACACACCTGTGTGCTGGGCTGGGCTCAGGGGTCATTCTTTGAGGGCAGGCAAATGTCTTTAGACCTGGACTGTCACCTTGAGTCTTACCATAAACAAAGTTCCAATTTATCTTCCTAATCGAAGAGATTGGTGTTGCAGGTCTCTGCTCTTCCTCAGACTGGAAGAGGGAAAAAATAAAAAACCTTGGGAGCTGGTAAATGTCTGCAAGGTCTTGCTGTAGTGCAGGACTGAAGTAGCAGACTTGCATGCCCAGAGGACTGGGTTGTGTGCCAAGTGAAATCTGACAACCACATTTTATACAAATAGTGTGATTTTTCATCACTAGGAAATGAATTTCAGGAGATCATTAAGAATACACAAGGTCAAAATTCCTTTGGTGGTCAGTGGAAGCACACAGGCTACAGTAGGGTCTTTACTCAGATGTGATAATGTGAGGCTCAGGAATTATCTCCCCCCTTGAATGCAGCAAAGGTATATGACCCTGGAAGGTACATACTTAGATCATGTGGCTCTCTGTAAGCAATTCTGTGTACCTCTAAGCCCTTTCCCACACAGAGGGCCTTTTAGTTTCCCATTTCCTCACACAAGGTGGATTGTATGCTTAGGCATTTCTAGCTGGCAATCAGGCACTGTAATTCCTTCTGTCACAAAGCTGTATGCCAAGAACATATCACTAGATCAGGCAATTAGCAGTAAAGTCTCCAGCTGTTCTCAAAAGCTTCTGTCTGCAATTTTCTCTCTCCAGCCCTGAAATTCACCCTGCAGCTCCTCAGAGCCAAACACAACCATCCTTCTGTTCATCAAATCCTTTTCAGAGGCATGGAACCCCTGCCTGGGCTGGGCAAATGGCTATCCTCAGTCACTGATAATTTGACAATGCCTGTGATCTCTAAGAGTGTACTAGAGGAGCAAAATACAGTAACTTCAGGTAGCGGATTGCCCAGAGCTTCTTCATTCCACATGACTGGCAGAAGGTGGCTCTCTGTGCATCTCCACTGGGTGTGAGGCATTCAGTACAGATAGAGGCAGAAAAATAAAGGGTTTTGTTCCAGATGTGAATCAGCTGGATCTGGGCAAATAAACTCAGCAAGGAGGAAATCAGGAAATGTCACCAAGTTACAGTGGAAACAAAGAAGGGAATGAACGTACTTGGAAAAGAAGTACCAAGTTCTGTTTGTGAAACCAAGATACATGCTCAGGGCCCATGTACCATCAGGCTGGTGGTACTAAGAGTAAGGAAATACAAAGTTATTTAGCTGCACTGTCCCACAATTGGTGATTGATATCTAGGCAGATTACTGCAGAAGTCATCACTTCAATTAGCACTGAAATGCAAAGGTAGAGCCCTCACCCAGAACAGTTAATAAATATTTTGCCTTTTACTTAAGAGGATAAAATATAAAGTTTTCATGAAAGTTATTAAGTATCTTATCCCAACATTTTTCTTTTCTTCTGTTAGTGTTTCTATTGTGCATTTTTACATTAGAGCTTGTTACCACATTGGTTTGCAGATAGTATTGTAAGAGACAGACCCTGCACAGCTGCTACAGAAGGAACAGGAAAAATAAAAGCCCCCCCATGTATCTAGCTGAAGTGGAATTTACCCTTAACACTGAATAAGTTACCAGAGCTTTATATGTAGGCAAACAGCAAAGATGCCAGAACAAACACTGAGCAGAAGCAGAGATTTTTTTGCCCTTTCTCTTCAGCCATCTGTGTCACAAGAATTCTCAATCTCTTGGATATTCAGAAACCTAGAAACACAGCCTAATACTTTACTTTTTAAGCCTGAACCAAGGAGAATGTGAAAATCTCAGAAAGTGTCTGTGTTTTTGACTAAATCTCCATAGATCTCCTGTCCTGAATGATGGTCCTCAGCAGCTGAAGAATATAACTTGATGTATCTTCAAATCAAAACTAACTCCCATGAAATATCTCTTTAACTCCATATTATTAACTGGGGGAATGGATCTGGCTTCTTTGAAGAAAAAAAAATCCTTTCAAAGAAGAGCTGGATTTAAAAAATGGACCGTTCCAATGTATCTTATTTACTTAAGATATTAATCTAAGAATTCAAAAAGGAACATGGATTTCTGTAAATTAAATTATAATTTGATGTAGGGGGTTGTTGCAGCAGAGCAGTTGTCTTTGAAGCGTGTGACTTCACTGCTTTTTGCCTTTTGGCTTCATCTTTGTCTCTGAGGCCAAGTTTACTTATAATAGGATTACTTATGCTCACACAAGCTGCAGTTGTAGAATAATATCATTTTGGGATGTAAGCACCAGGAAGATTTGCCAGCTTCAAAAGACCAAGCAGCACCAGGAGAGCCTAAGCTCTGCAGGGTCCTTCATAAGCCTGTGTATAAGCTCAAACCTGTGGAAATACAAAGCTAGGACTGGTTTTCCAGCTTGTATGATCCCACATGCCAACTAAGAGCCCTGAACACAAACAGAGGAATCCTAATCCAAGCATCCAGCAGTAGCTTGCTTCAGTCTGGAGAAAGAGAGTGAAATGTATGGCTACACAGGTGAGAAGCAGTTGCCAATCATTAGATTATTTATAGCAGCCTTCCAGTCTTTCTTGCATCTTCCAGCAGCTAAAGGGGATACAAAAGAGATGGAGAGGGACATTCCACAAGGATATATAGTGACAGGACAAGAGGGAGAGGCTTCAACCTGAAGGAAAGTAGGTTTAGATTTCATATTAGGAGAAAATTCTTCACTGTGAGGGTGGTGAAGCACTGGGACAGGCTGCCCAGAGAAGCTGTGGAGGTGCGCCATCCCTGGCAGTATTCAAGGCCAGGTTGGATGGGACTTGGAGCAAACTGGTCTAGTGGAAGGTATCCCTGCCCATGGCAGGGGAGTTGGAATTAGATGATATTTAAGATCCTTTCCAACACAAACCATGCTATTATTCTATAACTGATTCTATGACAATCAGAATGCATTAGATAACTACTAGATTTGACACTATTTTCCTTCCAACACAAAGAAATTCTTTTTCGAGTCTTATCTACAGGAATGAAGAATTGCCTCAAGAAGAAATTTTGCAGTGCATAAACTTCTCAAAGACGTTTTTCAAGCCTTCTCTTTCCTTCCAATGTTACTTTTCCTCTCAGATCCTGTAAGTAAATTGCTATTAATTTACAAAACCACACGCCATATATTCAAAAATGAGCAGATACCACAACATTAATTTCCATGGAAGTATTCAAACCTCAGGCCAGCTTTCAGCTGTTCAATCTCGTTTCAAATTGCCAAACCTTTTGAATTATCCACTCCTTATAATAATCTTTCTGCTTAGCCTAGCACATCCGCCTTTCTAAGGGGAGAGGCAGGTGTCCTCTATCTCTGGCAAGTGGACAAAATTCATTTAACTGGAAAAATCAGTAACTTTGAACATCAGTTCTATTAAAGCAGCAACAGCAACCAAATAAACAAACAGCCATCTGAACAGGTTATACCTGATCCTTTTCAGGCTTCATCTGTCCCCCTTCAGACTTCTGAAGTATAAAATACATACTGAATGAATCAGTGAATTTATCCTGATGGCAAGCAGAGGGATAAATGTACCTGGTCACATGGGAGTCACTTCATCCTGGGATGGATGTTTCTAACACAACTGATGCAAGTGCGATAAGGTCAGTCTGAATGACTTAACACAAAAATAAACATTTCAGGCAGGACTGCCTGAAATTACGTGAGATAAATTCCATCCTTACCAATACAGAGGCACAAGAGCTAAAAGGTGATTTTATAACAGTAGCAAGAATCATCATTGAATGATGATTCAATGGGTTGGAAAGGACCATTAAAGGCCATCTAGTTCAGTGTTTCTGCAATGAGCAGGAACACCTTCAACCAGAACAGGATGTTCAGAGCACTGCAAATGCCTGAGACAGAAACAGGACATGCTCTGTATTTATAGTTACAGCAGAATTTCAAAGATGCAATGGAAGAAAAGATGAAGAGGTACTTTAGTCTGGGCTGTTCATGAAAGGGACAAAAAGGCAGGACACCCAGGCATGCTCTGACTGACAACATCAATTACCTTTGGCTCTTCGGTCAAGCAGGTGGTCATAAGGGTTGCAGATTGAACAGTGGATCTAAAACTAATGCACTTAATTGCTTTTCCACCAGTCTCCTCTGCAGAGTAACTCAGAGTACTTATTTATTGCATATTATCTCCTCTGCACTGTTAACTGAAAAGGATATTGTTACCTGTGAGTGTCTCAATATCAAAATAGAGGGTTTGAAGCACTGATAGCTGTTTTCGGTTATTTTTCACTTTCCTTTCAAATGTAAAATTCTGCAGAGCCTATTCACTCTGTTTCAATGAAGACTCAGCTTCTGGTTCACATTTAAAACTGTTATGAAGGAAAGAAATTCCATGCAAGAGGAAAGGTAATAATCTCACACTAGAAGACTCAGATGGAGTCTAAGAAGGGGTACAGGTTGAGTTGTCCCTTTTAAATGCAGTATAAACCCACAAAGTTTGTTTAGAATTGTATGGATTTATATTGCAGCTCTGCAGTGCTGTAGAGTTAACACTCTGCTCATCTGGGTTGCAACTGAGCAACACAAAGGCAGTAATGAACTGCCAGAGACAGGGAGTAAAGTAGTCATTAATTAAACATTAATGACACAAGAAGAGTTATGGTAAATTTTTTTTTGAAATCTAGCCACATATAATGTAATCTAATGACAGTGCTAGGGGACATAGAAACTAGCTATGTATGTATTACATACAACAGAATAAGTAATTTTAAATTTCAGAGGGACCATGTGCCATGAGGTAAGACTATGAGTAATAGGATGAAGTTATGTAAAGGAAACTTTACAATGAATTACAGGAAAAATTAATTAACTCTGCTGAGGTAGTTTAGAGTCATAGGTTCCCAAAGGAAGCAGGAAAGTCACAATTTATTTGTCATCGAAGACCAATGTATTATATATTCTAGACAGTGGATGATTGAGACCAGTCCCTTACTGGTCTCTGGATTACAACAGATATCAGATAGAGTATTTTAATCAACTCAGCTCTCCATGAGCCTGTTTATCTAAAGGGTCAGACTTCTGAGCATACCTGCATACCCAAAGAAACATGGAGCTGCCTAGTGGGATTTTAAAAAGCACCTTAGAAGAAAGATCTTGTGTCCTATCTGCCTTGTCTTTGGAGTATAATCTCTAGTGCAACAGTGAAGAGTGTATGAGTGACATTAAAAGCAAACTTCCAATGAATAAAATTACCTTGGTACAAACGTTGTTAGGAAAATGATAAACAAGACACTGTGTTGGTGCATCCCCTGCTCCTTCTCAAGTTTGCTCTCTGATCTCAGGGATTCCTGCTAGGCCCTGGCCCTTGTGTAAGGAGCTGGCTGGTGAAGTGTCCCTTGATCATATCAGGTACTACAGATACCTGGCTAAATGAAGGACAAGAACAGGAATTATCAGCCATCCCCTGACAACCCTGGAACATTCCCCACCTGAGTCATAGTCTCCAGTACCGTTGTTACTGCTGAACCCTTCTGCACCATTACCCTTTGCCCTCTTGCCTTTCTTCATCCCTGATTGCTGCATAAATGACTCTTAACTGATTCTGATCTCATTTTCCTTTGTACACTCCATCCATGCAATCAGAACTAGAGTGAGCCTTGCCATTGAAATATCTTAAGTCACACTTTCAGAAATTTATATTAAAACCTGCTTTTGGTAGTACCTTTGATGGTGATTCTTTAAGTGGCCTAAACCAATCATTTGCAACAAACTGCTGTAGTCAGCAGGATCCAAAATCAGGATTTGTGACAGATACTATACTTCAAATATAAGTTTGGAATTTCTGGTATGACAGCTCATTGCTGTCATATACAATAGTGAATGGAAAATTTCAATAGAAATTGAGAAAACTGTTTTCCAGCTTCTCATCTCTCAAGTATGTGGGATTAACAAGTAGGCAGTTACTGCTTTGGAGGTATTTCTGGGGGTCATATCCTTGATGGCAAATGATGGAACAGTGAGTATTTTCCACTGAATTAAGATACTTATAATTATTTATAAAATATTATTATTTAATTTTCATTTTTTTCATGACCAGGGAAAGTTGTCATCCTAATTCTATCTAATTCTATCTTGATTCTATCTATACTCCAGCTGAATCCTGGTTTATTTTTTGGGGAGCCATTTAGGCTGCTAACAATTAATTTTAACTCTCAGGTGACTGAGAATAAAAATTACAAACCAAGACTCTCAAGAATATGTCCTACCCAATCAGATTTTTGTAGCATTCTATATTATTTCACTTTAGGATATGAGGCTTATGGTATTTCATCCTTCTAACAATTAAAATAGTGGAATAACTCCTGAAGAAGTGCTGAACACTGCTTATGTTCTGATCTTAATTCTAATTAGAAAAACAAATAAAATATAGGGATGGGTATGATGTCCTCAGCTGGTATAAATCAACTTGATTTTACTGACTACAGTGGAATTACATCATTTTACATCAGCTGAAGATCTAACACAAGTTTGCAGGATGATTAACCTTCCTCCAATACTCCAAAATTACTGCAGATCACAATTTTATATGCAAGCCCTCCCTTCAGCACCTGCCAGAAAGGTTAACAAATAGATTCATCAGGCTGTGGCTGTGATTCTTCTTTTTCCTAAAACATAAAACATCTGGTGCGATATGTCATTCTTAACATCTGTCAACCATATTTACTAAACGCTAAACAAAGATACACTTTTTTCCAGTGACTTCTTTTTCTAACTATTTCCTTGGACATGCTTCTTCTGAACTATTCTTTCCAGGTCCAGTTCCAGACAGAAAAGTAAAATTTGCCAAACAGGATTAAAGCCATGGCAAGTCAAGTACAACCCCAGAAGCACCCATGCCAATGAGGGTTGAAACAATGAAGCAGAGGGTCCTTTTGCTGCTACAGGAAATCAGTGGAAGCAAAATTTCTGAACAGTGCTGTTATCAGAGTGAGCACTTCTAGAAATATCTGCTGCTGTGCTGCTCCTGTTATGACCATTTTGGCTGTGGTTGTCCACTGTCTGGAGTTTGCATGGGCCTATGTGTTTATCTCACTGTCCTGGGTTCAGCTGGGATAGAGCTAATTTTCTTCCTAGTACCTGGCATGGTTCTGTGTTTTGGATTTAGGATGAGAATCTAAATCAGATGACTGTGATGAAGCAGAGGTTCCCAGTAATTACTTCTTGGAGGTTAGACATGATAAATAAACAGTAAGGCAGGCTGAGGGTGATCAGAGGCTTTGCAGTTATCTCAAGTTAATCTGTGTAAGGTCATTTGTTGTAAAATTTGCTTGTTCAGCTGCAGTCTCTAATGCTGTCTCATATCTGTCTAGTTAGGTTTCTTCCCAGCCAAGAAAGTCATCCTCTACAGCATGGTAGCATCTTTTATTTACTCAGAACTTTTTTCCCCCTAGCCCAGTATTTAGTTTATTTGATAACTCCTTTACTCAAAATGAGATTTTTCCTCCCTTCCCCAAAAACAAGCTGAAGAGGATCATAAACCTATGGCTGAGTCTGAATATTTTTTTTCTTAAAATATAAAAGGAGCATAAAAGATAACTTTATGTAATTAATCTGCTGTACTTTACCAAAAAAACTTCTATCTTTTCGTAGTTTAAAAAAGTTTAATAGTTTAAAAAATTCTGAATTTACTTTTGAATCTACAGTGGCCATCAAAATAGCCATCAGACATATATCTGTAATGAAATCAAGATACACTGCTGCAATTCTTTTTCATAGTGAATGGCTGCTTAGGAGACATCCTTGAAAAGCAAGGATAACACAGGGACAGGACTACCAGCTAAGCAGTGTGGCTGACCAAGTGCTCAGTACTTGAGCTTGAATTCTGGTCCTCTATTCAGGAGTCTTGGTCCTCTATTCAGTCCCTTATACTCCACAAACTTCTAATATGACCTTGGACATATCACTGAGGAAAATGAGGTACCACGACTCTCACAGGACAGTTCTTTCATTGCAAGGAGTGTTGTAGGTTAAAAATCACACATAAAATGTTGTGACAGCTGAAATGGGCTATACATAGGGATAGAAGACTTTGACACTCTCAGCTCACTTACCTAAGTCTGATTTGCATTAGTTAGGCCAACTAAGAATTGACTCAAGGTACTTCTAAAATAACTTGGAAAGTCAAAAATCTGGTTTCAAAGCAATGAGAGATTCTTGTTTCTGAGATGCCCTACAGCAGATGACTGGATGTACAAAACTCTTCCATTTTTAAGATATTAGCATTCAGCCTTGAGATGCAAGAAAAAAGCATCCTGGCTTATGTACCAAAAGCATCCTGGCCTGGATCAGCCATGGTGTGGCCAGCAGGGCAAGGGCAGTGACTGTCCCATTGTACTCAGCACTGGTGAGGCCACATCTCAAATCCTGTGTTCAGTTTTGGGCCCCTCACTGCAGGAAAGATATTGATGGGCTGGAGCATGTCCAGAGAAGGGCAATGGAGCTGGGGAAGGGGCTGGAGCACAAGTCCTGTGTGCACCAACACATCTACACCATTCCCTCAGCCAGTTTAATAATCCAAGCAGCGCACACAGCATCAAGAAAAGATATGCGTCTCTGACACAAGGCCCAAAGGATTTTTCTCTATTTAACACTCTCTAT
Organism: Illadopsis cleaveri; assembly: GCA_013399915.1. Classification (NCBI taxonomy): domain Eukaryota; kingdom Metazoa; phylum Chordata; class Aves; order Passeriformes; family Timaliidae; genus Illadopsis; species Illadopsis cleaveri. The sequence goes on from VXBB01013008.1 coordinate 1,061,884, forward strand.
AAACATTTTCCAAAGAGTGTCACTTGATTTCTTCCTGCTCAAACCACAATGCTTTTACTGGCCCTTTGTTACAAAGCCCACAAAATTTTACTTCCTTAGAATAGGCATTAGACAGAACAGTAAGGGTCAGAACTGATCTTCTCTTCCACTAGATTTACTCAGTGAATTGCACTGATCTGTTAGCATGTATACTGCATTTATGTCCTGGCTGCTAGCTTAGGAGGCCAGGATTGGTTTGGGGTCCAGGGCAGGTCCACCCCATGTATGTCCTCATCACTTTATACTTGGCAGTTTCCTATACTGGCCATGGGGAATGAGCAGGGAGGGAGGACAGCAGGCGCCAGCTGGAAGCACCTGCTCTTACACTGGTGCAGAATTGCAGGGGTAAATGCCTGGTTTATGTATGGCAGAGCCCAACCTGTGGAAAGGGAGAACCCATGGGGGCCATTGAGCCTTTGCCAAAGGCAACACGATCATTTCCAAACCAAATGTCCAAATTAAAACTGATTTGCTCCCACCATAGTTTTTCTTCCAGGCTACTCAATCAGAAAAGACTTCAATTTGTGAAAAAGAGAAAGAAAGAGAGAAAGAGGGAAAGAGAGAAGGGAGGAAGAAAAGAAAAGAAAAGAAAAGAAAAGAAAAGAAAAGAAAAGAAAAGAAAACCCCCAACACATCCGTTGATTATTTTGTCTGTTACTGTGTTTTAGCCTTCTCTAATCGCACCTGCATGACCCTCCCCTCCCTCTGCAGTGCGGGAGAGGCCCCATGGCCCCGTCCCTCCCTTGCAGCCCGGTTCCCGGTGGGATGCGCTCCGTGCAGCCGCATGCACTCACCCGGCACCCTCCGGAGCGGGGCAGAGCCAGCAGCATCCCGGGCGGGCAGCGGCGGGAGGAGGGAGCTGCGGCGGCCGGGGAAGACGTGTGTGTGTCCCCACGTCCTCAAGGCTCTGGCGTGGGGGTCGTACCCCCCTCCCTGTCCCCCCCAGCCGTCGGGGTGTTGTCGCTATTGCTGCTACAGGAAGGATGGGGGTGTCCCCAGTCCTGCTCCCAGGCAGAGGGTGATGGGTGGGCTGTCATCTCCAGCCCCCAGAGGGAGGGCAATAGCAGATCCTCGCTGGCCATCCGGCTCCCAAGGAGGGAGGAGGGATGTTTGTTCCACCTGTTCCCTGCAGTCCCTGGTTCGTGTGGTGAGGTAAAGACAGTCACATCCCTTTTCTCCCCCTGGTCCAGACTCCCTGGGGCTGTGAGGTCTCTTAGAGCTCTAGAGATGGAGAGCAGCTGTGCTGATGGAGGAAAGTGAGTGCTCCCTGCAAAGACAGGGTGTCGGGAAAGGTGAGACAGGCTGTAATAGCATAGGAAGGATGAAAATGCACTGCATTCATTCCTGGAGGTCTCCAAAATGGGTGATGGATGGGTAAGTCTTTGCAAGAGCAAAACACATCTTCACAAGGAGGTCTGTGAAGGGGTTCAGGAATGAAGACCCTGTATTAACCCATGGCACTAGTCCTGTTGATATGCACAGTTTCATAAGGATGGAAGGACATCCGATCTCTAAGAGCAGGATTTACCAGCTTTCCGAGTAGTAGCCCTTTTAAAAATATAGGACCTTGATTCCTTGAGAAATTACATGAAAGAAACCATCAGTTGTAGGGAGGGAAGAAGCAGCTGGCAGCTAGATCTGAGACCTGATAGCCACTATCAAATGAAAAACAACTAGAAAGGACTCCACACGTGAATTTAATAAAGCAAACCTTCAGGGGTCTTAATGTCCCCCATGTTGCAGACCTTTCTTTTCCCCATTAATCATCTCACATTTAATAGCATGTAATGAACTGGGATGTCATGAATTCCTAACATCTATTTATGATCACGTCCTCAAAAGTCCACCACTGCTTTTCTCATGGATGCCTTTTACTTCCAGAGAAAGAACTGCAAGCAGTTATAAGCCACTGTCAGCAAAACTGGAGAAAAAAAAGGAAGACAGAAATGTCATAGCAAAGTAACCTGACATTTCCAAAGAGTTTTGCAGCCACTTTCAATCCAAGCCGAGAAATCACTGGGGGCAGAGAATTACAAACAGCTCTTTGCAGCTGGTCCATGTGCAGATACTAAAAAAGCTAACACCCCCACCCTAGCCGGGAAAGCACAGCCCAGGCCCACAGACACACCTAAGTCCCTCCCGCATGTTCCTAAAAAGCCAGGGCTGCGTGGACTTTGTGGAAGAGTCCGAGGAGGGATTTGCCCTGTTGCCCAGGGGGGATCCCCGCATCCCAGCGTCCCTCCGGCCCCACTCGGGACGCGGCGGGCGCTGGCCACGGTGCTGAACCAGCGACCGATCCCGAGGGATGCCCTGCCCTGCCGCCGAGCCGCTGCCTAATCACAAACAACATCATGAGAACATCTTTCCTAGAGTTTTCAGTTTCTTTTCCCTCTCCTCTTTCATTCTTATGCTTTCTATTTTGCTAGGGTTTTTTTCTATTTTTCAGTAAGACACAGGAACAAGTTGCCTGGAGAAGTTGTGGATATCCCATCCCTGAAGGTTTTCAAGGCCAGGTTGGATAGGATTTTCATCTGCCTGGTCTAGAGTAAGGTGTTCCTGCCCATGAAAAGGTGTTGCAACCAGATGATCTTAAAGGTCTCTTCCAACCTAAGCCATTCTATGATTCTCTTTCAAAATCTTCATCCTGATGCGTGCCTTGTCCACTCAGCCCATCTTTCTGTTAATGAGGGCAGAGTTTTTATTTCAAGAACTAAAAAGGAAAGCAAATTATGGAATTAATGTCTCTGATACCATGATATTAGATCCATTAAAAAGCAACACTACAGAGATAGAAATGTTCCATGGAAGATACTGCAGTCATGCTTCAGAGTCTCCAGACTGGCCTTCTAAGTGAAATAAGTTGCCTCACTCACTATAGAAATTGAAATTGTGTCAACTCTCTGCCTGTGTAACAAGTTTGTAACAGGAAGAAGATGAACTCAGAATGTTGCACTTTGTTCATCTAAGTGACTCAATGTTGGAGCAAGATAGTAGAGAAAGGTAATATATATTTTATGGATTAGACAATTTTTAATTTCTAAGATGACGCAGGTGGGTCTGAGGTTGAAGAAAGAATGGTGCTGTCTACCTTGACTTCATCAAGATTTATGACACAGTTACAGCATCCTTCTTTTCAAGCTGGGTTCTTAAGGTCTAACTCGCCGGATTACTGTCTGAGGCTGAATAACCAGCTGGGCCATCAGGTTCAAAGAGTCTCAGGGAAGGGTTTGTTTGTACTCTTCCTGGAAGCTAGTTGCAAGTGGAGATAGCCACATCTTTGTCCTGGGATGTATCCCTGTTAAAATCTCTCTTAGTGACCTAGAAGAGAAGACAGAATGTACCTTATCAGCTTTGTAGGTACACTAAGCCGGAGGAGGATCAGGGGAAGAGCAGTTGGCATGCTTGGGAACAGGGCTGTCATTCAGAAAGTCTTGGAGGAATGGGTCAACAAGAACCCCATGAAATTGAACAAAGGTGCAAAGTCCTGCCCCATGGAAGGAAGAACTCATCACAGTGGTCAGGCTGGACATGACTGACTGGGGAACAACAAGAACCCAGGGGTAAGTTAGGGATGTGCCCTGGCAGCAATGAAAACAAGCAAGTTTTTGTACTGTACTAACAGGACTGTAGCTAGATGATACAGGAGGGAAGGCATTATTATTTCTTTCTACCCATCATTTGTTAGACCACAGATAGAATATTGTGATGTGATCAGTTTTTGGGCCCTCAGTAAAAGAGTGATGAACTTGGGCAAGTCAGCTGGAGGGCCACCAAAATTGTCAGGGGCATGGAGCACATGCTGTGTGAGGGGAGGCAGATGAAAACAGGCCTGATCAGCCCAGAGAAGAGTAGTTTTTGGGGGGACCTAAGGCACCAGCCGTTCCAGATCTATGAGGAGGCTGTCAGGAAGACAGAGCCAATGATTTATGGTGGGAGGGCAAGAGACACTGGACATCAGATGAAAAAAGAGAGGGATGGTCTTTTAAGAATGGTCTCATAGAACATCATTCTCATAACATAAATTTTTGGGTTAGGGTACCCTGTTGCTTGGTATGGGATTCTCTTAGTATTGTAAATCAATATTTCAGTCCAAACAAAGTGTTGCTTATAATATTATAATATCCAAGAGGCAGCACTGGAACACGCAACTTGAATTGGATGTTTTGTTTCTTTCTTTTTTTCAAAAAATAGCAAACAAAAGGAAAAGCAGTGACTTCAAGAAAAATTCTGCTTTACCAAGCTGGATAGTCTGTGCAAAATTGATGACATGCTCACAACATTAACTTAACCAAAGAGTCTGCCATATGCATTTGAATTCAACCTATTGATTGGTTTCTGATCAGCACTCAAGTTTATTTTCCAACAGTATAGAAATAAATTCTCAGGACACAGTTGGAACTTCTGGTGACCTTTTGGTGTTATTTTTGTGTCAGGATTTTGACTGTGCAAAGTACTCAGCATTCTGGCCCTAGTTCAGCAAAGCACATAAGTACCTGTTTGACATCAGCCTCAGACTCCTGTGCTTTTCTGGATCAGGGCCAAAGGGGCATTGTGCAGAAAATCCATCCCAAAGGTATGCTTTACATAGCTAGACAAAATCCTATGTAGCCTTTTCAGTGGCCCTACTCACTTCCATTTTGAAGTAATTTTTGAATAAATAAACAAACAAATAAAACGAGCCATCCTCCATCTGCATGGCAAAGGCATTATGTGAAGCTTTCTCTGTATGAACTTAGAGTGTCTTGTACTCTGACAAGGAGAGGTAATAAAGGGGTGCACAGGCAAGTGATAGTGATATTGCTGGGAGTGTGACACTGAATTTTTGCATCAGTGTCTCAACCCAAGGGGTAACATAATTTTATGTGTTGTTAGCAGCTATTTAGTTTTAGTTCAGGTTTTCACACAATTTTCTTACAAAATTACAATGCTGATATACCTCAACATTGTAATTTTGTAAGAAAAAACTACAAACTACCTTTTTGATCAGCTTGGTTCACAACTTCATTAAAAGCCAAGTTTGTAGTAGATTTCCTCCTCCACATACACCTAAGTATACAAATTAAAACGGTCACCCCCAGCCTGTGCACATAAATATCTCACTTTCAATGCAGCTGTATATGGTGGAGTTGCAAAGAGGAGGAGTACAAAAGCTTCCTGAAAGCACACAGCTGGTCCTGCAGCACTGGAACAAGGTAACCTTACTCTGGAGCCAGGAGAATGATGCACTGGCTGCTGTTTATTCTTATATTTACAGCTGAACACCACTAGATGTCTCCGGCTGCCAGCCCTGCAGCGACAGCCACAGCTGCAGGAGATAGGTGCTGCTACAGAGCCTCTCCCTGCTGTTATACCTCTTGCACTGAAAAACACGTCATTACTGCCTAGGGAAGGTTCCAGGGAGACTTTTTTATGGCCTTCCAGTACTTCCAGGGGATGTATAGGAAAGATGGGGACAGATGTTTTAGCAGACCCTGATGCAAGAGGATAAGGAGTAAGGGTTTTAAGCTAAAAGAAAGTGGGTTGAGTCTACATACATAGAAGAAAATTTTTATATTGAGGGTGGTGCATAGATTGGTGGTGGATGCGCCATCCCTGGAAACATTCAAGGTCAGATTGGTCAAGGCTCTGAGTAACCTGATCTAGTTGAAGTTGTGCCTGCTCATGGCAAGGGGATTTGACTAGATGACCTTTATAGGTCTCTGTCAACTGAAAGTATTCCATGATTCTGTGACTATTTTTGCTTTGCTGACAAAAGCTATGTGACAAGTTTTAGAAAAGGTATGATTGCAATATGTCCTGAACACCTATGCAGAGCTATTGGAGGTTTTCAACCTTTCTTCCATTCTTCTACTTCACCTTCCTGTTCACCATTATCTCTCTGGTGACAAGAGAAATTAATGGAAAGTTCTGATATTTGGCTCTACACCAGCAAAGGTTTGGTCAAGCTCAGATCCTTGAAGGCTTTTTTCTCCATGAACATCATAGAATCATAGAATGGCCTGTGTTGGAAGGTATCTTAAAAATCATCTAGTTCTAAACCTCCTGCCATGGGCAGGGCCAGTTTCCACTGGATCAGGTTGCTCAGAGCCCCATCCAGCCTGGACTTGAACACTTCCAGGGATGGGGCAGCCACAGCTTCTCTGGGCAACCTGTGCCAGTGCCTCACAACCCTCACATTAAAATATTCTTTCCTAATATTTAATCTGATCTTTCCATGCTGACTGTCATGTCTTGTCTTATACCTGCAAAACTGTTTGGTGTCTTTTGCAAGCTGGAACTTAGAACAGAGCTAGACCAAGCCTGCTAAGGGGTTTAAAAGGCCTTGTCATTACATGAGCTCACAGTCTGTACACTAATGAAATTCATCCATGTGAATTTATGAAAGCAACTTGCTATATAGTGAATGGGAGGGGACTGATACATGGTCTGAGCAGTTCCTAAGTACATCTTAAGAGAGGACAAGAGAGTTGTTTGTGCCCAGTCAGAGTGTCTGTGTTTATGGAGAGTAATGTTTTATCTTATTTACCACTACAAAACCTTATCTGCTCAAGTACATCTGAGATGCAAATATTGCCAAAGAATACAAAATAAATCTTAGCAAATAACTGCTGTGAGGACACTAGCCTGAATGATACACAAATTGCATTTAGATTCTTTCACCACATGCCTGAAAAAGTGAGCTAGGAAAGAAGTTTCCTTATAGTTTGTCTAAACTGCCACTGACATTCCCTTTTTCCCGAATCAGCGATTGCATATTAGATAAAGCTTGTCACTATGCCAACCCCCTTAGAAAGGCCTTGGACAGGAAATAGAGCCAGTGAGGGACAAAAGTTCATGAGAAAGAGCTTCCAACATTTTTCCATCTGACAGGAAACTACAGTTATCGCAAAGGATTTCTTGACGTATTCCCTCCAAAACATGGGTCAATAGTCAGACATTCAGCTCATGACTCAGGCATGAAAAATGTAAAACATCTGGCTCAAATCTATGCTATGAACAGAGAGATTCATGACTTTAAGCTAAAGGCTCATTGGATCCACTTTTAAAGACAATTAATTTTATTTGAAAAACAACTGTGTAGAAACATTCTGCAATATTCCAGTTGTTAGGAATGAATCAGTGAAAGGCCTTTCTTTCATCAAGAGCAAATGGAGTAATCATAGAATGTAACAGTATTCTGAACTATCCAAAATCTAAAATGGTCTTTATTTTTGCATTTTTAAGTAAGTCTGAAATGTTGATCATGCAGGCAAATTGGTAATATTCAAACTAGGCCTCAGAAGATAATCACAGAAATCCACAGAGATGGCTACAGATCTGGCACAATAAAATCACATCCATCTTATTGATACTTGGCTAGGTCATAGCATAGCAAGACACGCTCACATCTGCCTGTATGAGTCTGTGCAGACATGTCCACAAATTCCAGCTTCATGCCTAATTCTCTCACTTGCCATCAAGGGTGATGCAGGAACATGTTGCTGCCACCATTCCTCACCATCACTCAGACACCAACAAAGGAATGCAATGGAGCAATTTTATTGGCTCCCTGTGTTCAAGGCTGATTCACAGCCACAGAATTGTGATTCTGAGGCGTTTGGAGGAACAGCTGGAAAAAGTGCCTATAAAATCTGACTGCTTGTGGTCAGTCCCTATCTCCATTTCTTTTTGTGGCCATTCAGAATAGGAAGAGATGTCTGTGATGGGGACTGGGATGCACTGGTGGTGTGATTTTTAATTACTTATGTATTCTTCTATGCATAATCAACCAGCTTTTTAATAAACAGTTCTCAATTACTGGAAGAGGCATTCAGAAAGTATCTCTAGGTAGTGAATTTTAGACCATTACTGTAGACATTTTGTGAGCCTATTTTTATATGGCATGGTTTTGTTTGGAATTCCAAGGTCTTTAGCATATCTCTTCAAGCAAATCGTTTTCCCATTGTTCCTGCTTCTCAATAAACCCCTTTTCACAGGGGAGCTCTTCCATGGCTTTCCCAGTTCTGGAGATAGTAATGTCTTTCTTACATTAGTTACCTCTTATTTCCCTAAAAACTGGGTGCACCCCTGAAATCCAGGGCTGCAGAAGGGCTCATGCAGTACCAGGCTCTGTGCTGGTTAGAGGGCAGAACAAAATACAAACAATAAATAGGACAAACTCAGGAACTGGCTTTAAATGTGTATTTTGTTTGGGATGAAAATATTCCCATGGGAACCCGTGCATCAGCTGCTTCCAGCCTGACAGGAGAAACACAATTTGGATGGGAACAGGTGGAATTCTTCCCAGTGTGTGAGTCATTTTTTCTCTGGCTTCCCTTACAGAGTTTGATAGAGATCCTAATGCAACACACACTATTCTTTTTAGTTCTTTGTTTTGCTCAAAACCCAGTCAAATGGGCAACATGGAGGATGACTAAGCTGGTGAACAGAACTGCATTTTTCAAGGTTGTTGATTTTGGCTGGAAATCTTGGTTTTGTCTCTTCGCTCTAATAAAATACAGATGGATAACTTGGGCTGCAGATAACCTTTTGTCTTCCAGAAAAAGAAAAAAAAAAAGGATTATTTTATACCTCTATGGGTCATCAGTGCTCTTACTACAGATGGGGAGAAGGACCAAGTAAAAACAATATCATTCAGTCACTCTTGAGTAGTCAAAATTTGATAAAAAACTTGAAAATCAGATTACACTATGAGTTCATGAAACATCAGGAATGTCTGAATTTTCATTTCAGGTGAATTACAGGCCCTGGGGAGGCAAACAAATCCTGCTGGAGAAATATATAAAAAGGTTAAGTTTGTCATGCTCCTTTGATGTGTCCACCACTGGTCCCCTAATACTGTTTCTGCCAAGGTCCCAATGATTGTTTCTTTACTGTGCAGTAATGATTGTTTCTGCAATCATTACTGCACAGAATCTGGGAATAGTATAGGTGCTACAGCACAGTACATATGAAATTTAATCAAAAATATTCAACACACCAAGACAGCCTGACTGTTAGAGCCAGGAGTCTCTCTTCTATTGACTGGCTTGGAGTTAGCTCTGCTAGAAGCTTGTTTCTTTATTGGTTTTTCATATGTGGGTTTTTTCTCTCCCAGGCAAGAGAAGCAAGCAACATCCTGTACTCAAGTATTTCTGAGATAAACAGAAGAGGGAGACCTGCACCATGAAGCTTCTTATGCTTGTGGCTTTTGCATCTCTCTTCTGCTGGCTGCCCCTGGAATGCAATAGAGCAATAGCTCTGAATTTTCCTATTAAATGAATTTTCCCTAAGGTTTGAAGGGAAGTGGCAGATGAATGGTGAAAGCACAGAGTGCTACAACGTAAGGTTTTTTCATTAAGTGGATCAGGAGGAGCTGGAATCATTGGTAACTAACACACCCCATACTGAACTCTCCAGGAGCCGAAATCATCTCCCCATGAGGAAGAATGTCTCATCTGAGATTTGTGTCATCTGCTGTACAGTGCCTTCAGGTTTTTGTGCCAGTCAAGGTTTCCCTCTGCTTCCAAATTTGTTGATACATCAATGCAGCATTTCATAGGCTGCCAGGTGCTTTTGAAGGCCATCCCAAATTTACATGTAGACTAGCTCAGGAATAGTCCAGCCTATCTGATGGGTGATGTACATGACACATGGGCAGCAGATGAGGAAACTGCTGGGTGCATTGTGCTTACAGCTGGCCCCCCATACACAAAGTGTAGCATGGGTCTTCCGTCACAGTCAGAATTTGAACCTCCAGCTCATTCCCATATAAATGATAAGGATTATGAGTTATATTTAAAATTTAGTAGAAGAAAGTTTTTTCCAACTTAGAAAAATGTTCATAGCTTCACCAGCCTCAGGATGAAAGCAACACCTTCAAAGGTATGACAGGGATAAATAAAAGGAGCTGCCATGGAAAGCCTTGAATTCTCTGGGTCTTCTACTGTGCATGTGGTAAGCCTTTCTCCTTTATTTAAAAACACATGGGTAAAATATGCATTTATGTGTATACATTTGCATTTATAAACATAAGTCTCAGTTCCAATACAGCTGAAGTTGCAGCTGTGGGGATGCTGATACCCAAACCCAGGGCTGTTTTGGCAAAACATATCATCTCTGGATACAAATGTTTTTGCTGAACTTTTTTTTCCAGAATAAGTGTATAAAGCAGATTAATCTTTAGTGAAATTCTCCTGAAATTGTCAGACATTAAATTTTTGCCATGTTCTTCTGTGTTAACAGCTTCCTTCCAACAGCGTTGGCTTCTTCTAAAGGTAGAAAGACAGAAAAACTGTTTATCATACTGATTGCTGTTTGATCTTCTCTAACATAAAGATATTATAAAGGTTGGCATTGGAGGGGTTTGCTCTGAGACAGTGCATCTTGATCTGGGTTGTTTGATCCTTGTTTGATCCTATAGTGCAACTTTCTCAAGGACATTGTGGAAAATCCCACATATAAGCAGGCAACATGGTTAAATGAATAAAAACCATAGTTACAGTGGAAGGAAGACACAAACCCTGTCCAAGACTCCTATTTCACATTTTTATGACACCAGTTGTCTAGCACTGCAGCCTGAACTGCCAGAAAAGTAGTTTTCTCTCCAGTCTTCTCTACAGTCATGGTTGCCACAGAGCAACTTTTTCCTTTGGATAATAGAAAGATTACCCACAGGTGTCGTGTTGTGGTGCAAAACCTCTGCTCTTGCCTGCCTTCATTCTCACCTGGCTCTATCCTTCAGCTCTGACCTGGGATATCTCATTAAATAGGCCTTCTCTCGTGAGAAGCTCCCAAGAATGGCATTCATCCAAAGCCTTGAAGTTTCATTCCCTTGGCAAGGCTTGTCCCATCCCAGCAGTCCTAGCAATGCATCTCGAGCATGATCTGCCCAGCTTCTTTTCTCTCACAAGCAATAGGTGTTCAAATATCAATTCTAATTCTCATTCTCACAAGGAATCAGGCCAATCCACACCATGTCAGGCTGTGAAGCAGACTCTCCAGAAATTTACACCCTCCTATCAAGGGGTTCTAGACAAACATGACAGAGTTTCAGCTTTGAAAGATGTTTGTAGGCCACATGTTGAAGGCAATTTTGCTTTTCATGCATTGTGGGCATTATTAATTGAGGCTGCATTTTAATGTTTCTGCTTTTGAGATTGTGAGTGGATGTTGGTTGTGGCAATTAGTGTCTGGTATTTTGGTATTCTGGTATGTTTGCTTTTATAGGTGGATGGGAGCTAGTTGCATTTTACAGAGTTGTTTGTTGCAAAATTGAGGGGTATAAATAGGATTAAAGGAAATGGTATGCCAGTCTCTCGTGCTTAATTCACTATGTTATGTAAGAGTGCCATGAACTGGAAATGTGTATTTCAGGACTCCTAAATGTCTTTGGGGTTTACAATCCTAATTAACATCTATCTGTGATGGTTGAACTGGTCCTCTAGAGTTATCTTTGAAGATTTTTTTCTCAAAGGCAACAGTGTTACCTGTGTAATTACCAAAGTATGGCTTTTCCATCTACAGAAACAGAAATCTCTTAGTTGATGGAACATTGGCAAGGCTTGGCAGATGTTTGGGCTTCCTTTGGGCATGAAACAGTATTCTCGCTGGCTTTCAGTGTGACTGGCAGCTAGGGAGATATGGAAGCTTGTATTTCACAGGATTTATTTCTAGTAAATATGTTTTGTAGCAAATATTGCAAAGTTTGAACTTGGTAGTAAAAAGTTTAGAGTCAGCATCCCAACTATATTCCCATCTTATAAATGCTGATGAACTAAAATGGCTTTTCAGTTAATAATCTCCCATCAGGGATAAAACAAATATCTGGAGTTTGTAATGAAAAATGAGAGAGAGATCATCAGAATAATCAATAACCTTGGGACTGGGACACTTCCCTCAGACTAGATGGAATGACCTTGTCCTGGGTTGGCGGCGCCTC
>VXBB01013009.1:0-15889 GCA_013399915.1 Illadopsis cleaveri
TTATAGGAATATCAGAAGGCACCATGGATCCAATTGGTTAACAGTCCACTGACAGTCAGTTCACTGGTCAGTAAATGGCATTTTGCATGTCCATCAAACCTCTATTTCTGGATAGTTTACATGTTCTCTTCATGGATTCTCATAGGACGGATTTCTAGTTTTTGCAGGTGCAACCAATTTTTCTTACAAGAATAGATTGTTATGCAAACTGATTCTCATTCTTATAATTCTTTCTCATGGGAACTTAGCAGGCTGAGTGTTAACTCAGCTCAGCGAGGCCTGATTTTATAAGGCCTTTCTTTTATAAGGTTTTACTTATATGCAGCAGAGCAGGGGCACAACACAGCCTGCACAGAGCCCAGCTTTAGGCAGAGGAAGGGAAGGAGGTGGCAGAGGACACCTGGGGATGTCCCAGCACCAGCTGCAGCCCCAGCCTGTTGCTGGGATGGTCACAACAGACAGAGTGACAGATAAAAGTTCAGAAGGCTTCTCTTTGTTATGGCCCCATGCTGTCTTTTATACAGTTTTTACAAACCTCGAGGGTGACTTCTAATTTGTCAAAAGTTTTCTTGTTAATTATTCTATTGGTTAATAAAAGGCATTTTACTTGTCCATCAAATCTATCTATTCTCAGATTGTTCACATATTTTCTTCACTGATTCTCATGGGACAGATCCCATGTTATTACAGGCGCATTTATGTTTCACCGTCAGAATAGATTGTTGTGTTAAAGGAACTTCTCATTCTCAAACAGCTTCATATGGGGACTTACAGATTGCTTGTTAGCTGCACTAGAAGAAATGACAGGTTGGATTTTTACCCTATTCCTACAGCAGCCCAGTGAGCAGGGCGTGCTCCCTGCCTGCAGGGAGTGTCCCTGGCCCTGCAGCCACGCCAGTGCCATTAGCTGAGATTTGTGTGCACAGCTCTGGCCTTCCTCAGCTGCAGGAGAGCCACTGGCTCCCTCCCCACACTCACATTAGGCAATAATTGCCCTAATGGGCTCTCTGGGTCTCCTGGCCCATGCACTGCACTGGTCACAGCCTTGGGTGACCCCTGGCAGCTGCTGGCCAGAGCCTGGACACTGGGCAGGGGACAGTGTTGGAATTTTAGGTTTTAGTATATAGTATGTGGGGCAAGGTGGAGACCTTANGTTTAGGTTTTAGTATATAATAATGTATGTGGGGCAAGGTGGAGACCTTAGGGTGGGGGTTAGTTGTTCTTTTTTTCACCCTCTTCCTTCTTCGTTGTGGGTTTGGGTGGTTTTCTTCTTTTCTTCTCCACTTCGGGGTGGAGGTTAGTTGTTCTTTTTTTCACCTTTTTCTTCCTTCTTTGTTGTGGGTTTGGGTGGTTTTCTTCTGTTCTTCTCCACTTCGGGGTGGAGGTTAGTTGTTCTTTTTTTCACCTTCTTACTTCTTCATCATGGGTTTGGGTGGTTTTCTGCAATTGGTTAATAAAGTCCACACTGAGGACTTCAAGTGGTTTGGTTATTGGGTTTAAGGTAAAAATAATTTAGGGGGCATTTCCCAGTTGGATGGATTGTCCTTGAAAAGAACTTGTAGAGACAGAGAGGTGCTCCATTTTGCACCTTGTTAACTAGAGGTGCTGCAGAAGTCACAGTTTGTGAGGCTGTAATTTAGATTACTAATTTAGATTAATTTAGATAAGAAGTGGCGGACACTGAGTCCGAATGCAGAACTGTGACTCCCGTGCATTAATCCCGACCTTGGCAGAAAGAGAAGCCAGAACTGTCACAGGACAGGGCTCCAGTGTTACCTGTGAGACAGGGGATGGGAGGCTCCAGCCCTTCCCAGCAAGGGGGAGAGGAGGAGCAGGGAGAGGGAGAGGAGGAGCAGGGCTGGGCCAGGTCAGCATGGAGGGGACGCTGAGAGGAGCCACAGGGTGGGCTGTGAGGCAAGGGGACATTTGGGGCACAACACCAGTGACACACAGGGCACCCAGGGCACCCGGAATGGGGCCACGAATCTCCAGCAGAATGAAATCCCAAGCAGATGAAATCCAGATGAAATCCCAAGCAGAGCTGTGTGTTGGGAGCCCAAGGGTGCCTGGGCCAAATGATGCACAGGATAAGTCAGACATGAGGATTAAATCCTTCCCTGTGAGGGTGGGCAGGCCCTGGCACAGGGTGCCCAGAGCAGCTGTGGCTGCCCCTGGATCCCTGGCAGTGCCCAAGGCCAGGTTGGACACTGGAGCTTGGAGCAGCCTGTGACATTGGGAGGTGTCCCTGCCATGGCAGGGGTGGCGCTGGATGAGGTTTAAGGTCTTTCCCAACCAAACCATTCTGTGATTCCATGAAATCCCTGTCTCAGAGCTGCAGCCTGAGCTGTCCTTGGGGCATCAGGTCACCCTGGCAAACCAAAGCACTGAGATCCTCAGGACTGAGCTGAAAATGCCCCTGGTACCCTCTGGAGGACACAGAGGAGGAGCTGGGCAGCATCTGGGGGCTGTGGTTTGCTGGAGATCCAAACATCTCCCCAGGGACATCAGCAGATGTCAGAAAGGCCTGGCTCTGCTTTACCAGCACTCAAACAGCTTCAGGGCAGATTGTCCATTGCACAGGAAAGATCTGGGAGCAGCTTTCCCACATCCAGGCAGATTCCAAAGCTTCAAACAGCAGGCACATTCCCTGTGGGAGCACAGCATTTCCTGGGATATCTCCAGTTCCTGCTGCCTGACCCACCCCGAGCTGGGACCTCTATGGGTGCCATCCCTGGCCAAGCAGTGCCACCCTGTGGAAAACACCCTCCTCTCCTCCGGGGCCATGGATGTCCCTCCCTGCCAGCCTCGGTCCCCCTCCCCTGGTCCCGTGCATGGCCCTGACATAGCACACGACATCCCCTCCCCGTGCTGCCACTGGAGCTCTTCCCAGCCCCACTGCCTTCCCAAAAACCTCCAGAGCTGCAGCCACCCAGTGCCAAGGGGCTGCTGCCCTGGCACCCGGCATTAATTGCCCAGACAGACTAATGGTAGGGTTTGTTATTAAATAATGAGGTGTGGACACGTCACCATCAGGTCATTGTTTCTTGTGAAACAGGGTTTCCATTCCAGTGCCGTGCCTCAGGCACTTCTCCCCAGTGCTGCACACAGGGGTCGGGGTCATGGCACCCCAGGTTTGAGTGGGGACACTGGGACAGGGCTGGGAGAGTGCAGGAACATCACAGAGAGCAGCAGGACAGTGTCCCCAGCTGTCACTCCAGGGATGGCATGGGACACATCAGCTCCTCTGCCTCACACTGCTCCCCCTTCCCAGCCCCAAGCTGTCCTTACTTATTGTCCTGAAAAGTTCTGTCCAGTCCCAAAGCCACCTCGGTGGCACTGCTGGCCGTGTTTGTCCCTCCCTTGGGAGCAGGTGCCAGCCCTGTGCCCCACTGTCACCTCCCAGGGGGGACAGTGAGGGACGTCCTGCTCACATTGGGGTGCCCATAAGGGATGTCCTGCTCATATTGGGGTGACAATGAGGGACATTCTGCTCACATTGGGGGGACAGTGAGGGATGTCCTGTTAACACTGGGATGCCCATGAAGTGACACATTCCCAGGTGACAGAGTGAGAGCAGCACCTACAGGGCCAGGGATTGGGTCAGGGGGACAAAGGTGATGAAGGTGCAGACTGGGCTGGGGACACAAGCCATGAATGATCCCAGCACCAGCAGGGGTGTCCAGCAACCCATTTTCTCCCTCCCCTGAGAGCAGGCCTGGAGCTTCCCAAACCCCAGCTGTGCCTCCCTGCTGCCCACTGCCCTCCCAAAGCAGGGCCTAGGCTGGGGGCTGACACTGGGGTCCTCTCAGGGACCCAAAGAGGGCAAAGCCAGGAGGCTTGAGGGGCTGAGCTGTGCCCAGCTTGTCTGGCACAGGTGAAAATGAGCCCCTGGCTGTGAAACCTCAGGAGTGGGATACAGGGACAAGGAAATGTCACTCTGCCACAGGGCTCTAGCAAGGACAGCAGGGTGGGATCCCAAATCTGTCCCCTATGATGGCCAGAACCTGGGTTTACTCCCAACCCCTGTCCCTGAGTCCCCAGCAGGACGGGTGTTGTGACAAAAGGAGGAGCCACGACCCTGGGGAGCTCAGAGAGGGGTGAGGGAGGGTTGGGACTGCCTCTGGGATCAGCTGGCCTCCCTTCCCATCCCATGGCACTGCAGGGAGGCTGGCAGAGGGGAAGGTGAGCCGAGCAGGGCCAGCAGCACTCTCTCCATGCTCTGGCTTCACTGCCCTCATGCCTAGCAGTCAGAGTCAAGACAAATCAGGCTCTGATTTCTCCATCCCTGGGATGGAAGCCGTGAGTTTCTGCTCCAGGCTGGCTGCAGCACGATGATCCCGACGTCCTGGGAGCTTGGGGACCTCCAGCAGCCCCACAGCCTGGCAGCCCTGACCCCCAGAGCCCTTGGCTGTGGCTGGTGCCACAGCCAGAGCTGGGCAGGAGCATCACAGCCCCCTTGGGCCCTGCAGGTGCTGTCACAGGGTGCAGAAGGATCCTCTCCAGAGACCCTGGAGGAAGCCCCCAGCAGGGTTTGACCTGTCATACTTTAACCCAAAGGGACAGAAAATGCCACCAGTGACACTGCAAGCACCTGGAGATCTGCAGGAAGGTCTGGAAGTTCCATTCAGTCCCCAGCCACATGAGAGCACTTCACCCAAAGCTGCTTCTGGGCTTTCTCCAGGAGCCTTCAGAGAGAGGCTCCAGCCCCAGGCATGTCCCAGCCCCGGTGACACCACTGTGGTGTCCCAGCTGGTCTCATCCCTGCTACAAATCCCTCCTGACCAGCAGCAGCCACGGCAGCACGGCCGCCAGCATGGCCACGGTCAGCACGAGCATCACGGCCAGGGCCATGGGGGACTGGCAGCACTTCAGCCCCAGGGCCGGGCTGGATGACACCGAGCTGGAGGTGTCTGCCCTGCTCCTCCTGCCCAGGGAGCCACAGTCTGTGGCCACCAGGGGCATGCCGTGGTCGCTGATGACAAAGATGTGAGCTTCCCGTGCCAGCATCCCCGGCAGCCCCTGAGAGCACCGCTCCAGGCTCTGCACCGGCAGCACGAAGTGACTGGGCACCACCAGCGTGTTGCTGGCCTGGTTTTTGGCCAGGTGGGACAAAGAGGACGGTGACAGAGGCACCTCCAGCGTCTGGGGGTTGGTGGCCACGCCGGGTGGCCACAGAGCCTTCTTCTTGCTGAGGAAGGTGACGTAGCGGCACACCGGGCAGATGATGCTGCTCTGGACGTGCCCGTCCAGCTTGGCCGACAGCAGGCACTTCACCAGGCAGTCGTGGCAGAAGGTGTGGCCGCAGCTGAGCCGCCGGTGCGTGGCCTCCAGGGGCTGGAACTTCTCGTAGCACACGGGGCACTCGGCCGGGGCACCCTCCTTGCTGGAGGAGGGCTCGGACATCGCTGCTGTGGCGGTGGCAGGAGCTTCCCAGCTGCCAGGGAGAGGCACGACGGGTTAATCAGGTCAGTGATTAGCACAGTCCATCTCTTCAGCTCTCCTCCTCCCTGCTCTCTTGGCACTGCCCTTCATCCCTCCCAGGAAGAGGGGATGGGTGCCTGGCACGGCCTGAGCACTCTCAGCAGGTTAAACCTCCTGTGGCAAGGGACAGAGGATGGGAGGATCCCAGCTCCAGAGCCCTCCAGGGCAATAATCCCTGCCTGCAAAACCACCAGGGCAGAGGGCTGAGCCCCTGGACGGAGCCGTGTCTGCTGAATTCCCGGTGCAGGCTGTGCCATTCCAGGCACAGATTGTGTCACCAGCGCCTCTGTGTTCAGCTGCAGCTGCTGGGAATTCCCATCCCACCATGGAGCCAAGGACAGGGAGATGCTTCCATCCCAGAGAGCTCAGAGGGGCAGCTCGGAGCAGCCAGGCTGGTGGAGCAGCTGGGACCCACAGGGGGTGGACACGGAGGTGACACAGCCAGGACAAGCAGCAAACAGCCACACCAGGCTGCTGGGAGATGGCCTGGGCTGGGGGTCAGGCCATGGTGGTGGCCCAGGTCATGGTGGGTGGCTCAGGTCATGGTGGTGGCCAGCCCATGGTGGTGGTCAGGTCATGGTGGTGGTCAGCCCATGGCATCTCCAGGCTGTGTCCACGCTCAGGCTGGAGCTGGTGCAGCAAGCCCGAGTCAGGGTTAGTCAGAGGAGGGAAGGCAGAGCCAGCCCAGCCCTGGCCCCGAGAGCAGTGTGGGGTGCCCTGAGCCCCAGATGGGGCTGAAGCTCTGCCCTGCATCTCCCCGGGCAACAAGGGGACAGACAAGAGAAGGGACAGGGGAGATGTTCAGCTCAGCTCTCTCAGACCAGCTCAGGAGCCAGACCATCACAGCCGCAGGTTTTTCCAGCCCTGGTGGCGTTTTCAGACCCCGCCCAGCCTGCACCCGTGTTCTCACGCCTGACTGTGCTATGGACACCCTCCCAGCCCATCTGGAGGTTCTGCCATCCCCTGCTGGTCCCCTCCTCCTGCAGGGCTGTCACCCCTGCCCTGGAATAGCCACAGGGACACCACGAGCCACCCCTTCCCCAAGCACCAGCACAGATCCAGGGTCCTGCTGTGCTTTAGGAGCGATCAGGGACTGCTGTTCCCCTCGCCCCGAGCTCCCCCGTGCGTCAAAATCCCCTTACCTGCTGTAGGGCCCCAGGGCAGCGGCGCCTCCATGCACGGCTGTCCCCAGACACGGCGCTGGCCCGGGAGAGCACCGGGACACCTTTGGGACACCGGGACACCTTTGGGACTCCAGGTGCCGGCTGCGTCTGAGGAGGGCGCGTTGCGCAAAGGCTGGAGCGGGGACAGGGCAGGGACAAGGACGGGGACAGGGCAGGGACAGCTCCCGCGGAGTGAATGCGGAGGAACCCGTTCGGGTTTTAAAGGGCTCACCCTGGCCCGCTTGGGCAGGGAGTGGGCGAGGAACTGGCGTCAGGCGTGGTGGGCAGGGACAGCAGGCACGATCCTGCCCTCCGCCGTGTCCCCGGGCTCGCTGTGGGGTCAATCCAAGGAATCTGGCACTGAATGGAGTGCTGGGACAGCAGGGACAGGAATAGGGACAGCAGGCACGGTCCTGCCCTCTGCCGTGTCCCCGGGCTCGCTGTGGGGTCAGTCCGGCATTGAAAGGGTGCTGGGACCCTCTGGAGCTGCAGGGCTGGGTGAGCTGCATGTCCTGCAGCAGGTCCTGCACCAGGGCTGGGCTCCTCATCTGCAGCCCATCCCTCACCCTCATCCCTCACCATCATCATCACCATCATACTCACCCTGCCCTCACCCCTCTCCTCAAGGCCCCTCCCCTTCTCCCCCAGCCCTGCAGTCCCAGCCCCTCCAGAGCCCCGGGTGACACTGAAATGGCCCAGCAAAGACCCTCCAGCAGCCACAGGGGCTCTGCTGTGCTGTCCCTGCCCTGGGCTGTTCCAGCATCTCCCTGCACCGTGCTGCAGGTGCAGCAGGAGCTCTGCCCTTGGCCATCTCAGCACCTTCAGGTGGCTCATGAGCCACCACTGGCCACATGCAGGTGAAAACCCCCTCAGAGGAGGTTCTCTGTCACCTCACCTGTGTCCCAGAGAGCCACCTGTCCCTCAGCTGACCCAAGAGGCCTCTGCCCTGCAAAGCCTTGTAAAAACTGCCTGCAGGCTGGATCACTCCAATCCCAGCTCTTCCCAACCCTCTGTCACCCCTCAGCCTGAAGGGTCAACCCACATTTCATCTTTCAAATGGCTCCACAGGGATCTGGATGCTGTTTGCCACACCCAGAGGAGGTCCTGGAGTGGCCCCACAGGCCCTCCCTCACTGTGGCCATCCACCCACAGCACCTGGAGCTGCCTGAGTGCCCCGGGGGCCCTGGGGGTCTTCGTCAGGGAAAAGCTTCAGGAGAAACCTGGACATGTGAGACCCCACTGCAGAGCTGCCCCAAACCAGCACAGGCCGGACCTGGAGCTGCTGCAGAGACCCCAGAGGAGGCTCCAGGATGAGCAGAGGGATGGAGCAGCTCTGCTGGGAGGAAAGGCTGGGAGAGCTGGGATTGTTCACCTGGAGAGGAGAAGCTTTGGGGTGACCTCAGTGTGATCTTCCAGGACCTGAAGGAGCTGCAGGAAACATGGAGAGACACAATTGACAAGGGATGGAGGGACAGGACACAGGGAATGGCTTCAGACTGACACAGGGCAGGGTTAGATGGGATCTTGGGCAGGAATTGTTCCCTGGGAGGGTGGGCAGGCCCTGGCACAGGGTGCCCAGAGCAGCTGTGGCTGCCCCTGGATCCCTGGCAGTGCCCAAGGCCAGGTTGGACAGGGCTTGGAGCAGCCTGGGACAGTGGGAGGTGTCCCTGCCATGGCAAGGAGTGGAATTGATGATCTTTTAAGTCCCTCCCNTATGTCCTGCTGGGACAGACATCCCCATGCCCTGCTCCCTCCTGGGACAGACAGACATCTCCATGCCCTGCTGAGACAGACAGACATCCCCATGTGCTGCTGGGACAGACAGACATCCCGATGGCCTGCTCCCTGCTGGGACAGACAGACAGACATCCCCATCCCTGCTGGGGCACACAGACATCCCCATCTCCTGCTGGGACACACAGACATCCCTATGTCCTGCTGGGACAGACAGACAGACATCCCCATCCCTGCTGGGGCACACAGACATCCCCATGTCCTTCTCCCTCCTGGGACAGACAGACATTCCTATGCCCTGCTCCCTCCTGGGACAGACATCCCCATGTCCTGCTCCCTGCTGGGACAGACAGACATCCTCATCCCTGCTAGGACAGACAGACATTCCCATGCCCTGCTCCCTCCTGGGACAGACATCCCCATGTCCTTCTCTCTCCTGGGACAGACAGACATCCCCATGTCCTGCTCCCTGCTGGGACAGACAGACATCCCTGCTAGGACAGACAGATATCCCCATGCGCTGCTCCCTCTGGAAGCTGCTGGAGCTGCCAGGGCTGCTTGCACCCACACAGATCTCCAGTGAGTGATCTGGGCCAGTGAGAGCAGATTTGGGGCGGCCACGCATCTCCCCAGCCCCAGTTTGCTCCCTGCTGGCACCCAGGTGGGGTGGAAATTCCTGTTTCCCATACTTTGAATGCTCTCCTCAGCTGGAACCAATGAGCTCATGGCTCTATACATAGGCACTGGAAAAACGAGTTTGCCTCCCTTTGCTGCTTGGACCATGCCAAAATCAAAGGGATTTGGGCATATCAGAGCCCCAGCTCCGTCAGCAGTTTGACTCTTTCCCAGGCCTGGCTCTCCTCAGTGCCTTTCCCTCACTTCCAGCAGCAGAACCTTCACTGAGGGACAAGGCTGAGTCTGACAGTTCCTGCAGGACAAGAATCCAAGTTCAGGGGCAAAGCAAGTCCCTGAGCACTGCCTGTATTTTCTTTCCCTAAGTTTTAACAAGTCCAGCTCATGGTTCAGTGCCCTCAAACCAAGGCTCCAGGATCCTTTGATCCAAGCAGGAAAGTGGCTCCAGGCTCAGCTCCTCCCCAGAGACCACAGATGAGACTTTCTCTGTGCTGAGGTCAGTGGCTGCCACTGCCCAAAGGACATTTCTGACCCAGAGGAGGACACAGCCCTCGCCGAATGGTTTGGGGTGGCCAAGGTCCCTTCCCTGCAACCCCAGCAGCATCTGGGAAGAGCTTTGCAGCCTTTGGCAAGGACAGGAGGGTGTAGGGACAGCCCTGGAGTTCCACAGCAGCACCCAAACTTTCCCCTGGCTGGGTGTGGAGGAGGGACAATGAGTTATGTGAAAATGTTTATTTTCAAAGCACATTCAAAGCCACAACATTGCTCCACGTCTGAGCCTGGTGCCAGGCAAAAAAAAAATGCTACAGGTCTCAATATTTCCATGTCAAGTACACACTGCAATTCCCTGGATCCTGAATGATGAACCAGGGATGTTTCAGTGTCCCGCATCCCTGCACTCAGCTGGGGCCAGGATCTTGGAGAGAAAATCCAGGTGGAATTTTGGTGGCAGCTTTGCCATGCAGGCACAACCACCAGCCTGGTGGGCTGGGTGGAGTCTGTGCCTTGGGAATTGTGTAAATGAGTGATTGCCAAAAGCTGCTGAGGGCTCACCATGCCCGTGTCCGTGCTCCCCTGCCCCAGAGCCATGACTGCTCCATGGAAGGGGGGCTGTGGTGGGCTGGTGTCCCTGCCCAGTGGCCCCAGGATGTCCCAGAGCAGGGCAGAGCTGCTTGCAGCGGGGAAGGGAGGCTCCACCCTTCCCACACTGGATCCACCACACCTCCTGCACCCTTTCCCCATCCCTCAGGGGGTGCATGGTGCCTGCCCCATCCCTCCCAGATCACACCCAAACCCCCTCAGCTTTTCCCCTGGCCATGTTCAACCTGCAAACCTGAGGTTTTATAGCAGTTTCTGCTCAACTCGTTCTCCTCTCACCCTTCCCAGCCCCAGCTCTGTGGGAGTCTAGGGCATTCCTCTGGTTGCCCTGGATGGTCACAGACCTCGGTAGAGAGTTCTGGGACCTGAGAAAGAGGGTTTGAATTCTGGACAGGGGTGTCTGTGCAGGGGGGTTTCCTGGCACAGAGCCCAGGAAGACACAGGCTTTGATTTCAGTCCATGGAAAAAAGCTTCCAACACAGAGAAGAATTGCAAGTCACAAATGTGTAAAAGATAGTAGTGTAGCTAATCACTAGGTGGAAAATTTTGTAGTTTTGGGTTTTTAGAATGCAGCTGAATAGGGAACAAGATGGAGATTTTAGGGCGGTGCCCTGGGTTCTTCTTCTTCTCCCTTGGCATCCATCTTCTGCAGTGACATGGGCACAAAGTAGTTTTAGAGGATTGGATTAAGGTAGAGATGACCCTTTTAGTATGGGTGCTAGTGATTGGCACATAATGGTAAATAAGGTACACGTAATTATCTGTATAAGAGCCAGCGACAGCCCATCGTGGGCAGAGTCATCCTGTGCCCGGGCTGCTGTGAAGACCTTGGCCGGGCACAGAGAAATCTGTAAAGGGAGTCTGGAGTTGGGAGTCAAGGAATTGTCCTGTGCCTGAGCTGCTGTGAACATCTTGGCAGGGCATGGAGAAATTTGTAAGATAAGAAATAATAAACAACTCGAGAAACCAAGAAAACAAGACCTTGCAGACTCCGTTTCATTCTCGCACCAGACTCAAAACCTTCAGAGGGCTGAGGGCAAGAAAGCACCACTCTAACAGCCCACCACGAACCACCACCTAAATCTCGGGTGAGAGAAACCCTAAAAACCCCGAGACAGCTCAAACACAGCGAGTCCTTGGCATTGCTGGGAATGAGATGAGGGCAGGAAAGAGTAAATCCATGTTTGAGCCCAGCCCAGGGAGATATTCCCAGCTGGGGAAGAAGCTCAGTGAAGCAAAATTTATTTTCCAGGGCTGCACTGTGCTGGTGGAGGGTCCAAGAGTCCTGGACCCTGCGTTATATCCACTTCCATGCCCTCAAAATAAACTCAAGCGGCTGGAAAACTTGAACAACCTCAAGGAAATCCAAGCTCTTTAAAAGGAACACAAGCTTATCCATCTTCCCCCACGCTTGCTTTGCTTGAATTAGAGTGGGGAAATCAGCGGTTTTTTTCCTTCTGGGGGTGTCCATTCTGCTCCTCAAGCACCTGGCAGGATGGAGCCCAAGCACCTGGATGCCCCTTTAGCCAAGGCAGCCCAAAATGCACAACGAACGCTCCTCCTTCAGCTTCTCCTCGCTGATTTCCGTGGTGCCCAGGAGATGGTGCTCTCGGATGTGCTTTGGCACCAGAAAAACAATGCGGGGAGCACTGAAGGCGAGTCCAGGAGCGCCGAGGTGAGGAGGTGACGGTCCCCACCAGCTGGGATGCTGCCCCTTCCCACCAGGATCGACGGGATCTGCTCTTCCTCCTGCCATTCCGTGGGGTGAATGCTTATCCCACACCAAGGGACAGCTGGCTGTGACCCCAAACCCTGCTCTGCTCTCTGCTCCCCTGTCAGAGGCTGCAGAGGGACCTGTGTGGTGTCACAGCCCTGACCTGCCCCTGCCTCCCTGCTGCTGCCACCAAATCCCCTCCGGGAATGACCATGACTCTTATTCTGACCCCAAATATCGGGAATTTGTCCCATCCCGCCCGTGCAGAGCCACACAGCCCCACGCTCCATGGGGCTTCATGCCGGGGAGGGCAGCTGCAATCTCCAGGGGCTCATTCTCAGGTTATTCCCCACCAAAGGTGTTTTCCCTCATCAAAATCTCCACGGAGCTGCCTCCAGTGAGTCTCGGGGCAGCCCAAGCGCAGCCCCCTGAGAGGCTGAGCGGCTCCATGAGCCCCCTGAATGTGGCAGTGGCACGATCTGGTCCGTGTCCCCCTCCCCTGGCCCTGGCCTGTCCCCCCGTGCGTTCCCCTGGCTGTCCCCCTCCCTTCGCTCCGGGATGCCGGTTCCCAGCGGGCTGGAGTGGGAATCCCGTGTGCCTAATGGGGGAACAATGCAGCTTTGAGCGCCGCGGGCAGATGCTCAGGGACAAGAAGGAACTGTTCAGCAGCGGCAGCTGGGGCTGGCAGCTCCCCCTCCCTGCACACAGCCCGGCCCGGCCTCAGCCTGGGGGTCCTACCCAGCCCCAAACCCTGCAGCCCCTTCCCGGGGCCCGTGTTGGAGCCCTGGGCACTGAGAATTNAGAGAGAGATAGGAATCCAGTTTTAGTTTGTTAGCTTGAAGTGATGTAGAACTCATGGTTTGTGAGACTGTAACAGAGGTAAGAATTAATAAACATCTGAGTCCAAACATGAAATACCATCTCACACATTTAATCCTGACTCTGACAAAAGAAGATAAAACTCTGCAGGCTGGGATGAGGAGCAGCAAATCCGACCTGAGCCGGGGACCCAGCATCAAACCCTGCCTTCAAACACAGCCAGATTGTCCCTTTGCCTGTCACCCTGCCCCGGTGCCCACCCAGCCCCTTTAGGGAATGTAAACCTGGCCCTGTGACCCTGCCATGCCCTGTCACCCCGGGGGTGTTGTATCCCCAGTGTCCCCTGCACAGAGGGGATTGCCTGACTCCCTCCCACCATCCCTCCTGGCTGCTTTCTCACCAGGCAGCTCCCTCGAGCCTTATTCCAGGAGGGAAGGCACAGAAACCCCACAATTCCAAGAGAAAACCTCCTGGAATTGGGGATTTAGAGCCTTTTTCCCAAATGGGATGCTCCCCATGGTTTAGGCTGCCCAGTGGTGTCATGGTTTGGCTTTTTCCTTCCAGCCTGGCTCCTGCAGAGCTGGGATTGCAGAGGTGTTGCTGCCTTTAATGGGAACATGTGCAGGTCAGCTTCTCACCCTACAGCAGCTCTGGAGCAGCAGAGAAAGAAAAGGCTCAGTAATACCAAATACTCAATTTGGGTTAATTTAATGATTTTTCCAATCATTTGACAACACAGCCCTGTGAGTGGAGAGTTTGTAGGCAGAGCTGCTCCACCACCTCCAGGATCACTCAGTTGACAAGAGGGTTCTTGAGAGGAGGATGTTCATCACAAAGAGCAGCAGGAGGGGTCTGTCCCGTGGGGTCTGCTCTGCATTTCAGCTGCCTGCAGTCAAAATAAGGGAAGGACAACCCGCTGGACATCAGGAAGAATTTCTGCACTGAAAGGGTGGGCAGGCACTGAGCAGAATGCTCAGGGTGGAATCACCACCCTTGGAGGTGTCCAAGGAACCCCTGGAGGTGTCCAAGGAACACCTGGATGTGTCACTCAGTGCTCTGAGCTGGTGACAAGGTGGGGCTTGGGCACAGCTTGCATTCTGTGGTCTGGGAAAACCCTCCAAGACAGGGATTAGTGAGGAAATCCCTGCTCTTCTTCACACACCAGTCCCAGTGGTCATTTCTCCCTCCTGAACATTCACCAGTGCCTCTCCAAGGTAATTCCCAGGTGTACCTGCACCTTGAAGGGCCCCCCGTCTGGATCCATAATTCCCAGCCCATAACTGATCCCCCAGGACCCCACGCCTGCCCCGTCTCCCCTTCGGGTCTCCCCGCACCAGAATCCTCCCAGCCACACACGGGCTGTGGGACACCCCCGGCCGATTCCCACCCCACCGCAGGGAGAGCCCCCCTTTTGCTGGAATCCGGGAGGATTCCGGGAGTCTCTCCGCGGCCTTTCCGGGAGGGGTTTTCGGTGCAGCAGGAGCCGCATTGTGCGGCCGCTAATGCTGAGTGACTGCTCCTTTGTGCCGCCGGCAGCGCCCGGCCCGCGGCGGCCGCATGGGAACAGCTCCGCACACAATGCGGGGCGGGCGGGGCTGACCTCCGAGCAAACATTGACTTAAACCCGCTGTTAACCAGGCGGGCACCCCGCACCCCTGGGAAACGCAGCCCCCGCGGCGCCCGGCCTTTGTCACCGGCGGCTGCGACACTGCCGGCTCGCAAAGGTGGCTTTGATGGAGCTGCTGGCATCCGTGCCTGGTCCTGGGAAAAGAGGCACGAGGAGCACAGGGTGGGGTTTAAAGGATCCCACTGGAGAGAAAAGAAACCAGGGGGGTGCTGCTCCGTAGGTCGGTGGTAAATTAATTCCTTGGGGAATTAATTAATTTCCTCGGGGAATTAATTTAGGGTTGAATAGACACACAGCCTTAGCTTTTCTTTTCTTTTCTTTTTTTTTTTTTCCCCAAGGGATTGGGATTAATGGGAAATCATATTTGAAATATAATTTATAATTTATATATTAGTATGATATATATGGGGATATATGTGTGTATATATATACATACACTACTATGTATATGTTTATACATCTATATACATATCTATGTAAATACATATTCATATCTATATACATTATATATATACACATTCTATATATCTAGAATGTATTTATATGTATATATGTGTGTATATGTGTGTGTATGTGTGTGTATGTGTGTGTGTATGTATACATATATATAGTAGGGAGGAAATAATTTAATTTAATTGGATAAATCTCAATGGGTAAATTAATTCCTTAGGGAATTAACTTAGGGTTGAACAGACACAGCCTTGGCTTTTCTGTAAAGCCAAGGGATTTGNATTTGAAATATAATTTATAATTTATATATTAGTATGATTATATGGGGATATATGTGTGTATATATATATCTCCCCATATATATTATATTAATATACTACTATGTATATGTATATACAGCTATATACATATCTATATATATACACATATCTATCTATATACATTCTATATATATACACATTGCATATATATAGAATGTGTATATATGTGTGTGTGTGTATATGCATATATTTAGTAGGGAAGAAATAATTTAATTTACCCATTGGGATTTATCCCAATGGGTAAATTAAATTATTAAATTATCCCAATGGGTAAATTAATTCATTGGGGAATTAATTTAGGGTTGAACAGACACACAGCCTTGGCTTTTCTATAAAGGAGAACCCCTCATTCACAGAGCTCATTTCCACCTGCCTCCCCAGTCAGGATCTGTGTTCTGGTTATAGGATGGTTGCAGATCCGTGCACATCCAGCCCAGCAGAGCGAGGCACCCCAAACCTCCTGTGTGGAGCAGCACTGACCCCTGCCTCCCATGGACAAACAGACAGAGGTGCAGACAGACGTGCAGAGAGAGCCCTCTCGTCCCCACAGTTCACCAGGGGCACCTCAGCTTGGCTCATTCCCTCACAGCGGCACTTCTGTCCCCTCAGAGGGACTGCTCTGTCATTGAAGAGTGAGGAAAAAGCTGCACCAAGACCATGTGGGATTCATGGTGTAAACAGTGCATGACGTTTCCTTATGGCTTCTGAAGTGCAGTGGGAAATCCTGTGCCCAGCCTGCCCCAGACTGCAGTGGTGGACCCCCAGCCTGCCCCAGAGCACAAGGATGGACACCCAGTCTGCCCAAGAGCACAAGGATGGACACCCAGCCTCCCTCAGAGCACAAGGATGG
>VXBB01013009.1:15941-130365 GCA_013399915.1 Illadopsis cleaveri
AGAGCACAAGGATGGACACCCAGCCTTCCTGAGAGCACAAGGATGGACACCCAGCCTCCCTCGGAGCACAAGGATGGACATCCAGCCTGCCTCAGAGCACAAGGATGGACACCCAGCCTCCCTCAGAGCTCAACACCACCTGCTCTGGCTCTTCCCAACTCAGAACAGCTCAGGGCTGGATCCTGGAAAGGAGATCTTCTCCCAAATAGGCTCCAGATTCTGCACAGCCACCTCGATGTCCCTCCCCGCCCTCCAGAGAGGGTGTCAGCAAGCCCAGGGGATGGTCAGTGGGAGGGAGAAGGTGGCCCCGGCTGTGGCAGCACCAGCATCATCCTCTGCGGACAGAGAACACAGTGGAAGGTGCACTGGGAACAAGGCTCTGCTCCCAGGAGGGATGAGGCAGCTCCAAGGGCAGTTTGTCACCAAAGGATGACTGCTCCCAGGACACCGTAGCTTCCCCTCCTGGCACAGCCGCTAATTCGGGTGTCTCGGGGCTGTGCTGTGCTGCACGTCCTGCCCCGGTGCTCTGACGTGGCTCAGCAGCATTTGTGGCCTTGTGCAACAGCCAGGTCACAGCGGGTGACCCAGAAAGGCCCGTGCAGGTGTCAGGGGACAGCCACGGCTGGCTGGACACCCGGCTGGGGAGAGGTGTGTGCTCATCCTCGGGCTGTCTGCAATAATCCATGGGAAATGCAGGAAAAGCATGGATAACCCCGTGTACAAATGGATGGGACGTGGCTATGGGGACAGAGGTGGCCGTGGTGGCACCGTGCCCACGGAGGACACTGGCTGTCCCAGCTGTCCCAGATGCGGTTTGGGGACACGGCAGCACCGCCCCGCGGTAAGGGAAGCATGAAGGGATCGCGGCTGCTGGG
Source organism: Illadopsis cleaveri (assembly GCA_013399915.1). Lineage (NCBI taxonomy): Eukaryota > Metazoa > Chordata > Aves > Passeriformes > Timaliidae > Illadopsis > Illadopsis cleaveri. The sequence continues at coordinate 16,817 of VXBB01013009.1, forward strand.
CTGTCTAATGACAGCCCGGGCAGCTAATTACAGGGCAGGAAATTAAACACGCAAAGCCAGCTCGAGTATCGGGGCAGTGCCTGGGAACCGCGGGGCGGCTGCGGGGCAGGGCCCGCCCGGGAAGCCCTGCGGAGGAACCTGAGCAGCCCGGGGACTGCGGGGACACAGCGGGCACGGGGACAGCGATGGGGCAGCGGGGGAGCCCCGCCAGTGGGGCACGCTGTGCCGGCTAAACAGGGAACAAGGAAGCCACGATGGACAGGGACGGCCGTGGGGGCTGTCAGCTCTCCTAAGCTCAGCTCGGGGGTGCCTGCGAGAGTTCCAAAGCCCTCTGTTCACAGAGTTCCCTGTTGCGTGGACAGAGAAGCTGTGCGGGGAGCGAGGCAGCGGGCGCAGAATGAGGGGGAAGAAGGCGGAGCTGCCCCTGCCCGCTCCAGCGCTCGCCCGGAGGGAGGGATGTCCCGGGCCTGCGGCGCCCGTGCCTGGGTGTGCCCCTGCCCGGGTCACCGGGCACAGAGCGGCGCAGGACGGGCAGGGGGCAGCTCCCCAAGGTCGCAAAGGGAGGAGGGCGGGACCACTTCACCCGAGGGCGGCCGGTGGGATGGGNCAGCGTCTTTTTTTAGGAGGAAATTCCTCCCGGAATTGGTGTTTGGATGCTGGGGTGGGCAGGGAGGTGGTGCTGGAGTCATCATCCCTGGGGGTGTTCAGGGAAAGGCCGGTGGAGCTCAGTGCCCTGCTGGGTGACAAGGGGCTGTTTGGTCACAGATGATCTCGGAGGTCCTTTGCTGTGGTTCTGTGGTTTCCGTTGGGTGTTTGTCAGTAACTCAGGGAGGGTTTGTCTCCGAGGTTGTTGTCCTCCCTCCCAGCCCTGTTGTGTCCTATCTGAACGTGCCCAGCCCCGAGCAGCCCCGTGCCCGGGTGATGAGCGTGACCCGAATTGCAGCAGACGTGCTGGAAAGGATGCACTGCCGGCAGAGCAGAGCCCTTCCCCGGGCCAGCCTCAGCCCGGGGACTCCCACCGACACATCCCTCTCCTTCCCTGGGGGAGGAGAGCTGTGCTCTCCCACCCACAGCACAGTCTGCACTGGGAGTGACTCAGGGCTTCTCTCTTCCCTCTGCCACTCTCCTGACTTGCTCACAAGTGCAGGGGCTGGAGGGTACTTTTGGATGCCTGTGGCATTTGTTGCCTGAGAGGTGCTTAAATACAAGAAACTGCTGCAGAAGAGTTCCCTGGATACTTCAGAATTTTTTTTTTCTTCCTTTACATTTTTTTCCAACCCCACCCCCCCCCAAGAAACAATTCCTGGGCACTGTGAAGAGCTGGTGGCCTTTCCAAGGTCAGTGTTTTGTTAGAGATATCAGTAACTGTAAGAGGAAGAAGCTGTTCCAAGGCAGAAAAGAGGCTGGGAGGCTTTTAAATGTTTTGGAAGGGGCTGCCCAGAAAGGTGGTGGAGTCCCCATCCCTGGAGGTGTTCAAGAAACTCCTGGATGTGGCACTCAGTGCTCTGGTCTGGTTGACAAGGTGGTGATTAGTCAGAGGTTGAGTTGATGATCTCAGAGGTCTTTTCCAACCTGAATGGTTCTGTGCTTCTATATTTATTTATTTATTTAAATGTCACTTTGATGTGTTTGCAGTGTGACTGCACAGACAGGCTGGTTGATGGTGGTGCCAGTTAACTCTGGCTGCACAGCATGTGGCAGAGACCAAGGGTAATAGTGTGGACCTGGGATTAATAGTGTTAGGTCTGCCCTGGAAGACATCCCCTGTCCTGTTTCCTGGCTGGGCTGTGCATTTCAGTATTGTTGTGGATGTGGAGGCAGAGCCCAGGTGAAAAGATTTAATGCCACTTGTCACTGGGAGTTGCAGAAGTGAAGGATGTGCTCAGAGGCAGTGTTTGAGTCAGTGTTTGAGTCGCCTTCCTTCCTCTTCAGGGGAAAACCCTCTTTTTTTTTTTCCCCTGACTCTTTAGATTTTGCAGATGCGTAAGATATTTCCTCATTTGGTGGAGAAGGACAGAAAAGAGAAAGGAAAATAAGAAAGTGGAGAGAAAGCACCAGACTGATGATGTCTGTGACCTTGGTGTCACAAGGAATCTTGTCTCTGGAGACGCTGCTGGCAGCAGACTGCCAAGAGGTACAGCAACAAAGTACAGTTTATGCCCTCAGTCCTTTACAGTTGGCTTTTTGAGGTGCCAGGAAAGTCAGACTGCAGAAAGGAAATGGTATTTTTGCAGCCCTTGATGTTTGTGACACCACAAACTTAATCAAGATCAACTAGGGAGTGTGTTCAGCAAACTGCCTGCACTGCTGTGCTGCCCTGACCCCGGGGCAAAGCCAGTCAGAGCCATCAGAGCAGATTTTTCACAATGTGGTTGTGTCCCTGGAAGGCTCTTCTGTCCCCACAGCTCAGTGGAAGGTTGTGCTGGTTCCTTCTCCTGATCAACATAGAGTTTTTGGGATTATTTTTAATATTCTTGTTGTTAAGTGCTCATTGCAGAGGCCCTCTCTGCTGGGGACTGCTCTGTGATGACACTTTGGGAGGTATTTTTCAAATCCAATTTACTACCCCAGGCACTGGTAGAACTTCAGAGATGTGAAAGCAACAGAATTCAGTCCTTTTGGCAGAAATCCCTGCCAAGTGCTTTTCCCTTGGAATTCCTTGGTCATTTTGTGGTATCCAGAAGCATCTCACCCTCTGGCCACCGCCTTCCCAGGAGACGTTGTCATCGGGATGGTTTGGATTGCTGGGGTGGCAGGGAGACCTGGAGCTGTCCCTGGTGCAGGCTCTGTGCTGTGTATGCCACAACCTCTAAAGTAAATCATTGCTGCTGGGTGGGAAGCCCTGGCATTCCTCAAGGTTTAAAGGGAGAGCAGGCAGGGCTGGAGAAGGTGGAGCTGGCTGGGTGATCTCCAGAGAGGTTCAGGTCCATGGCAGCCTGTGGCAGTGCCACCCCAGCCTGAGTGAGGATCAGAGTTCCTGTCACCTCACCAGCCTGCCTAGGAGGGAGCAGGGACTGAGGCAGGGACAAGCATATCCTTCCCACAGCCTGAATTCCCTTCTCAGTTTGCTCTTTACTCCTCTCTGTATGGGTTCATCCCTTTGGAGTTCCTGGGTACAGAGCTGGGATCGGGCCAGAGTGTTCTGGGGACATCTCCAGGAGCCTTTCCTTCACCTCTGCAGGTACTGAACCTCCAGCAGCAGCACCAGCCTCTTCTCTTTTAGTCACTTCAGTGAGGTTACTTGGGAAGGAACAGAGGTCAAATGTCTGAAACTTCCCATGTTTGTGAAAGCAATAAATTTTTTTAATACAAAATTCTGATACTTTTGGTAGCTGTAGCTTGATTTCTGAGAAGAGGCTTTTTGCATCAGTGCATTTCTTCTCATTTCAAGGCCTCTAACCTAGTGCTGGCTCACTCTTCAAGGGTTTTTCTGTGACTGGATATCAAATATTCACCAGACAGATGAGTCTTGGCCATGTGGTGTGCAGCAGACATGTTATATTTGATTAATGAGGCTGTTGAGATAACAAGGCTTTGCTGTGTGATGCTTGGTTTATCTTAAAGGCTTTTCTGAACTTGGCACCAGGTTTCTGCAGGTAGGAGTTGGTTATCTCCTGCCTCCTGTGCTGCCCAAATTGGAAATGCAGGATTTATTATTGCAGCAGAGCGAGGAGCGTTGTGCTGACGCTGTGCTCGGTGACTTTCTTCTCTTCCTGAAAGCTCCCGTGCTGCTGTTGTAAGAGAGAAGGAGGCATTTGTTGTGGTTCACTCGAGAACATTCAGTTCCAAAATAGCACTGCAGGAGAAGGTTCACTTCCCAGAGGTTCAGTTTCATGCCGGCAGTGGATGCAGGCACACATCCAAAGGCGTGTGGAAATCCGCAGGCTCTTCTTCCAGCGTGAGCAAAACAAGCACAAATTGATTGGGGAAATCTAATCCGTGGCTCCTGCTTGTTTGTTTCCCATCTTCTAATAAGACCATGCACATTTGCTCTGAGTTTTGGCTGAAGTGCTCGGGTTACCTTGCTTTGAGTCTTGATGGGGTTTGTGAGGAAAAAATCAACAGCTTCAGGAGCTGGAGGTTTCCTGTTGGTCCTCATGGTTTGAGAAAATGAAGAACGATGGAAACGAGATTTCTTCTGCTTTTCTGCCTGTGAATCATCAGCAAGAAGGGGGAAGAGGAGGAAGAGCTGGTTGTGGACAATCCTGCTGTGCGTGGCAGCTCTGGGTGGTGCCAGCGCTCGGTGACGGTGTCATTGCCTCCGAGAAGGGGGGGTGGCAGCCAACAGGCACTTGGATGTTTTGTGATAGCCAGAGTGGCTTATTATCTTGAGAACTGAAGGCCACATGTGAGCTTGGCAGAACTTCGTGATCAAGTCCTATTTGAGCTGGTCGCTTGTTTAATTCCAAAGGTCAGTGGACTTTTGTGGTGCCTTGGAGGGAGAGGGGCTCAGCCAAGCGTAGCTGAGGGAGTTCAGCCCTGTGGTTGGTCCTGTTTGAGTGGCCTTGCTTTGCTTCTGCCTAATTTTTCATGTTTGGTGTCTGAAAATATTGGGCAAGTGGGGTTGCGAGGAGGAAAGCAGAAAAATGTGCAGAAAAACAGCCTGTTCATGAAATAATATTAATTCTCTTTATATGGCAGTATTTATGAGCTGGTTTTAAGTGGGAAAGTGTGAAGCAGTTAAAATCAGGAGGAATTCTTTCTGCAGCCACTTGAGATGCTGCAGGTACATCCAGGGTGAATTGCAGTGCTCAAAGTCATCCCCGACGTGTGAGGGACTGAGTGACTTTGAGAGCTGGGAGGAGTGTATTCCCCGCTGTGGGAAGGGGTGGGACCCAGCTGGGACGTGGTGTTTGATTTCAGGCTGAGTGTTTTGGTCTTAGATTTCATCCCAAGCTTCGCTGCAGTCTCCCGTCACATGGAGAGCCCAGGAAGCTTTTTTAAGGTACTGTGTTACATTTCAAGCTGTGTTTGTGTTTTCATGGCTTAGCTGGAAGGTGGCTCCAGACAGGTTTGGGGTTGGCCTTGGATGCAAGATTCCTTGAAGTACTTGAAAAATACTGTCTGCAAGTGTTTTTAGTTTGGTTACTTCTGGTGCATTCTTGAACCTTTGGCTCTCGTGATATCCGGAGGATACTGCTCCTCTCGTTTTAAGGATGTTTTCAAGGTGGGAAAACAGAGTTGTCCTGTACAAACCCCTCTGGACTTAGACAAGCTCTTAACCTCCACACTGTGTTTTTTAGAGTCATTGCAGCGTGGAAAAGTTCTTCCTTTTCACAGTGGAGAGTTGCTCTGTCCTGCTGACTTTGTTGGGGAGGGCACTTGAAAGGAGCCCCGGTGTTTTGAACGTAGTTCTTGTCTGGGAGCGGCTTTGGAGCTGGATCTGTGCCCACGGAGCTGTGTTTTCCCAGGGCACTGTGTGAATGTTAAGCTGTGTTGGAATGAATTTGAGTGGGCAGCAGCATAAGCCTGCTCTCATTTTCCCTGGAAGACGCTGCTGCATTGTCTTGTCTGCTCCCTGAAAGGCTCAGTGTTGTTTGTCAAAGGCTGGATTCTGCAAGTGCCACGTATGCAAAGGAGCCCTGAATAGGAAGCACTGTGCTGGTTCTCAGCTCCTGACAGAATTCCCGGGGCTGGGACAAGAGGCAGCAGACTGAGGCAAAGCAGTTTTTGTTAAACTCTCAGTATTCCATGGGCATCCGCTCTCCCACACGTGAGTTGTGTGGATTTGTCTGGTTGTGTTCTGGTCACTCCTGGGATTTGCTCCCTGCTTGCACAATCCACGTTTTTGTGCCATCGTTCTGAGGGAATGGCCGAAGGTTGGTGGAGTGAAGGATTTTCCCGTGGTCACGTGTGTGCTGGGAGCAGGTTTGGAAGCTGTCAGCATCTCCCAGGTTGATATTTTGGTCCTGAAGCACCGTGTTTGCAGGGTGTCTGTGTGCTCTTAACCCCCTCTCCTGCCCCTCATGGTAATACAAGTGACAAAAAGCAGGATATGGCTGCTGGAGCTCAGCAGTGCATGCTGGCATTGGCTTCTGCAGCAGGGCTTTATGCAGAGCAGTCAGCAGATCCCAAATCCCTGCTGATAGCATTAGGGATGGTGGGAGACATGGAGCAGGGGCAATCATGACCTCCCACCCGCTTCACCAAGGCAGGACGAGAGAGCTGGAGAAGATCTGGGTGTGCTGGGAAGGAAGAATTCCTGCCCAGGGCCTGAGCCAGTGCTAGGCTGAATCTCCTCCCTCCAGTGTGTGAAAGGAAAAGGTGTTTGGACAAGGAGTGGGGGTCAAACACACCTCCTGTCCTTAGGAGCCCCAGGCAGCCCTTCCTGTTCATGCTGTGCTTGCAGGGATCCCTTGGATGTTGGTTTCCAAGGGTGTGCCCCGTGTGAGCAGACAGGAAGGAGTCTTGTGCTTTATCTCAGCTACTTCTAGGAAATGATGTAAGATGCTTCCTTGTGCAAGCTTTTTTCTAGCCACATCCTGAGCTTGGCTGCTCACCTTTTGAGCTCAGCTCCTTTGGAGCTGTGGGGCCTGAGCCTGTGTTGTGCTTCATCTGATGTATTCTGGGATGAATGTGCTCCCTGCTGGTTTAGAGCTGTTCAGGGAAAGGTTGAAGAGATTTATGGAAAGGTTGGATCAGTGCTTGACAAGTGCCTTGTCCTGGCAGTGGGAATCACTCTCCAGGAGCTGCTGGACACACCTGAGCTTTGTCAGGTGTCTGCTCCCACCACGGAGCTGCAGCACTTTGGGCAGGAATACTGAGCTCCACATCCACAGAGCTTGGGATTTGTCCCTGTGGAGTGACTGAGCTGCCTTGGTAACGGCTGATGCAAGTGCTCCCAAAGAAAATCCTATCTGCAGTTTGTGATGGGAATGGCTCCACAGGTACTTTTCATTTTCTCAGTGCAGGAAAGGAAACACCAGCTGTTCCCCTGGACAGTGTGAAGACCTGAGCCATGACATGTTTGCTTCTGCAGTAAAGCTGCAGAGTTAAATAAACACAGTGTGAGATTTGAGGTGCTTTTGAAGAGCTCTGGATAAATTTGCTCTTGGTTGTGGCAGCTGCAAGCTCAGCTGGAGAACCAATGTGCCAGATCTGCCTCACTGTGTTTGGCCTGGCTGCCCTCTGACAAAAGCAGGGGATTGTTCTGGCCCACTTTTAGGTGTCAAAAATGTGGGTCACTGAGATATGGAACACATTAGTGTGACAGTTTTAGCCTGAAGGGACAGAGTTGGCTGAGAAGTGATGCCTGTTGGAGTGTGAAAGTCAGGACTTTTAGGTCAGCTCTTCTGATCAATGGGCTTGGTGCAGAGCGTTGTTCAGAGCTCTGCTTGGAACACAGGGGAGGTTAGCTTCACCCTGTCCTTTTTCTGGGTGAGAAGGACAGAATTTGAGGCTTTTTGAGGAGAAAAAAAAAAGCCTTGAAGAGCTGTGGGATTGCTTGGGGAGGGCCCAACAATGGTGCATCTCCTGGCTGGGGTCTGAGCATTCCCCTGGTCCTGCTCCTCGTTTTATCTCCTTCACCACCTCTGAGACCTGGTGTGTGCTGAGGCCTCTAATGTCTTGTGCCCCCTAGACCATATATAAAACCATAAAACCATACAAAAAAAATGTTGGGTTGTGTTTCTTGTGCTGGCTGATAGCCTGGGGAGGTCCAAGAAAGGAGGATCCTCATAGAGAGGGGATCACCAGTGCCTTAGTGTGGGAAACTTCTCCTCTGAGCACCTCCAGGCTGGGAACGCTCCTCTGTGACGTGAGCATGTCGTTTATGGGAGAGGCTGATCTTCCTTGTGTCTGCTTGAGGCAGCAGAACTGCGTGGATAATTGCTGTTACCTGCGTGTGACACAAGCTGGACTTAGCCAGGACTTGCTGCAGGAAGAATAAACTGAGTTTTGATCTCCACACAGAGCTGTTTGTAGTTACCTCACTTGGAGCGTTCATTCTCCTTCACTACTCACCTTTGCAGCTCTAAAATCAGCTGTAGTGCACTCACTGTGTGGTGGCAGGAGGCAAAATCTCTTAAAAGCATTTAATGAAGTAAAGTGGACACTGAGAGCTGTAAATTTGAGTGTATTACCAGCTGTGGGCCTGAGTGGGCTTGTGGCACCAACTGGAGTTTGGGTGGCAGGTACAAAATACAACCAGAACTTCTGGTCTCATTTCAGGCTGCTCCACAAGCACTTCCAGAGGCTGGGGAAATCCTGGGGCTCGTTGGGGCAGGTCTGTGTGCTGGATGAGCCCTGGGAGGGGTTCTTGACGTGCTGGGGGTGTGTGCCAGGTCCTGGTGCCCTGGCTGGGAAGGCCAGGATTGAGCAGAGGTTTTGGGGATGATCTGCCTGAGTTTATCCTGAGTGTATTCCTGTGTTGGTGTTCTGCAGGTCGTGTTGATCATGGACAGTGAAGAAATCCCTACTTTTTCGAGTCCAAAGGAGGAAACTGCATATTGGAAAGAGCTTTCCTTGAAGTACAAACAAAGGTATTGTGGATTTGCAAGCTGAATTTGGTTCTTAATGATCAGAACACTGTATAATCTGTTCCTCTGCAAGGCCACACCAAGATGGTTATTAGATACTTTAGAGAAAACCTGTGAGAAGAGAATTCTCTGGAAAGGATTTCCAGCTTTAAAATTTCCATCTCTGTGGGAGCTGAGTGTTTCTTGCCCAGTGTCACCATGCCAAGAACTGCAGGCTATGTTTTGAGCATGTTTGAGCAAGAGCAGAGCCTTTTTATGATCATGTGCACTTTGTGTAATTAAAGTGCTGCCTTAAGTGGTATCTTGATGTTTTATCATAAGAAGGCACCTTTGGGCTTGCCTTGTATCATTCCTGTTCCCTCAAGCTTCTTCTAGTGGAATTACTGGTATGAAAAGTGGCTGATTTGGTGTCTGCTGCATTTTATTCAAGTGTTTCATAGCTCCTAGTCCTGCCTGTACCTGTGGTTTGCATCTCTGAGGGGACACAGGGCTTTTTGTTACCAAAAGTGTGAAGAGAAGCTGCTCTCTGGAGTAATGCTGTGCATCGAGGGATTGGAGGGTGGGCTGAGGTTGTTTTGGAGTTAAATCTCTCTCAAACCCAAAGAGCCCAAGGGGCTTTTTTGGTTTGGTTTGGGTTTTTTGGGAGGGGCGTGTTGGGAATGTGGAGGGGCCTGTCCGTGTGGAGAACCCTGAGCTGTTCTTGTGTGTCAGAAATTCCATCTGAGACACCACTGGATGTGTTGTTACCTAAAGCCTCGGTGGTTTTCTCTGCTGCTTGCTCAAGGCTGAGCTATTACCTGTGGTAAAGATGCAAATTTAATAAGCAAAGTATGTGGAGTGGCTACTTCTAGTATTTAATAACTCTCAGTAGTTTGAGGTAGGCATGTCCTACCTTCCTGACTCTGCATGATTTTTACAAACATTAACTTTCCAGCTAGTGCAGAGATGCAGAAACTGTTGTTCTCTCTTCGGTTTCTGACCAAAATCTGGTTAAATGTTTGCTTAATTCATTGTCTGTTCCATAAAGACTGCTAGCAGTGAAAGCTAATGGAGCACAAAGTGCTTCTCAGGCTCCCATGAATCCTGTAAATAGCTTTGATTCTCCACAGCCATTTAAGGTGGCTGCTGGATTTGATGTAAGAGAATTAATTTCCTTCAATAGCTTAGCTTAATGTCATTTCTCTGTTTCCCCATTTTTCCTTTTTCCCCTTAGAGGTCTATGGATGACACTTAAGTGCTTTAAAACTCTCGTTTTTCAGCATTTTATTTTAGAAGAGCTGCAGGTTTTGTTTTAACTTGGGAGCTGCTGGCTTTTCCACTGATGAAATCCTCTCCTTGCAGCTTCCAGGAGGCTCGTGAAGAGCTGGCTGAATTCCAGGAGGGAAGCAGGGAATTAGAAGCTGAGTTGGAGGCACAGCTAGTGCAAGCTGAGCAAAGGAACAGAGATTTGCAAGCAGATAACCAAAGACTGAAATATGAAGTGGAAACATTAAAGGTAGGTTTTCTCTGTGGTAGTGCTGCTTTTCCTTTCAGCTACATCTTGGATCTCGTTTTGGATCATCTGGGCTGCTCTTGGGCACTGAATATCCAAATAAGAAAGGAGTTGTCTGCTTAAGATCCACATTGAAGCATGGCATGTACCCCAAATAAGGCCAGGGGCGTTTGTGGCAGAATTTTTCTTGTTCACGTCATGAAACTTGGTCCTGGAGTTTGTGCTGGTTTGAATTCCCAAGGAGGAATTCAATTTCCCGTGCCAAGGAGGAGCTTTATTTGTTCCACAAGGAACATCAGCATAGCAACAGGGCACAACACAAGGGGTTTTGTCAGGCCACTGCCTTGTCACTTTTGCAAACCAGGCTTTTATGAGACCCCAAACAAACCAGAGAATGGGTGATTTGTGCACATCTTTCAGGGAGTCTCCATGTCCATCCGTGGAGCCAGGAATTGCTCAAGGATCTGCATGTGCAGAAGGTAGCTCTGAATTGATGCCTCTGTGTTAATAAGTTCTTGCCTCTCTTGAAATCTTGAAAAAACATCATTTTGAGCAGTCTTGGCTTACTTAGTGAAGACAGAGGTTCAAAAGTCACTCAGTGGAAGGAGGGTTTGTATGATTACTTTGTGTCTCCAGTCCCAGCTGTACTTGCAGGGTCAGGATGTATTTGAGATCAGTAGTTTCTCCATAGGCCCCTATCAGTGCCCTCAGAGGGTGTTTGGCAGGGAATTCTTCAGTCTTTTGAGGATGAGTTTGTGGGCCTGGAGGTTTTGTGACAGATTTCAGTGGCCCATTTTTGCTCATGGACACATGAAAGCATTTCTGGTGTCAGGGTGAGTGCTGCTGAGGCCGGAGCACAGGAGGGGAGGCAGTGCAGTTGGATAAGGGGAGGCAGTGCAGTTGGATTTCTCTCTGCCTTCCTGGAGCAGCTGTCAGTGCAGGCTGTGGGGAGCAGATGCAGGGATGCATCCCTGAGAGGCAGCTGTGCCATGGGGAGGTGGCTGGGATTTTGTACCGTGGCCAGCTCTGATGTTCACAGCGTGTTCCTTCTCCCTCTCCAATTTCTGCTCTGAATTACCAGCACTCCCAAACCAGCATTCTGCAAAGAGACTGATACTTTTTGTCCCCTTTTCATGCTGATCACTTGGCCAGTGCCAGCAGTTTATGTTTATCTCCCTGTTCTTTATTTCAGGAGAAACTGGAGCACCAGTACGCCCAGAGTTACAAGCAGGTGTCGTTGTTGGAGGATGACCTGAGCCAGACAAGGGCCATCAAAGATCAGCTGCACAAATATGTGAGGGAGCTGGAGCAGGCCAACGATGACCTGGAACGTGCCAAGAGGTGAAGGCTACAAACCTCCTCTTCCCTTCGAGTTTGCACCACAAAGATCTTCTATTTTCTACTCAGCTCGAGCATTTCATTGTTCCTCAAAGGGAAAACAACAATCAGAAAAACCCCAAACACCCTCAAGACTTTGGATTGTTTGACCAGTGCAGTTGCCCCTCAGCAGCAGTTGGTTCCTGTTGCAGCAGGAAGGGCAGTGGGACAGTGAGGTTTGTGAGGAACAAGCCCAGAGCCAGCCAGGCCACTGCACTGCACTGGTACCCCCAGCTAAGTGACTGATGTTTGTGGTCCTGCTGCCTCAGAGCCCCCTTGAAGTCAGAAGCTGCTGCTTTCCATAGTCTCTGTTAAATCAAACAGGCCAAAGGAGTCTCCTGGTCCCTTGCAGAACAGCTGGAGGTGACAATCCTGCCCTTTCCAAGTGCCTGGAATGAGCAGGCTGCTGCTGGGAACGCCCAGTTTGGGAGGAGGTCATGCTTCCCTTCTGCTGAGTGGGAATTCTGCCACTGATTCAGGGAGGGAGAGCAGGAATGAGCCTCTGGCTATCTGGAAAAAAGATCAGAGAGCTGAGGCCCTGTTTGCACAAGGCTCTTAAGCTCATGACTAACTTTTGATACTGATTTTGGTAGGATTTGGGTCTTAGGTAATGTCCCAGTGCTCTGCTGCCCACCTTGGCTGGGCTGTGCCTGTGCAGGGCCTCACCTGAGCTGGGGCACTGATTAATGCACAGCTTTGGAGCATGGCTTGGGGGGAAAAGGAGCTGGCTGCTCTGGGCTGGCTCTTCCCACATCTTTATCCATCTCTGAGAGCCTGATGCTATCGTGTTCTTCTCATCTTTTCCCCCTGTTCCTTTGGAGTTGCTCACTCCTTTCTAAGAAGCATTTCCATGGCTTTCAAATGCTTACCTTGAAGGTAGCCCTGCTACCATTTTCCTTCTGCTATGATTTTGAATGAGCTTTTATGCTGGCTGAGCTGAAGAACCTAATATTCTGGATTTTGTTTCTAGGGCAACAATAGTTTCATTGGAAGACTTTGAACAAAGGCTGAACCAAGCTATTGAGAGAAATGCATTTTTAGAAAGTGAACTGGATGACAAGGAGTCATTGCTGGTCTCTGTACAGAGATTAAAGGATGAAGCAAGAGGTATGGCTGGTCTGGTTGGTTCTGGGTGCTGGTGTGGGCTTGGTTTGCTAAAAGAGATGTGCAGCAAGCAAAGCTCATGTTTCTAGAAAGCCTCACATGATGAGACTTGAACTGGATGCTTTAGGTTTTACTGACAGTGTGTTCTTTGTATGTCCAGTGTAGCCAAAAAGAAAAATTTCCTCGTTTAATAATTCAGAATAAATGATTTAATTTAATAATTCAGAACTAATAATAGATGAATTCAGGATTTTTAACACAAAAATACTCTGTTCCACAGATACAAGAGAACTGAGGATGTTGCTTCAAAAGTTCCTCTTGCTGTGGATTTATAGGAAGGGAAAGCACAGGAAATGACAGGGAAATACAAGATAAATGATCAAGTAACTCCTAAAAAAATCTCTCCTGTGTTCCTTCTAAGCCCCTTGGAAATTGCCTTAAATATATTATTTAAGATATTCTGGTAAAGGCTGGTTTTAGACCTGTGGGAGATGGTTGGGATGGTGTTCTGGGATAAGATGGGGAGCTGGGAATTCCCCAGTGGATTTCACACTGAGGGTAATGCTGGGGAAGCATTTTTATTGCTGGTATAAACTGATTTCTCTGACAGTGGAGGTGATCTGCTTACAAGCCTGTGCCAGCCAATAATGTACTTTAGAGGTTGGTGGTTTTCAACTTTGTCCCCTAAATGAAGCTTTCTCAAATATTTCCTCATTTAAGGCCTGAGTGTAAGAACACACCTGACAGCAGGCTGGGATTTGTTGTTGTTGTTCTCCCTTATGAACCTTTTCCAAGCAAGTTTATGCCCCAGAAATTGGGAACTTTATTGGAAGCACAGGGATTTTGCTAATAAATATGAAGAAAGACATTTTCTGAGGAAGTGTATGTATTGTAATTTGAGATTAGGGCAATAAAACTGGAAAAACCAACAAAACCCAGGGGACTGTTTTTTAGAACACTGGAACAATCAGCAAAACAGACATCTTGTTTCTTAGATGAGTCATTTGGACATTTTTAGCATTTGTGAGTTATTCCCCCTGGCAGCAAGCAGCAGCAGTAGCCTCTAAAAGCACTGATACTGTCAAACTCAAACATGACATTTCTGATTGAACAGCCTCAGATCCTCTTCTGGGAGCCCAGACAGATTTTCACTTCAGCTCTGCTGTTTTACCTAAAATCAGTTCTGTTTGGTACAACTTAAAATCCTTGATGTGCAGTTAATTTTGCTTTTGTACCAGATTGAGGCAAGGAATAGGAGGGTCTGTGAAGATGAAGTTGTTCTGCCCAAAAAGGAACAACTATGTTTGTTTGCATCTTTCTGAGGATTTGAGAGATCCATGGCTGGGCTGTGCTGGATGTGGAAATTCCCAAAAGCTGTGGAAAGGGAAGGGACAGGATAGGGATCAGTGCAGTCTGGGGAGGAGGTGAGAATAAAACCAGGCTTTTCTAATGCCCAGTCTTTTCCCTGTCCTTGGCACTGCCCTCCAATCTGCTCTTCCACTTGTCAGGGCATCAAGAAACAGGATGCAGCCCTTGGACTGCCTTTGGCTTGTGTGGATTGTGAACTGGGAGGAGAATGTGGGGAATGGGAAACACAGGAATAGGTCATTGCTCTGTTTTTCCCAGCTGTGTTTGAGCAGGAGCTGGGCCCAGCAGCTGAAGTTTTGGTAATGTGGAGCTCACACTGCAAATGGGGAAAAATCCTGAGGCAAATCAGCTGTCCCCAGGGACAGGGAGCTGTGTGGGGCAGGCAGGGAGGGCTGTTTGCTCCCTCCTGTCCTGGGTGGGATGGGGCTGCTGAGGGGTGTCCCCACTGCTGGAGGAAGCAGCAGCAGGCACTAACCCAGGATTGTTGGGAATTGTCCCCTGCTGCCCCTCCCAAATGAACAGAGAGAGTGTTTGTGAGAGACTCAATCAGTAATATGGGATTTTTTTGGTTTTTTTCCTTCTCTCAACCCTCAGACCTACGGCAGGAGCTGGCTGTGAGGGAAAGGCAGCAGGAGGTGACCAGGAAATCAGCACCCAGCTCCCCCACTCTGGACTGTGAGAAGATGGATTCAGCTGTCCAGGCCTCTCTCTCTTTGCCAGCTACACCCGTTGGAAAAGGATCAGAAAATAGTTTTCCTTCCCCAAAAGGTATTATCCATAGGGATGGGGCCTGGTTGTGCTCCTTAGGGAACCTGAGGTGGATGTGGGAATGTGGATCTCACATTTCCATGAGGTGTGTTTGAATCCCAGGGCAGCACCAGGTGCATTTCAGGGGTAAATAGCATGGGAGAGGACAGTGAAGCTTAGACACTGCCTTAGGGGGCAGGCAGGGGTTTGCACTCTGCAGTGGGTAGAGCCGTGGAGATATTTGGAAATGCAGGGAAGTGCAGGGACTGATAATTCTGCTCAGATGATCAAATCTTGATCAATTCTGCTCAAATATGGAGCAGCAGTGGTGGGTGAGCATGGTCAGGAGTCTGGAGTCTCTGTTACCACACTGACTTCTCAGGGCTCCTGTTTCCTCTGTGAGGCAGTGGGATCTTAGTCCAGCCCCTTTTCCCATCTGGAAGGCTCTGGACAGTCCCAGGGATTAATACTTGAATTTTTAGATGAGGAAGAGTGGATTGCAGAGGGAGCTCTGGCTGGATTAGATGGATTGCAGTCAGTAGCCTTGCAGATGGAGAGTGCATGAACTCTGCTTGGGGGGGGCTAAAGGGAACCAGGGCAGTGGGCAGGAATTAAGCTTTATCATTTTCCCTGGCTAGTGATCCTGCAGTTACTGTGGGTAATTGTATGAAATGTCTGCAGCAAGATTATAGATATATTTGGGGTTTTGGGTTTTTTTTAATGTAGAAGCTGTTTTTTTAAAATTTTTTCAAAACCTGAACTGTGGAGGAGTGAAGTAATAAGATGTGTCTGTGTTTGCAGCTATACCAAATGGGTTTGGTACCAGCCCACTGACTCCTTCAGCTCGAATATCTGCACTCAACATTGTGGGAGATCTGCTACGGAAAGTGGGGGTGAGTGCTCTGAGCTCTGAGCTCTGCCTGGGGCTCCTGTCCTTGTGCTCAGTCACAGCACAGCCTTGGCCCGTGCTGGGTACATTCTGGAGCTGCCAAATCATCCACATTCACTGCTTAGTATTCGATAATGCATTTTAAAAAAAAAAATTCGATTTTTAAAGCCTGATCCTATGGTTCTCATTCAATTTGGGGTGACAAAATCCATATTTCGAATAAAAATTTTTCAAGTGCTGAGTTGGACACTGTCAACTTCTTCTTACCTTAAGTGGGCCTGCAGCTTCCTCTGTCTGGAGCTCAGGCCCCGGGTGAGGGAGGAGCTGGAATCACCCTGCCAGGGTCTCCTGCTGGGAGAGCTCCTCTCTCATGCAGATCTGCCACAGACACTGAAAGAGAAACCAGCCTGGAAACCTTTGGTAAGAAAGTGAGAAAATGAACGAGAAGAAAGCCAAATGCTCCCATCTGTGGTTGGTGGGGAAGTGAAATGCATGAGCCTTTAAAGGGATTACACTGTAAGCAGGGAAGACGTGGTTTAAACATCTGTTGCAGTGTTGTTCAGGACTCAGGCTTTCCTCTTGGAAAAAGAAATGACTTTTGAGCTCCCAGGAGCTTCTGGATGAGCCTTGGTGGTTTGTGTGTGAGTGGAGCACAGGGGAGCTGTGGCTGGCTGTGCCCTGTGCCTGTGTAACCACGCTGAGCCTGGCAGGAGCTGCAGAACAGACAGTTGTTTTAGCAAAGTTGGACATGAAAAATCGCCTGGCTGCTCCCATTTGGAGGCAGGAGCTCAGCCTTGGTTTGAAAGGGCAGCAGGACAGCTCGGGGTTAGCAGTGACACGTTTAAAAGGGGATCATTGTGAGTAAGAGGCTGCAGGGGATTTAGGGAGCTTAGTGACAATCCCATGTGATTACTCTGCAAGGACAGGAAATGCCAAATAAGCAAGCTGCTCTCCCAGCCTGCCCTGAGCCACAACTGGGCCACTGAACCACAGCTCAGGCACTGCTCTAGGAACAATTAGAGGCTGCTCAGGTTCTTTGGGGTTTGGCTGTGTCTCATCCCAAGCCTTACACTCCCTGTCCCTGCAGGAAGTTTCCCCTCTGCTGTCCTGCCTGCAGCTTGGACAGGGAGTCCTTGGCTCAGATCACACTGCCTGGGCCAGGGGACAGTCTGTGACACACAGAGTTACCCACAGCTGCCTGTACAGTCCATCATCCCTAAATCAACTCCCACGGATCCCTAGGAATCTGCACAGGGTTCACTTACCTGTAGCAGCATGGCAGTGTCCTCTCCATGGAACATTCTGTGCAGAGCAGGACCAAATCTCACGTTTGGGGAGATGAATTTCAGTTTGCAGTGTTCTGAACCCCACCATGCCCAAGGGGATGTAATGAGTAAGGACTTCCTTCTACACCACAGAGATATTCAGGGTATCTACACCACAAGGATATTCAGGATAAGGTGGATGTCCAGCCTCTGATGGTGGCAGAAAGGGCAGGTGATGTTCTGAAGTAAAGGAGAGAATCAGGATGTTGCTCCTCCTTCCAGGAGTCACTTTACACAGGGGGAAAAAGCCTCACAGGCCTGTTTGGAAGGGTGGCAGTGGAGCCTTAGAAATTGACTTTAGTTTGCGAGCCAAGACGAAGAAAGAAATTCCAGGAGGCATTGCCTTGGTGGAAAAAACCAACTTTCCAAATGCACAGTTCCTCTCATAGCTTAGGGATTCTGCTTTAGGCTCTCAGTCTTCTGATCAGCTCAAGGCAGCTGCTGAAGCCAGAAGTTTGGATAACTTCTGCTAGATTTGGCTTCCTTATCTTGGGTAATTATTTCAGAGTTCATCTGTTCTAGAATCTGAGCCCTCGTGGAGCTGAGTAATGTCTGGCAGTCTGCATCAGCATCTGTGTGTTTCCTTTGTGGTGGGGTGACAGAGGAAATGACAGCTTTGTTCCCATTTTTTTGCCAAGGGTGATCACACTGCAGTCCTGATCACGGCAGTCTCAGGCTTATGAGCAGCCAAATACTTCCTCTTAATTATTACTTTTTTAACACTACTTTTTTTCCCCTCCCCTTTCACAGGCCTTAGAATCCAAATTAGCTGCTTGCAGGAATTTTGCCAAGGACCAGGCATCACGGAAATCCTACATTTCAGGGAACGTCAGCAGCGCCGTGATGAGCAGCAACAGCACAAAGTACCCACACCCGGGGCACACGTCCTTCTTTGACAAGGGGTGAGTCAGGCACAGCTCTGCCCTCGGGGAGGGACGTCTGGGACACTTGTCATGCCTTGTTTGTCCTTAGCCCACCACAGCTTTCAGCCTGTAGGAGAAACAGCTCGTGGAGCAGAGTCAGTGCCCTGCAGATGGAATTTCTGTGAAGCAGAGAGAAAAGCAGGTGTGGGGGGTGGCAGTGCCAGCCCTGCCCGATCTCTTGGTGGCTGTAACCAAGCCCAGCAGTGAGGAGAGCATCCCGTGCCCTCTGAGAGCATCTCAGGAGTACAGGAGGGGCTGCCAAAGCTGCAGGTGTGCTCTGGGGGAATGCAGAACCACACCTGGAGATTCCCGTGCAGCCGCTGAGGGCAGGCAGGGCTGTTCCCTGGGACGGAGGGAGGGAGTCCGGGGTGCTCACACCCACTCTGGGAGGGGAGAGATGAACCATTGGTGGTGGAATTGTGGCTCCTCCCTGCTGTGAGACAGGGATTGCTTTCCTGGGAACAACGACCGCGCGTGTCTGCCGTGCTCAGAGCTCCCTCTGGGATGCTGGGAATGCTTCTGCACGAGGGTTTTCCCCAGCTCCTCACAGCACAAGGCCCTGTGGGTGTACAGAGGTGGAAAGTACAGAGTTCTCCAGTGGTACTGGGGCAAACACCCTCCATGCTCCCATCATGTCATCAGTGCAATGTAATGCTGATACTCAGCACGTCCTCAATCCTGCATTTGTTTTAGAGAATAAAAGGAGCTATTTCCAACCTGAAAGTGTCAGAGCAGCCAGCTGAGCTTCCCACATTCATCCTCAGTGGGGCTGTGTGGGGAGCAGGGCAAAGCTGCACCTTAAAAACTGGCACTGAGAGCCACTGGTGTTTGCTGCTTTTGGAAAGGAAGAATTCAGAGCCTTAAAGTCATGTGCAAATCAGCCTTTTGGGCGGTGTGTGCTGCAGGGCTGAGGGGGCTCTGCATCCCTCAGCAGTGCTCCTGCAGCTCCAGGGAGCAGAGGAGTGCTGGGGAGGGATTATGGCAGCTCTTAGCAGGCAGCGTGGCTATATTGAGGTGTGGTGTGACAAATAAGCTGATTGCCCTGTGGGGTGGGGGTCACTTTTAATTATGCAGATTGTCATCACACTCCTTATCTGGACTGGCTGCCTGGAGGGAGGAGCAGGCTGGGGCTGAGGAAGGCTTAGAAAGCCTGGAAGGAGATGCTGCAGCAGAGCTGGGGGTGTTAGTGGGCAGGAAAAGGGCTGCAAGTGGTTCATGTGCTGATCTGCAGGTTGCCAGAGATGCTGCACGGCCCCACTGTTCTGTCCTTGTCCCTGTACCCCATGTGCTGTCCCTTCAGCCACTCCTGCTGCCCTGCCCTGTGCCCAGGAGGTGCTGGCAGTGCCTGTGCTGTGCTCCAGGGCTGCTGAGGAAAGCCTGGCTTGGCCCTGGCAGCTGAGCCCAGCCCAGGCTGGCTGTGCTGGGGCAGTGGCTGAGCCCTGGCGCTGAGTGGCTGTGCTGGCTGGGCACCAGGGGCTGAGCCAGGCCTGTCCTTCTCATCCCTTCCCTCTTCCTTCTGCAGTCCCTGCAGTCCCCTCCCTGCCCTGAGTGTTGCTGGAGCCTTATCCAGCTGTGAGTGTGACCCTGCTGCAGGTGTGACTCTGATCCAGCTGTGAGTGTGACCCTGCTGCAGGTGTGGCTCTGATCCAGCTGTGAGTGTGACCCTGCTGCAGTCTGCAGGCAGGAGCAGCTGGTGGCTGGGTGGTGGGGCTGGCTCAGAGATAACTCAGCCCCATCATCACAGCTCTGTTTGCTTTCCTCCTTCTGCCAGTTTGTTGGTTGAAATATTTGGGGCATCCCCAGCTCTTGTCAAGGCCCTGCTCTCTGCTCTCAGATGGCAACAGTGCAGCTTTAGGGAGGGCCTGGAGCCCAGCAGGGCTTGCACCAAAGCTTGGCTGCAGAGCAGGAGTCAGGGTTTACCTGCTTGTTAAAAACTCAGCAGTGTCTGGTGTAAAATCAGTTTCCTGCAGATTTGTCCCTTCAGGAACATGCAGGCTCTGTCCAGATGCCAGGGAATGGCAGAACAGCACCTGAGGATGGCCCTCAGGATGGGTGCTTGTTTTTTTGCTGGTGTAATTATTGTTAATTGGTTGTTAATGTCAGTCCAGTTTTGTCCAGGAAACAGAACTGCTCTGGGCTCTGCAGGGCCCTGGCACTGGGACAGCCAGCCTGAGGTGTTTGTTCCCCTTCCTGCAGTCCTGAATGCCAATGTCCTCACAGCTGGTGTTTATTCTTGGTGATTTTTGTGAATCCCTTGGGCTTTGTTTTAATGAAATGAGCTGAAGTTGAATGTGAGAAGTGCTTGTGCTCACTCACAGCAGCCAGAGCTGTCTCTGCACTGTTACCCACAGCCCAGAATACACCAGCCTGGGAAATCTGGGGCTTTTTTCAGCCCCTGCTCCACCTTATTTAAAGGCTTCCCTGGCACAGAGAGAGCTGTGAGTGACTCAGGTGCAGTGATCTGTGCTGTTTGGCCCATGCAGAGCAGCCTCACTGTGCAGAGCTCAGCCAGCACAGGTTTGCTGAGCTTTGGTTGAACACCTTTGCTTGGCCTCAGCTGTTGCCCCAAGGGTTGTGCTCAGGAATGTCATTTTTGTGTGCATAAACTTTCCCTTTCTCTCCACTAGGCGTGAGAAGGTCATATTCCCCACCTTGGTCATGGGTAAATGAATTCATTTGCACTGATTGGCTGCATGTGGTGTAACCTGGGGCTTGGGGCAGCTCTGGTAACTGCACGAGGTAGTTGTAGTGCCACACACTAATGGGCCCTGATCAAAACCTGAGGCTGCAATTGCTCTTTCTCCTGACTTGAAATAAACCTCTCTGCTGCTGTGACCTGTTGCAAACATAAGCCTGAGTGCTGCTTGCTTTCTCCATCTGTTTAATACTTCAAATTAAGTGCATGTTTCTGATTGAACTGGTCACAGCAGGGATGCAGGGGAACCCTTTGGTTGGGGTTTTCCTTCAGCATTTTGTGCCTCTTGACTTGCTGATGTGCAGTGGTGTGGTTGTGGCTGACAGGAAAGCAACCAAGGGCACAGGTGGCTGGGAGATGGCCGGGGTAGAGCAGGGAGGGGACAATGAGGGTAGGGACAGCAGTGTCCCTGCTCAGTGTCACTGTCCCTGCCCAGCACAGCTGGGGCAGTTTCAGAGCTGTGCAGTTTCAGAGCTGTGCAGTTCCAGGTCTCCAAATGTGCTTTACCAGCTCCATTTTCCCTTCAGGCCAGGCTGTTCAGCTCCACAAGTATCTGTTGGATACTTAGAGCTGAGGGAGTCTTGGGCATGAGGTGCTAAGTACAAAATACAGCTCGAAATGCAGTTTAATGAGCCCAAATTAGTAATTAGGGCAGAGAGTGGTTGGACATGGACACAAAGCCCATGCACTGCAGGGACAGGCAGTCAGAAGTCCCCCTGAGGGACACTGCAGGGACATTTCCAGCAGGGAATGCTGCTCCTGGCTCTATCTGGAGCCTGGTTTCTTGGGAATCCCAGCACAAGGGCATGGCACAGGCCCCACAGAGTGTGCTGGGGTGGTCTGAGGGCCAGGGAGAGGGGGCAGGAGCAGGATTAACCTGGCTGGGGTTAATCGCTGTGAGCAGGAGGCTCCAGACACTCCCAGAGCTGCCCTTGGAGCTGGAGCATAAGAGCTTTCCCAGCTCACTTCTGGAAGCTTAGGCAGGACCTTTTATTGGGTATTTTTTACAGTTGCTGTGTTTAAGGTATTTTCCTTTCATTCTGTCTCCCACTGCAGTAAATGCTGATTTCTCTCCCTGCTGCCAAAAAAGCATCTTTTTTTCTGGTGCTTTTTCATGCTGCCAGCAGAAAGCCAAGGCTGGGCAATGCCCTCCCTAAGCTCAGCTTTAGTGCCAGCTCTCAGTATTCCCCAGTTTGGTGTCTTTTGCTGTGGCCCAGCAAATCCAGGCTGCTGCTTCACCTTGGGTGAAGAAAGGCAGAGCTGGGGAAGTGCTGCAGAGCTGGCCATGGAGGCAGGACCTGCTGAGCCTCCAGGGCTGGGGGTTCTCCCCCACCCTGAGAATTGCAGGACTGGTTTGGGGGAATTTCATCACTCCTGGGGCTGGGATGGGGCCTGGAGCTCCTTACAGATGTGTCAGAGCACAGCTGGAAAAGCTGCTGAACCCGCAGGCTGCTCTCCCAGCCCAGGGGGATGGCAGGGGCTGGGNGGGTGTTAGTGGGCAGGAAAAGGGCTGCAAGTGGTTCATGTGCTGATCTGCAGGTTGCCAGAGATGCTGCACGGCCCCACTGTTCTGTCCTTGTCCCTGTACCCCATGTGCTGTCCCTTCAGCCACTCCTGCTGCCCTGCCCTGTGCCCAGGAGGTGCTGGCAGTGCCTGTGCTGTGCTCCAGGGCTGCTGAGGAAAGCCTGGCTTGGCCCTGGCAGCTGAGCCCAGCCCAGGCTGGCTGTGCTGGGGCAGTGGCTGAGCCCTGGCGCTGAGTGGCTGTGCTGGCTGGGCACNCCCCTCCCGTGCTCCACCCCTGAGGGACACGGGCACAGGGCAGAGCCCGGGGCCGTGCAGGGAAGGGACAGGAGGGACCAGCCCCGACGGATGCCCTGACCCTGCACAGCCCCGTTGTCTGCCTCAGGCTCTGGGGCCACCCGTCCTTCTGGGACAGTGACAGTCACCTCGGCCGGGCCGTGCGGGCTCCGGCGCTGGGACGGGCACCGAGCCGGCAGCCGCGGCTGTCCCGGTGCTGCCCTGCCCTGCTCCCAGGGAGGAGGAGCGAGGAGCGGGGTCGGGGTTGGAGGTGCTGGGGAGGGGCAGCAGTGCCCTGCCCTGCCCTGCCCTGCCCTGCCCGCCCCTCCCCTAACGGGGCTGTCTCTTGTTCCCAGGGCAGTGAACGGCTTTGACCAAGGGCCCCCCGGCCTGGGGGGCTCCCGACCGTCCTCGGCGCCGGGAATGCTCCCCCTGAGCGTATGAACCTGCGGGAGGTTGGACTTGGATGCTTTTCTCAGCTCACCTCGAGAAGAACTGCTCCTGACTCCTCCCCATTCCCACCCCGGTGGAACGTGACCCTGAGGGGAGACCCTGAGCCCACGGCCCTCCATGTCCTGTCAATACAGTTTGTTTTCTGCTGTCGCTGTAGTGGACGTTCTCTGCCCCGGCCCCACGAGCTGCCACCCTCTGCTGTGCTTGGGGACACCGAGTCCTGCTCTGGGGACACCAAGCCCTGCTGTGCTTGGGGACACCAAGCCCTGCTCTGTCTGGGGAACTGACCAGCCTTGTCCCCTTGGCTTTCCCTCTCCTCTCACAGGTCTGACAGAGCCCTGGCTGCTCTTCTCGCAGGTGCCCCTGTCCCCTCCCAGGCCTGCAGCTGCTGCTCTCAGACCTGGTGAAGTGCCCTGGGGAAGGCCAGTGGTGGCCCTGGGGCCATTTGCTCCAGATGCTGTCTCAGGGGCAGCTGCAGCCATGGCAGGCAGAGCAGGGCTCCAGGATGGCCCATCCCTGCTGGACACACAGAGCCAGGCTCCTCGGTGGCAGGGAGGGAGAGGAGGGTGGTAGCACACTTGGGGTGCCCATCCCACCCCCCCAGATGCCTTGGCAGGGCTGAGCTGTTCACCCTGGGGCTCCTGCCCTGCTGCAGGGGTGGGCAGTGCTGTGTCAGGGGCTGTGCCCCCAGGGCTGTCCCACAGCTCCCTGGCCCTGCTGGACTCGGCCTCCGTCCCTCACCCCACACACAGCGACCCCATGGGAGCTTTAGGAAGCTGTTGTTCCCCCTGGCCCCAAGAACCCCCTGCCCATCACCCCCTGTGCTGTAGGACTGGACTGTGCAGCCCCACCTGCAGGTTTCTGTGACAGTTTGGGGCGGCTGAACCTTGTGGGTCTTTCAAGCAACACATTTGTGTGGTTTCTCTGTCCATGTGCCTGAGAGTCGGTGGATTTTTAGACTGAACCAGCAAATGGAGCCAGGGTTGGAGCTGAGGGTTCAGCAATGGTCGTTCAGGGGCTCTGCAGCTCCCAGGTGCTTGAGTTACAAATGCTGAGAATAAAACCCCACTGGCCCAGCAGTGGAGGTGGGATTGTCCCTTTGCCATTAGGGTTTGTATGGTCCTTCCTTCCTGTGCATCCTCTGCTGCATTTGACTGTTTACATTTGTTTTATTGTACATAGATTTGTAAACATAATACCTTTGCCTGAGGTCTTTGTACATAACTTGGGCTTTGTAGCTTTATTTATTCAGCCTCTCTCTGGCATGTGTCCATAGGATGTACGTTCCACCCTGGTGCCACTGACATGATGTGGTTTCAAAAGAATGAAAACAAATGAGAATAATCTTCCAAAAATAAAGTTCTTTTAATGTGGAATCAATGGATTTTGCAGAACCAGTGGCCGTGGCTGTTACTTTGTCCCGTAGGATTTTCTGCCAAGCCCCAGGGAGGGGCCAGTGTTCAGGCAGTGCCACATGATCCCACACCCCTTCCCTGGGGAATGCTGCTCAGTTTGGGCACAGGGGAAGGGGCCCTGCTGGGGCCATCCCAGCCTCTGCTGCTGGCACTGAGGGGGGCACACGATATTTCAGCTGGGGAAGTGTTGGCAGCCTCTAGCTGCCTTCCGGGGGATTTTTGCCTCCTTGGAGCAGCTGGAAGGAGTTTCCTGAGCACAGGAGCCGGGCTGGGGCCCTTCCTGGGGCTGCTCCATCCCTTCCTGGGCTGCTCCATTCCCTTCCCGGGCTGCTCCATTCCCTTCCCGGGCTGCTCCATCCCTTCCCGGGCTGCTCCATCCCTTCCTGGGGCTGCTCCATCCCTTCCTGGGGCTGCTCCATCCCTTCCTCCTCTCTTCTCCTCCACAGCAGCTGAGGAGGAAAAGGTGCCCAGGCCTGACCCAGGTTCCATCCAGGAGTCCAGCCCTGGGCTCCTGCAGCCCCCAGTGCTGGAGACTCCAGCCCCAAGCTGGACCCACAGGTCCCATGGAATGGGTTGGATGGTGGGAGCAGCACCCAGCCAGCCTTGCTGTCTGCTCTGTGTCCTCATTCCCTCACCACTCTTTTCCCTCTCTGACCCAGCCAGAAGCTCCCACCCTGGCCTGCAGCTCCCAGGCCTTTTCTGCTCCAGGGCAGGTTCTGCACCCCAAGACCCCCAAAAATGGGATGTAACTGCTCAGGCAGGGGCCCAGACCCTGCTGAAGGCAGAAGTGGGGCTTTGCCACAGCGCCGAGTGGCAGCAGGAGAGCTCAGAGTTTCTTTGTGCTCCAGCTGGGCCCTGCCAGTGGCATTCAAAGGCAAAGGCTCAGCTCAGACCAAGCCATTGATGCTGTATTTAGGTCAAAATAAAAGGGGAAAAAAAAAAAAAAAGGCAAACAAACAAAACAGGAAGAAGGGAAAAGGCAGCTTCCAGTCATATCTTGTTTATTAAGGTCTATGCCAGCCTCGGGAGAGCTCTTCCAGTAAGTAAACAGAGCAGGCGGCCGCATCTATAATGAATAAATTTATTGTCTTACAAAAATCATTGTCTAGAAATATGGGTATACAAGAAAACAAGATATTTGCAGTCAGACGCCTGGTGGTCAACAGCCAGTTTGATTAAAAATATCCAAACACACACAACAAAACCTTCGCGACAGATGTTAAAGCTTTTAACCAAAAAGGGAAATCCATGGGTTTTGAGCATGTGGCAGAGGAAGTTTCCTAGTTAACACTGATTCATTGTCACTAATATCAATAATACCACTTGGACTAGAGAGGTACATGATATGAAGCACAGTCAAAATTAATACATTAAATCATTGTTATATAGGCAAATTATATATGTAACGTTGTCTTAGTACTGTAGTGTCTAAGGCACTTTCTGTAATGTCAGTTTTCAGCTATTTAAACAAAAAGAATGCTAACTACTCACTGTAATACTGCTCAAAAAAAAAAAAAACAAAAACAACAACAAAACAACAACAAAAAAAGGATTCACATCCACTGGCATGTTAACTGTAGGCAGGCAACATCCATCCATCCAGGGAGCCCCACGCCCCACAGGACCCCGGGGCTGCCCGAGCCTCCCACAGCCTGGCTCGGCCTCACATTAATAAATTAGTTTTGCCTGTGCTGTGTGTTTATTTCCCACTGGTGTTCACATTTTCCCAGCCCAGGTGTCTGCACGCCCTGGGGGCTCTGAGCACCGCGGGCTGTGCAGGGGACGGGGACCCACCTCGGTGTGCCTGGACTGCATGGACACGAACGGATGGAGCGGGTGCTGAGAACACTTCAAATGGGATTGCAGGATAAAAATGGACACTACTCACTCATCCCTACACTTCCCTCTAACACTTCCCAAGGCCGTTTTTTCACAGTTCACTCAGGGGTTGTGTGTGGAAATCACAACAATTGGGAGAAAAGAAAGGAACGGGTGCGGTTTGGTCTTCACTGATCCGAGAGGCTGCGCCCAGCCCGGAGCCTGAAGGATGCTGCTGGACACAAGGCATGCACAGCCACGGCAAGGGGGCTGTCCTGGCCACCCACCCGCTGGGAATGACGCTTCTGGATTGATAAAAAAAAAGTTTCATCCTTCACATGATGCTTTATAAAATGGCTTTACAATGAGTATCTGGAAAAGAGATGCACTGAACAGAGACGATCCCGGTTGTTTACTATATATATAAAAAAAAGCAGTTGTACCTATATCTGAAGCAGGGTACAGTGGTGAGGCTGGAGAGCCTTAAGACATGGTTGACCTATGATAAGGAACCTTGTAGCACATGCCGAGGGTCGTAAGGCAGCTTTCCGGCCACAAGGCAGTTCCGAGGGCGGGGCAGGGCGCGGCGGCCCCTGCCCGGGGCTGGAAAGGTCTCTGCATGCAGGCGGGGCCGGGCGCTACTCGGCGGGGGCGGGCGGAGCCTCGTTCACGTCGCTGCCTTTGCTCTCGGCGTCGTCGTCCGACAGCTCCAGCGAGGCGCCCTCGATGTGCAGCTGCCGCCGGCCGGAGCGGCTCGAGGAGAAGGTGATGGGTCCCCCCCTCCTGCGGAGCGCAGAGCAGCGCTGGGTGAGGGCCGTGCACGGCCCGGGCCAGCCCAGAGCACGGCAGGGCTTGGGCTGGGGGGAGCTTGAAGCTCAGCCCATCCCAGCCCTGCCATGGCAGGGACACCTCCAGTCCCAGGCTGCCCCAAGCTCTGTCCAACCTGACCTTGGGCACTGCCAGGGATCCAGGGACAGCCACAGCTGCTCTGGGCACCCTGTGCCAGGGCCTGCCCACCCTGCCAGGGAACAATTCCTGCCCAAGGTCCCATCCAGCCCTGCCCTCTGGCAGTGGGAACCATTCCCCCCTTGTCCTGACCCTCCATCCCTTGTCCAAAGTCGCTTCAGATACTGAAATACTGGCACCCTCCCTGCTTCACCAGGGAATGGGGCAGCTCAGCCCCAGGCTGCCCAGGGGGGAATGTTTCTCACAGGGTGTCTCAAATCCTCCTCCCTCCCCAAGGAGGCAGAACCCTGAGCTCCACCACCTCTGCCATGCTGGAATTCCTGCTTAGGTTATACCATCACCTGAGGTTTGCAAGTCTCAAGTAATCTAAAATGCTGTCTCTGCAGGAGCACCAAGCACAGACAAGAGCAGATTCTGTACAAAATTCCAAGGCTGCTCAGGGAAGCTGAGAAAAGGCAGCTCAGGGAAAGAAGCTCAGGGAAAGCTCCAGCCAGGCTGAGCCCCTCTGTGCCCCTCAGTGTGGCTCAGGGGCTGCAGGAGCCTCACCAGTGCTGACTCCCCCCTGTCCCTGGCACAGACCTGGATCCCACAGACCTGCTCTCAAGGAAACTGCTGCAACATTCCCAAAAGTGAGGGCCAGGAGAAACAGGATCAATACCAGCCACTGGAAAAGTACAACTGAGCCATGTCCTCTGTCACATTTACCTATGGCTGGGTTGAACTGGCTACCCAAGGAACCCACCAATGTAAACTCTGAGGAGTTTGAGCCCAAGAGCTGTCAGGAATATCCCTGTGGAATATCTGGCAGCTTCCTTGTTCTCATCACCAGGCTCCAGTTTGACCCAGTTCCTAATCCCAGCAGCTCCCTAGCTGGATGCTCCCAGGGATGATGTCCCATGGAGCCCTGTGGACTCAGGTCCCTCCCAGTCCCAGTGTTGCCGTGGCACTGACCTTAGCCTGTTTTTGAGGGTGCTGACCTCCCTGCTCAGCCCCTCGTTGGCCTCGGTGGCGTCGTCCAGCTCCCGCTGCAGTTTGCGCCGGGACGCGTTGGCGCGCGTGGCCTCCTCCTCCGCCTCCTCCAGCTGCCGCTTCAGCTGCTTCATCCTGGCGTTGGCCTTCTCCATCTGCAACCAGCCCAGCCCTCGGGGTCACCCCTGCTCCCCCTGCCCTGCCCCCCCTCCTGCAGGAGCTCCCGGCCCTGGGGGAGCAGGGTGGGAACAGCCCATCCCAGCAGAGCTCACACACACAGGGGTAAAAACATCCCTGCTGGGCTTTCCCTGCTGGTCTCATCCCCACTGTAGATTTCCTTTCTGTTGGAACCCTGGAGACTGAGAATTTCAGGCTTTCTGTGCTAAAAGACACTGGCCCTCAAGCAAGCACTATATTTGACTTGAGGCCATAGAACAGGCTTCCTAAATTGGGTGATAGCACTGGGGCTGTGGGTGTGTAGTTTGAATAGTATTGTGTGATCTCACAGGGTGAAAACTTAGAATTTGGGGTTTAAGTATATAGTAATATATATGGGGCAATATGGAGGATTTAAGGCGTTGTCTAAGTCCTTTTTCACCTTGGTTTCGGGTGTTTTTTTCTAACTGGGCATTGCGGACCTTGGCTGGTCAATTATTGAGTTAAAAGTATAAATAATATAGGTGTCATCTTGCTATTGGGTAATTAGCACTTAAAAGACCTTGGAAAGAGTTAGAGGTACTCCATTTTCCACCTTGCTAGTTAGAGCTCACGACTCATGAGACTGTGTTATAGATAAGAATTAATAAACACTGAGTCCGAACATGAAAACTGCCACTCCTGTGTATTAATCCCAGCTCTAACAAGATCATAAAAACCCTTCACATTTTAATGGTGCCCCATGTGAGGATTGAACTCACAACCTTCAGACCTTCCCATTAGTTCCTCTTCCCACCCCAGGAAGGTTTTACTGAGCCCCCACCCACCTGCTCCTTGTACTGGTCCGCGTGGCGCCGCTCATCCTCCACCTGCATGAAAACCTCCTTCAGCTTCTTCTCGGTGCGGCGCACCAGCTTGTTGGCAGCTGCTCTTTCCCTGCAACAACCCAAAGCCATCGTCTGTCCCAGTGCCTGAGGGCTGGGGGAACATCACATCTTCCCCCCCTTGAAGGTGTAACTGGTACAGAGCTCTCTGAACATGCCAGACACAGCAATGGAACTGATCCGTGTGCCAGGGGCTGGCTGGGATGCAGGGATACAAGGATGCAGGGATGCAGGGATACAAGGATACAGGGATGCAGGGATACAAGGATACAGGGATGCAGGGATGCAGGGATGCAGGGATACAGGGATGCAGGGATACAGGGATGCAGGGATACAGGGATGCAGGAATACAGGGATACAGGGATGCAGGGATACAGGGATACAGGGCTACAGGGATGCAGGGATGCAGGGATACAAGGATACAAGGATACAAGGATACAGGGATACAGTTTTGCAGCTCTCAGAGCACAAAGTCTTTGCCCTGGGACAATGTGAGCATGGGACAAAGAGGGCTCAGAGGGTGCCTTCATCACAAGGAGATTGGACAGAGCAGCTTTAAAGCTGCTGCTTAACCAGTAACACAACCCTGCTGCAAAGCCCAGAGCACAGAAAGGACGGAGGTGGTGGTAGGAGAAGTCCCACCTGCAAATGAGGAGAGGAACCAGCTAAAAAATTGAATTTTGAGAATAGGATTGCAAGGACAGATGGATAATTCACTGCAGAAAGATTTCTGAAGAGCACAGGATTCATCTCAAGCTGTCCCACATAAGCTGTTCCTCTAACCAAGCAACCAGGGATCTCAAGGGGACATTTCACCTTGTCCCAGGAAACTCCTGCAGCACCTTGTGGCTCTGGGACATCACCACCTTACAGAGTTCATCCATCTAGAAGAAAATCCATCCTGGAACTCCCAACCCCAGTTACTCTACAGCTACCTTGTTAAAGTTTATCCCTCTAACAGGAGTCTCCAGACAATAAACCCAAAAATCCCTTCAGAAACTTCCAGCATGGGACTTTCAGTCATTCAACCCACACAGGCAACCAGGTCTTTTCCCCTTACTTGGCTTCCTGCTCGAGTTGTTCTTCAAGCTGTGCAATCTTGGCTTCTAGAGTAGAAATTGTTGCCTTGAATTTGGACTTGACAGAGCCCTCCAGTTCCTGCAGCTTGGCCTTGAGCTCCTTGTTCTGCCTCTCCAGCTGCTGCCGCGCGTTCTCGCTCTTCTGAGCTGCGCTGCGCTCGCCGGCCAGCTCCGAGTTGAGCGTGTCCACCTGGCAGGGAGGGGACAGGGTCACTCAGTGCCACCACAGCCTCTGTGGATGTCACACCCAGCACCAGCTGCCCCTGGGCTCACCTGCAGTGTGGTCTTTCGGAAGCGCTCGTTGAGCAGCTCCATGTTGCTCTGCTCCTCCTCCAGCTCCTCCTCCAGCTGGGCAATCCGAGCCTCCAGCCGGCGCTTCTCGTCCAGCAGTGCTGACCTGCACAGGGGAGGGGGGTCAGGGCGTGTCCAGAGCCAACAGAGCTCCTGGGGAGGTCACTCAGGATCAGGGAGTCTCCTGAGCTGGACGGGACCCACAAAGATCCAGCTCCTGGCCCTGCACAGATCCCCCAACAACAATCCCACCCTGGGCATCACTGGCAGCGCTGTCCAAACACTCCTGGAGTTCTGGGGCCGTGCCCATTCCCTGGGGAGCCTGGGCAGTGCCCAGCACCCTCTGGGGGAAGAACCTTTCCTGAAATCCATCCTGACCCTCCCTGGCCCAGCCCCAGCCCGGACTCACTTCCCAGAGGCACTGTTGGCGATCTCGTCCGCCAGCTCATCGCGCTCCTGCTCCGCGTGCCGCCGGGCGCGCTCTGACGCCGCAAACTCCTGCCAGGGTGGGAGAGAGTCAGGGCAGCCCCAGGGATGCCACGGCTTCTGCACACAGTGCAGCCTCCTGACAGCCTTTGGGACATGCTGGGAACTGGGATATCCCTGGGGGTTTAATGGATAAGCCAGCAGCCAGATACTCCCTTGCTGCCCTGGCACTGCAGTGGAGTTACTTCTCCCTGTCCCTGAAGTGTTCCCCACACAAAGCAAGGGGGGAAAGTCCATGAAGATCAGCAACACCCAGGCCCTCAGCAGCAGGAGAAACCACTGTGCCACATGCTCTGACAGAAACAGAGTAAAGCAGGTGCTGAATTAAGTCAATGTTTTAGGTTCTCACAGAGTTCTCAGCATGAATACAAGAAGAGAATAAAAATTAAAAAGCTTCAGCACAACAGCACACACAGCACTGAACCTCAGATTATACGTCTGCATTAAGTGGCAGAAACACTCGAGCATTTCCTGAGGACAGTGAAATGCTCTACAAGTACCATGATGAGGTCTGAAGGCCCCCCCAAGTCCACCTGGAGAAGCTCCAGGCAGTGCCAGGTTATCTGTGAAGGCTCCAAGGGAAGTGTGGTGAGTCTGGGCAGCTGCTGCAAGCCTTGCCCTGCAGCTTGGGCAAGGCACAGGGACACTGCAGAGTCTGACCTTGTGGCAGCACAGGGACAGTGGAAGATGAGAGATGCAGCAAGACTTGGAGCTCTCACATGAATTGCCAACAGTGAGGGCAAACATGCCCATTAAAGAAAGGGCTGAGAGGGCAGAGGGATAAAGCTCCACACACACAAATGGTCCACTGAGACACCAGACAGGGAATTGCAAATATATAAACCCTAGCAACCCATCTCAGTGCTGGCACTGAGTCTCAGAGACTCCTGAACCAGCCAGCACACTGTAGGGAAGCCTCAAATGTGTTTAAGCAGCAGTAAAGCTTCCCTGCTATCCAGAAAGTCCAGACTCCTACAAAGCTGTAAGGACTCACTGATGACCTGGAGCAGGGGAAGCAGAGTTCTCCTGGCTCCCGTTTCTCTGTTCAACTCATTGCTTTTCACTTTTTTTACCCTCTCATCTTTGCCTTACTCTAAACAAGAAAAGCAAATCTCTTGGATTTCCATCTCACCTCTTGGAGCTGGAGTATTTCTGCTTCCAGACTTTTGAGCTTCTTCTCACTCTCTTTGGACTGGGCAAAGATCTCATCCCTGGATGCTCGGGCCTCTTCCAGCTCCCGCTGGTAGTCCTTCATCTGAGCCTGCAGGTGGAGAGTGGGGTGAGGAACAGCCAGGCTGCATCAGGACAGCCACAAGATCCATTCCAGCTCTGAAGCATTTCAGCCCTTAAGAGATAAGGCTGTTCTCCCAAAGTGGCTTCATTCCACTCAAAGGCATTTCTAGTTCTTCCATATTGTAAAATTTCATTTTCTCATCTTTCCACCCCTCCATGCCTGGTCAGAAATATCACATTCCAAGGCTTCAAGCATTCCATAGAATTACAGAGTGGAATCTAAGAATGACCTGAGCGGGAAAGGCCCTTAATTATCATCCAGTGCCACCCCTGCCATGGGCAGGGACACTTTCCACTATCCCAGGTTGCTCCAAGTCCTGTCCAACCTGGCCTTGGACACCTCCAGGGATGCGGAAAGTGGTTTTGTGGCAGGGGAGTTTGGAACAAGATTAGCTTCAGGGTCCATTGAAACCCAAACCATTCTGTGATTCTCTAAAAGGATGGGTTTTGAGTAGAAGATAAATGCAGGGTGGACACTCTCAGACCCATCAGTGGAGTCTGATTCTCCTCCTGCCCTCAGCTGCAGCTGCACTGAATGGCAGCTCCCAGGACAGAACCCAGCTCCCTGATCAGCTGTGCCTACCTGGAGCTTCCTGAGCTGTTTGATGGCTTCATCCCGAGCCTTGTTTGCAGCCTCTATCTGCCCCTCCAGGTCCTTCAGGTCCATCTCCAGTTTCTTCTTGGCTGCCACGGCCAGGGCCCGCTGCTTGCGCTCGTCCTCCAGCTCGGCCTCCAGCTCCCGCACCTGGGACAGGCACGGGCAGGGTCAGCCCCTGAGGGCAGATCAGCCCCTGAGGGCAGGGTCAGCCCCTGAGGGCAGCATCAGCCCCTCCCTGGGCAGGGTCAGCCCCCGCGGGNCCTGAGGGCAGCATCAGCCCCTCCATGGGCAGGATCAGCCCCTCCATGGGCAGGATCAGCCCCTGAGGGCAGGATCAGCCCCTCCATGGGCAGGATCAGCCCCTCCATGGGCAGGGTCAGCCCCTCCATGGGCAGGGTCAGCCCCTCCATGGGCAGCGTCAGCCCCTCCATGGGCAGCGTCAGCCCCTCCATGGGCAAGGTCAGCCCCTGAGGGCAGGATCAGCCCCTCCATGGGCAGGATCAGCCCCTGAGGGCAGCATCAGCCCCTGCAGGGCAGGATCAGCCCCTGCAGGGCAGGATCAGCCCCTGCAGGGCACACAGGCCAGCCCAGGCACCTGCTCAGGGCACAGGGACACCTCCCCATGGGAAAAGACCATGGAATGGCAGCCAAGGGGAAGGCACAGCCCATGGCAAGGCCAAATCCCAAATGGAAGCAGAGACCTCTGCACTGAGCAAAAGGGAAAGCCAAGGAAAGAACATCTGGAGCATTTCCATTTCAGCCTCCTGCCCACCACTCCCATCCACCAGAGGGGATGGCTCCAGGGCAGATGTCACTAACTCTAATGGAAAATAAGAAGCAGAATCACCTCATTGTCTCAAGGAAACAATGAAGCCATTCCCTTTGAACAGCCTCTTACTGGCATTTATACATCAACAACTTCTCTTCCCAAAACAAAACAGGAGTCTGTGAACAGCCAGGCGACATGGACTGAGCCAAACCTACACAAAAATAAACTGAGCCAGAACTGCCACAGGTTACCAACATGAAAGAATATTTTGTTTTGAAGCAAATCTCAGTGCAAGGTCAGGAGCTCTTGTCCAGTTCAGATAACAGCAAATTTGTACTGCAGTGACCTTCCAAACCCTGCAGGCCAGGTTTATTCCTAAGATATCTTTACACTGGTGATTTTCAGTTTTTGTTTTCTTGGGATAAATCTTGAAATGTTGGCTGGTTTATTCCTCAACACTTAATGTTAATTTAGAACCAAGCATGAACCTCTAAAGGCATTTCTTAAGACTCCTCTGATCTCTGTGTTCCCAGAATTCTCAAGTCTGGCAAACCTGGAAGTTCTGCCATGATTTGCATTTAGGAAACTGTTCACTTAATTTAAAAGTCTATCTCAGCATCCATGGATTTGTTCCTGGATATCAAATAGGATGGGCTTGAAAATGCAACTGAGATATCCCTGTCCTGGGAATACACTCAGGCAGCACCAGCCAAACCTGGAGTGATGAGTGGAATGATTTTGGAGGCCACCTGCACCACATGACACTGCCTGGTGACAGTGGCCAACCCTCAGCCAGAACTACTGTATGGTTTGTAAAAATGCTGTGATTTGGGATTTCCATGGGATGGAATCTTTAAGCAAAAAGAGGTTTATTTTTCTGGTAGCACAGAGGCCCAGAATTCTGGCCAAAGACCTTCCTCCCCTTCTGACTACAACACAAAGTAAAACAGACATACTTGTTTCACCAGCATCCTCTTCTTCTCCTCGTTCTGTTCATCTCTGGCTTGCAGATCTCTGTCAAACTGGGCCTTCATGGCCTGCATGTTCACCTCCAGACGGAGTTTGGCATCTTCTGTGGCCTGCAGTTCATCTTCCAGCTCCTCCAGCTGAGTCCTCATCTCCTCCACCTGCTGCTCCAGGGTTCTCTTGGACTTCTCCAGCTCGTGGACCTGAGGCACAGACAGTGATCAGAGCCTGTCCTGCAGCACTTCCCACAGCAGGGCAGTGACTGCAGCTGTGACACTCTGAGCTGGACAGTGAACCAGAGCAGCAGCTGTGGGCTGAAGCAAAGGCCCCACAGTGTCAGTGCAGACCCACTCCCCTCACCCAGGCCTGGCAGAAGGGGAAATCTGGTTCTTGGGAAATGATGTGGGGCTGGGACACAGCAAAGAGCATCAGGGAAGGGCAGGGGGCCTTTGCTGCTGCCTCAGCTGGGTGCAGGAGGGAGGACACTGAAGGGTCACAGCTCTGCTCTGCCTTTGGTTCAACCATGGCCTGCAACTCAGCTTGACCAAAGGCAACAGAAATCCTCATTTACACACAAAAAATACACCCAGCAACACAAAAATGAGGAAGTGGCTGCCCTCATCTATCACAGCTGCAACACATAACCAGTTCTATCTGACTGCAGTCCCACCTCCATTGATCCAAAAGTGTAAAACTGATATCTGGGATCTCCATGAGGGTGAGAGTACAGCTTTTGAAGGCTTGATGTTAACAAAGAACCACCTCCTTATGCTGGGCATTCATTCCTCCAGCATTTTGGGTGAGCTTCAGAAAGTTTTGTTCTTGTGCACAGACCCTTCTCCAGCCAGGGAGTTTCCCCTGTTATTCCCAGTCTGTAACAAACAGCCTGTGGAACCATACTCACATTTTTGCCCACATCATCTTTGGAGCTCATCAGGTCTTCCATATCTGCACGCAGCTGCTTGTTCTGCCTTTCAAATTCCTCCTTGGCTTCCAGGGCCTCCTCCAGGGCCCTGGCCAGGGACAGGGCTTTGGTTTCCTTCTCCCTCGCCTCTGCCTCAGCACGGTCTCGCTCCTCTGCATATCTGGCAGAAACGTTCTTTTCTTCTGCCAGCATCTGAACATAAGAAACAATTAATCCATCTCTTAAGCTCCACAGTCAGGTCCTTCCTGCCTCAGGTGCTTTATTCAGGAAGTGGTTCATGCTCTGAGTTTAATTGGCCTTCAGGAGCTGTCCGGTCCCTCAGTCAGGATCCAAGTGCCAGTAAGAGAACAGCTCCAGCTCCTCTGGGATGAGAGGAGGAAAGCAAGCTACTCATCAGACTCAAGTTTCATTTGAGTTCCATCTTTCACTCTTCAGATCCCTTTTTAGTCTACCTTGAGGGATTACAATAAAACTCTTAAGCCTTTGCTCCAGCATAATTCTCTTTTTCTAGATGAAGAGGATTACTTGACCTAACAAGCCTCAGAGATGGCATTTGGCTCCCAGAACTGGGAATGACAAGTCACTCCTAACAAAGGCCAGCTGGTCACAGATTTATCAACATATCAATAAACAGATCACCACAGCACACCAGTCAGACCCCTCTTTCAGCAGCAATAACAAGATGCCATTTAAAAATGCTCAAAACCCAGGAATTTGACAGGAGACTGGAGTACCTGATCAAACTTCTTCTGCTTTTTCTCCAGGTTGGAGACAATTTGGCGCTGGTGATCCAGATCCACCATCAGGTCATCCAGCTCCTGCTGCAGGCGGTTCTTGGTCTTCTCCAGTTTGTCATAAGCCAGAGCCTTCTCCTCCAGGCGCTGGCTGAGGGACTCCATGTCCTTCAACAGCTTCTTCTTAGTCTCTTCCAGGCCTTCAATGGTGCCCAAGTCATCATCCACCTTCTTCTTGGCCTCAGCCAACTGAAATTCAATAAAAGCAAGTGAAGTCCCTTAGTGCATCACAAGAGAGGCAAAGCGCAACAGCAGGAACAGATGTTCCTGAAGCTAAGGGAACACAAAAACTGGGAATTCTCAGGGTGCTGAGCAGGGCAAAGCCCATCACAGTTCAGTGTACACATCATTAGTGCAATGGAGAAAGACCACAGGAAACTTGATTCCAAAATCTGCTCTAGCACCTGTGGAAGTTCCATGATGTGTTCCCCAAAGCTCTGGGACACCAGTTTGGGCCAGCTCCTCATACAAGTGCTGCCACTCCCAGCAGCTCACCTGGGCCTGCAAGGCCAGCATCTGCTTCTCCAGGTTCTTCCTGGCCTCCTCTTCCTCCTCCTGCTGCTCTTGCAGGTTGTTCTTCTCCTCTTCCAGCTGCCTGATCCTGCTGCTGAGGTTGAGCTTCTGGCGGGTTTCCTCCTGGAGCAGCTCCTGGAACACAGGCATGGCCAGAGCTCAGCGTGCTCTGAAACCCCCACAACTCCACCTGGGGAGTTCCAGGTTTACTGTCCCATCAGATTTTGGGACAAGGACATGATTTATGAAGACATCTGTTACTTGGGTTTTCAGCAAGCCCCTGACCATTCATTTTGGACACACTTAAACCTTCATAAAGCATATTTCAGGTCAGGGAAGCCATGCCAGAGTCTGTTCTAGAAGTTAATGGATGATACTTTTCCATCTTTCAAGGGATTAGCACAGAAGTCACCTTCAAAATGTATTTCTTTTTTCAGACAAGCATAGAGCACCTATTTTAAACCACCTGGGAAGAACATGGAGCAGCAAATCCTGCAATGACAGCATGCTTCCAGGTTTTCTGCATTGTTTAAATATAAAGGTCACTTTAAAGGTGAAAACTTGTGTCATAACAAAGTAATGAAAGGTGTAAGCCCCATCCCACCCCCTCTTCCCCACCCTGCTCCCTACAAACCCCTCCACTTGTGATTAACATCATTCAGAGTTAAGTGGTCACCATTAGAACTTTAATACAGGGAAGATAAAATATATTGAAGTGATGAATTTCTGCAGAAAGCTGCATTTTCTTAATTATTAAGAACCAAAACCTGACAGTTTCAACTTCAGCTGTAACAATTTGAAGCTGTCAGTAGAAGACGGGTATTGTTCCTCATATATCCCAAGGATACTGACATTAAATTCTGCCTGGAAAGGTGGTGGTTTTTTTTTAAATTTGATTCCTATCTCCCTCAAAGACAAAGACATAAAACAGAAACCTTAACTATCAGGTAGTGAAGCTCAAATAATAAAAACTTGGTTCCACATGTAGCTGAGCCATCCCAGTCCACCCCATTTCACTGGACTGAACAGGAAATTCAGCTTCTCCCCAAGGGACTTTCCAAAGCATGAATGAAAATGTATTTTCTGTTAGCAGTCAGCATTTCCCTGAGGAGCAGAGCTCCAGTGCCAAGCTCAGCTTTGCTGCTCACACACCTGTGTATCCTGAAGCTGAGATTCCAAACTGGCTGCATCCTTGGCAAACTTGATGCCTTTCTTCTCTGCCTCCTCCAGCAAACTGGAGACATTGTCCAGCTCATTCTGTAAAGCAAGCAGCCCAAAGGTAACAGCACAGCCCAAATCCCACTGGGGGCTGGAACTGCACAGCACAAAACCTTCAGCAAATTCCAGGTATGGCAAGACAGCACCAGAGCCCAACAGAGAGACACAGCAAGCTAAAAACACTCAAGTTTGGCTACAAAATGGAAGTTGAATGT
Organism: Illadopsis cleaveri; assembly: GCA_013399915.1. Lineage (NCBI taxonomy): Eukaryota > Metazoa > Chordata > Aves > Passeriformes > Timaliidae > Illadopsis > Illadopsis cleaveri. The sequence continues at coordinate 54,819 of VXBB01013009.1, forward strand.
CAGCCCTGAAGTGCAGTAACAAAACAAGAGTTAGGCTATTGAGCTCTGATATTTAGCACTTTGCTCTGATCCCTGCATTCACACTTGAATGTTATTTTTAAATCTAGGACCATATATTTCATATATTAATTCAGGGATCATCAGGGTGGCAGCTGGGCCTAAAGCATCACTGCAAGAGAAAAGGTTACTGCCAGGTGCCAGCTTATTGTTTTGGGCTACACTACTTTTATATACAGTGAGAGACAGCCTGAAAGCTTCCTCCACGGAGAGCTGGGCCATTCCTTTTCTGAAGTGCTTTAGCTGCATATACCTGAAGTCTCATTGCTGTGGTCTAGAAGTCAGCCAAGGGTGCATTTTGCCTTTTTGCTCCATTTCCCAGAAAAATGAGCCTGTGCTTGCAGTCCCTCCCTGCCAGACTCCCAACTTGGAGCACCAAAGCAAACCTGTGGCCACCAGCAATTTTTGCTCATCCCTATGGAAAAGCTCAGCCCAATCTCCTCAATTCCACAGCCAAGCCAAAAACCTGCATTTCAGCTGGACTGTGCAGAGCTCCCTACAGGATTTGCTCTCCAGGATGGAAGGCACATCCTTCAAAGCCACTGGGACTATCCCACAGCCCAGGACGTTCAGGACTGATGTCACAGCTCTCCCCACCTGAGGCACATCACCACTTTGAGGCCTCCCAAGACCACGAGAGCCCTTGCTGAGGTCATCTCCCACACCAGCCATTTCTGCACATGGTTACACCTTTGAGTTCCTTGCCTGTTCTCCAGGATTTCAGGATTTGCAGAGCCTTACCTGCAGCTTGTTTGCCTTCTCCGCCAGCTCCACCCTCAGCCTCTCCCCTTCTGACACCTTTGCAGTCAGCTCCTGCACCTGGGCATCGAGTTTCTTCCTCTTGTGCTCAGACTCTGCCTTGACCTGCTGCAGCACCTTCACCTCACAGGCCAGCTCCTTGTTGTCAGACTCTAAGCCTTGCTTGTTCTTTTCAAGGTTGGCTTTGAACTAGGAAAGACAAAAGGGAAGAAGTTCAGCTCCTTGTTGCAGGTGAATTTTTCCTGCTGAAAATGATGCAGATCAGGTTTCCATGTTCAGAGAGAAGCCAAGTGCTCATCAAGATGTGAGCAGGGAGTGTTTAAAATGCTGCTGTGTGACATTGTGTGTGGACTGAGGGAATTCAGGGGCTTCTCTCCCTGCTCCTCTCACAGGTAACAGTGAGGAGCAGCACAGGCAGGATCTGGGATGGCAGCACTGGAAATGACTGTTTTGGTAACACTGCAAGGAGGAAGGAATGTGCCCATTAACAGATCAGCATGGCTCATCTCACAGAAATAAAAGGGAAGACATGAACCAAAGCTGCCCTCATTTGAGTAGGCAGGGCAGCCTGGAAGTGCAGAACAAAGCAATTCTCAGCACTGCACTGACATTTGTCAAAAGCCTTTAAAAAAGCAGTAATTGGCATAAGGGATGTTTAAGTGTCACTTTTGCTGTATCACCAGAGCTGACACCATCTTGTCAGAGAGCTTTGTTTCAGATTGCAGGGTATTTTCCCATCTTTTCATGCTCTTATTGAGGATATTTATTGAATAAGGAGCAGAAGATGTGCAGAAGATTTCCAGGTGAATAAAGGTGGTGAAAATCATAGTTTAACTACGACATTTCTCACTCGATTTAGAATACTAAGGAAGCTTGTGCAGTGTTCACAACACATAAAAACATCACCACAGGATATGAACTGTCCATACACACATTTGTGAATGACCCCAGCTGTAATTCCAAAAACTAGACACTTCTTTTTTGGGAATAATTCTCTTTCAGAACAAGAAAAGGAGCCATGTGATCCTCCTGCTGCCTGCTCTGCTGCTGGTGACCAGAGGACACAGCACAGATGTGTTGCTGAATAGCTGCAATATTGTCAAACCAACATGACCAATCTCAACATTTGGGCCAGGTTTTTAGAGGACAGCTTAGCTCTGTGATCATGGAAAATCTCAGCTCAGGTGTCCTGGAAGGAACCACACTGCCCTATGGTACTTATAAAAACCCCATGAGCAGAAAGTTCGTTTTCTTCTCACCCTTTTGGCCTGTTCAAGCTGTTCAGAGAGCTCCTCCAGGGCAGTAGCATGCCTCTGCCTGATCTCCTGGATCTGGGCTTCATGATTTTTGGTTTCCTCCTCAATTGCTTTCTTCAGTTCAGCCACCTCCTGCTCTCGCTTTGTCCTGGAGGAAGCACGAATGGTCATCAAAAAAATCAACATTTCAGTCTTTTATAAATCAAAGATGAATTTCAATGGTGCTTTCTTAACACAGACCATGATCCTACCTCAGCTCTTGCTGTGCTGCAGTGGTATCCAAAGTATCTTCCAGTTCAGTTTTTAAAGCTTCCAGCTCTTCACTCAAATCCCTTTTCTGCTTTTCTGCCTTGTTCCGTGACGCCTTCTCAGACTCCAGATCCTCCTGGAGTTCTGCAATCTGAGCCTGCAGCTCCCTGATCACTTTCAGTGCATTGTTCTTCTGAACTGCTTCCTCATCCCCTCTGTCAAACACAGGCACAGTTAATGGGATTTCACCTCCTCTCATAACCACCTGCTTCAATTATCTACAAAAACAGCTTCACTTTTCCACTAGAATAAAATAAATATTGAAATGTACAGAATGGTTGGGTTGGAAGGGACCTTAAACATCATCAAATTCCCACCCCTTCCATGGGCAGGGACACCTTCCACTATCCCAGGCTGCTCCAGGCCCCATCCAACTTGGACACTTCCAGGGATGGATAGATGAAAGATACCACAGATAAACCCAAGGTGCACTATCAAAATTATCAAGCTTTAGTTTGCAGCCAAGTGTTCCAATCTTGTAAATCTCAACACTGCCCCAGAAATCTGTAGAATTCCATCTGTAGAATTTTCTCTTCCTGCAAAATTATACTTAAGAAATACAGCATAACATGGGACTGCAGGAGTATCACACAAACCCAGATAAAGTCTGTCCTGCCCACCACTGAGAGATACAAATTTTTCCCTCCTGCGCCTGAATTTTGGGAGATTAAAAAAGCTTCCAGAGCTCAAACACTGTTATACCACGTGAAACTTCTTCTTTTTGCAGGTTTGTAGAGCGAGGATGCTGAGGGATCCCTGAATTCTTTTAAATTTGCCAAGTTTTAAATTTGGGGTCCAGAGCTGCTCCAGAACTGGCTGCTCTTGCAGCATTCCCAGCTCTGATTCCCAGGTGAAATTCAGTCTGGGGGAGCAGCTTTGTCCCACACTGACCTGCCCACAGCAGCCTGCAGCTCCTCCTCTTTCTTGGCCAGCTGGATCTTCAGCTCCTCAATCTGGGCTTGCAGCTCAGCTATTTGGTCCTGCAGGTCTGTTGTTTCCCCATCCAGTTTTCTTTTAGCTTTTTCTAACTCTTGACGGGTCTTCTCCTCCTTTTTCAGGCGTTCTAAAGGAAGCAAAGAATTAAATTCCTTTGGAATTGTCGCTCTTGTCACCCTCAGGGAGTTTGGGGTGGCAGGAACGGCGGGAAGTTTAATTTATGCTGCCTCAATTCTTTCCCCAGTCTGCAGAAAAATGAAATAGCAAAGGAGAAGTGCATGACTTAGCCAGAAAGTCAGGGGAAAGTCTCTGACAAGTGTGAATAGTCTGAGATGAGGCCACAGAAACATCTTGGTAGAAAAGAAGGAGTGGGATCTAACTGAGCTGTTAGGCCAGATAGCCACAGACATCAACACTCAAAAAAAAGAAGATAAACTGTGGCCTGGAACAAATGCTGGCTTGCTTGGCTTTGGAAGGGCTAGGCCAGACTCCAGAATGTCTACTGGAAAATGGCACAGCTTAAAGCAAACGTGAATAAACCATTTTACAACTATCTGTGTTGTTTAACCATATCCCATCAATATTGAGCAAAACTCTGCAACCAAGAGCTCCCTCCCAGTGATTTACTGCTGTGGCTGGGATGCTCCAGCCCTGAGGAATTCTTCGGGACAACCATCCCATCAGCAGGGCCACAGCAATCAAAGACATTTAATTGGCCTGCCTGTGGCAGAATGAAGGCAGCTCCTGGCTGTGCTGCCCACAGATCTCTCTGCAGGGCTGGAGCAGATCTCAGGTTTTGCTGAGCAGAGCCTTAGCACAGTTCTAAAGGCACTGGCATAAATTTAGAATTCTAAGTGATAGCAGGAGTTATTACCCTTGTTCAATATTTTGTGGCTCCTCAGTGCAGATTTCCCTCACTCCCTTCCTAAACCTCCTTCTGGACCAGGTTCTTTGTCATGGAAAGGGAGCCATGGTCAAGAATCACCTCAGAGCCACCCTGGGCTATTTGGGCTTTTCCAGACAACCTAAAGTAACACTGCTTCTCTCCAAACAGCTTCACATTCCAAAAGAATTGTACTTTTCCCTGTTTTTACATGAAGTTCCTGGTGAGTGACAGTTACAGCAGGGTCACAAGACCCAATTTTGTAATTGAGAAAGTTCACAGCAAACTGAATTAATTTTTTTCCCCAAATATCAATGCCTAGCAGTGCCAAGACTCTAGCAGAGAGACCTTAACGGCTTCTTGAATCATCTCCAAGAGTAAATATCATTTTACTCTGCTTTCCTAGCCAAGAAATTGCATGCTTTAAATATAAGCTTTAATTTCCACTTCTAAGGTCATCAGTCTTGGAATGGCTCTGTAACCAAACACATCTGTCAAGTTCCTAGTCCTGATTGAAGCACAGAGCTACTCCAGCATTATTTTCCAGTGAGTAAAGCTTACTTAGACCCATCTTAAAGTCTCTGAATACAACTGTTAAAGACAAGGTTCATCAATCACTGCTACCCCTGTTAGCTCAATACCTTGGCTAACAGATAAGGTAAAACACTGATCTTCTTCCAGAAGCACATCAGCCTTGAAATATGTAGCAAAACAGAACACAACACACCAAGAGCAAGAGCTATTCCCAAATTAGGGCACAGAAAACAACTTTCTCTATTATTTTGCAACTTTGACTTGGCAGCTCATTAACGTTGCACAGTATCTATAATAATTAAAAAAACAACCCAACATAAAATCAAGAAAGGTTGCATGTGGGGCAGGTTTAACTTGTGACAACAGTGGCAAAACAATCACAAATAAATGGCTAAAGGAATGGAACCCTTTTAGATGGAATCATGGAATGGTTTGGGTTGGAAGAAACCTTAAAGCTCAGCTCATTCCAACCCCCTGCCTTGGGCAGAACACCTTCCACCAGAGCAGGCTGCTCAATAAAAATAAAGCATGATAAAATAAAATATGTTTATAAATATAATGCAGATCAAACATTAAGAAAAGCAAAACAACTGAGATTTGCTTATTGAAAAAACAATCCTGGAAGCTTAAAGAGTGCCTGCTGCCATTCCTGCAGGAGTACATTGCTCTGGTGTTAGAGAAAAGTGGGAGAAACTTCCCAGGAGCCAGGATGTTTTCCCTTGGTGCTAATGGACATAGGACACAGCAGGAATTTCTGGGTGTCTATACAGGAAATGGATTCTCCAAAATGAAAACCTGACAAGTTCAACAGGAGAGAGACTGAGCAGGCAGATGCAACAAGTCTTGCACAGGACAGGAGTTTCCTTCAGGAAGTGGCTGCAAGAGCAGCTCTGGAGTGTGCACAGCTCAGGTTACCCTGCACAGGCTGAGCAGACACTGCAGCCTTGGCCCAAGTGATCCATTCCCTCCTGGCTGCAGCTCCAGGCTGTTCCCAGGCAAAACAAACCTTCCAAATCAGTGATCATCATTTCCTGCTTGTTCTTCAGTTTGGCCAAGTTTTTGGCTTTTTCTTCTTCTTCAGCCAGCTGAGAAGAGCATTCAGCAATCCGATCCTCCATCAGCTTCTTCTCCTGGGGAGGAGAAAGGGGAGCAAAAAGACCTTGTAAAACCTCATGAGTCCCTAAGCAATGCAAATAAAGGAATGTACAAAACCCACAGAGGGGTGTCACAGAGCACAATATTCTATTGCAGGTTTTGTTTCTAGTACAGATTTCATTTCAAGTGATTGTCAATATTATGGAGCAGTTGGAATTGTTTGGAAAAATAAACACTTATTTTCCAAGAGAGACCTGGAATTCAGCACACAGCAGGCCTGACTTTAGGACAGCATTAGAAATCTGTTTGCAGAGAACAATGGCAGCTCTAAACAATTTTTCCAGCTCTAAGATTTGGGAGAGTCATGAAAGTGGGAAGAGCGCATGACAAACTCCCTCTGGAATGTCAGCCAAACTCATCTCCAGTGTCTCAGCTTTGCCCTGGTCACACCCCACAAGGTGCAAATGTCCCAGATCCTGTGACAGCAGCTTTGGGAGCTGTTCCTTGGCATCTCCACCCTGCACACTGCCCTCACCTTCAGAAATTTGGAATTTTGGTCCTCCAACAGTAGGATCTCCTCCTCCATCTTCTTGATCTTTGCTTCAGCTGTCACTTTTTCAAGCTGCAGCTTCTGTCGAGCTCCCTCCTCCTCATCAAGTTGTTCCTCCAGGTCCTGGGAAGAGAGACAACTTCATCTGTGCATTTTCCAGGTTATCCATGTGGTAACATTTTGCGTTTTTTAACTTAGTGACAAAGATGTGTTATTTTGAAAAGCCTCTTGCCCTGACACAAACTAAACCCACATTTGCTTTGTTAGATTCATTTACAGGATCAATGATCTGGTAAGCAATTAAGGGCCATGGGATACACATGGAATTTTTGATGCTCTGAATTCCAGCTTTGGGAATGTCCAGGAAACACACACTCACTGCCACAGCCTTCACCTTCCTAATTCCAATTACAAAATAAAAGAATCTGTAATTGGTGACAACCAAATCAGATCAGGCTTTATGGCAGAGACTTCCCAGCACGCTGCACCTGAATGGGGCACCTGGTGGAAAAGTGCCAGGATCTGGGAAGAGATTGCACAGGAAACAACTCTCCTTATTTCAATATCACAGCTGAGATAGTCCAGTTATTGACACAAAGTTAAAAAACAATAGGGGAGAGGAAGAGGAAGAGAAATTCATCTCGTTCCACTCAGGAGCCAAATTCCTCTGTCCTGTAGAGATGCTGAGGGAGCTTCCTCATCCTACTTCCCCATCTCCAGTCACTGAGAACCATACCTGGATATGGCCCTGCATTTTCTTCTTCTCATTCTGCAATATTTGGTTTCTTTCCTCCTCCTCCTCAACCCTGGACTCCAAATCATGCAGAATTTCTTCCAACTCTTGCTTTTTGGCAGCCAAGCGAGCCCTCATCTCCTCAGCCTCTGCAAAGAGCTCTGTCTCAGCCTGGAGCTGCTCTGCAAGGATGTTCTTCTCCTCCAGAACCTGCAAATACAGAAGGCAGTAAAGCTTTAAAAATGACACTTCAAAGTCTCTCGTGAGACACTGCACCTGTGACAACTACAAAGGTACTTAAAGGCCATGTTCTGCTCCAAGTCCTGACTCCCAAGTCCACATGCCAAACCAAAGACTTTCAGAAGAGGCTTTGGCAGCAGTTCAGAGGACACCAGCTCTGGCTCCAGCAGGATTCCCTGCACTGCTCCCTGCAGAGTGGCAGAACAGTACCATGGGCTGCTCCTGGCTTTTCTGGCCAGTCCCAATCCTCAGCCCTGACGATGTCACTTGTCACTGGGCATGGAGCCACTGACTGCCACCCTTGGAGTGCCCCCATCCAGCCACTTCCTGATCCTCATCCACGAACTCCATGTTCTCTCCAGTTTAGAGACCAGGATGCCACGTAGGACAGTGCCAAATGCACAAGTGCAAGTGGATGACACTGAAATTGCTCTTCCTTTATTCACCAAATTTCTGCCATCACAGAAAGCCACCAAATCTGTGGAGTTGTCCCAAGTGTTTGCCCACAGCTTGCCCAGCCCAGGCACAGAATGACATTGCCACTGAATTTCTCCTGTAAACCAGGAAAAGCCATAAATCAAGTTTTGTTTTCTTGACGTGCTGGGGAACAGCTCGTGCTGTATCTTCCTATTCCACATTCCAGCAGAGTGGGAATCAGCTCACCTGATTCTCTTTTGCTCCCCAACTTGGCTCCCTCACATGGGACAGAGCAAAATTCATGTCCTGCATATCATAAGCTGATCTTGGACACAAACCTGTTGATGTTTCCTTTCCATTTCCTCAAGTTCTGCCTCCACTTTTGTCTGTTTTTCTTTCACCTTCATCAGCTCCTCATCCTTGGCTTGAAGCTCTTCTTCCTGACGAGTGACCTGAAGAAGTGGCTTCACCTGCAAAGGTTTGGAGTGAAAATGTGAGACCCTGCACTCACCTATTTATAGGTGAATGAAACAGAATAGACCAGAACAGAAGGAACCTTGGTGAAGACTCTCCACCACTGCCAGTGCCTCAGCTTCAAATATGCAGCACAATTCCTCTGCAGGATTTTCAGTGCACTCAGCTGCTGCTGCTTCTTTGCAAAGGCCCTGAAAACAGCAAAAAGTTTGTGTTAAATACAGCTGACCATCATTTAATTTTTAGGTTACCCAATCGTACAATATTTACAGACCATAAATAGGCTTTTTTATAAGTTTCAGTAACTACATTGAACTTTTGAGTTCTTGCTCCTATAGAGTCAGAGCAAGAGCTGGATTCACCATTTCCAATAATTAAAAATGCTGTTTGCTCCTACTCTAAATATGCTTTTTTCTTAAAGACAAAATCAGGATGGATTAGCTACTTTAATTTTTAAAAAGCAGCTTTCCAGAGTACTTCCAAGAACTTCCAGTGGGACAGGAGGAGAGACTAGAAAAAAGGACTGAAAAAAGGACTGAAAAATGGAATTTGCAGTCACTCTAAAGGGCTGTCTGTGCCACAAAGGCAAGAGCAGGGAAAGAAGATATTGTTAAGGAATGAAGGTGCAAATTCTTCCCAGGCAAAAATCCACTTAATACCCAGGATACAATTACAGTTCCCCCCAGGTAACACACTCAGAAAATCTCTCCTGAAATAGAAGTTTTATTGCACAGCTCCCTATCAGAGAGGCTTGAGAGACCCAAAGGAAGATCCAGCCCCAAGAGCACACTCACTTCCTGGCCAGGTATCCCCTGCACACTGCCTGGAAGAAGATGATGATGTCTGTGATCTTCAGATCCCGCTCTTCTTCCAGGTGTGCCAGGACTCCAGCTCGGAAGAAGATTTTGCTCTGTCCAATTCTGTACAAGTTGGGGTCCAGTTCCAAGGCTCTGATCTAAACAGACAGGCAAGGGTGTTGCTGTTACACCAAGAAAAGGACAGTTTTGGGGAATTTTTCAATGTTTTGACAACATTCAGCTATAAACACTTACCATGCGCTCACAGGCTTGCTTACCATCCATGAAACCTTTGGGAATTGCATTGGGAGTGAGGATCTCATACCTTGAAGGCAAATGAAAAAACACCTTTACATTCAGCAATAAGCAATGTGATTTACAGTATAAATTTATAGCTTGTGACCAAGTGCACAGTTAGGGAATTTCTCCAGGAAGCTTTTCCAGCAGCCAGTTTTGAATTGTTTCCCCTTCCCTACTGTCTTTAAAATGAACTGCAGTAGTTAAACACTTGATGCTCAAAGCCTCACAACCAGGTTTTGATTTTCTCTGAGCTGGGTTGGGGGAGGAGGGATGAGTGTGGGGTTTTCAATTATTTAACAAGGAACTGTAGCTCCTAAGATGCCCAAAGCCTCTTGCTGCTGTTACCTCTGCCTGAATTCCTGGAACACGATCCTGTTTGGGAATCCTTGCCGACAGATCCTTATTCCTTCCAAAACCCCATTGCACCGGAGCTGATCTAGAACCAGATGTGGGTCCAGTTTCCCAGCCTGGACAAAACAAAACAAGGATGATTTTAATTGGTATTAGTGGCAAAGTGTACTTTCAGGTTTCAGGCTACTCTACAGAGCCAGCTGTGTGAATCAGGGGACGTGCAGGGAATTGTGAGAGGACATTGCTCAGTGTGACAATGGAACCGTGACTGGAGAAGGGAGAGCCAGACAGGATGCAGGACTTAGCACAGGTGGAAAGTCATGAGAAGCAAGAAGGATGAAAGAATGAGGGCAAAGAAGGCCCTACCCTCTTCTCGTGGTTGGGGATGATGCAGCGCACGAAGTTGGGGTTGGTGTTGCGGAGCGTGGCCATCAGCTTGGTGAGAGACTCCTTGTAGAGCTGGCCCACGGTGCGGAACATGCCCTTCTTGGTCTTGTAGGCAGAGCCAAAGGCCGTCTCGGTGATGCCCGTGACCTGGTCCAGTCCCACGATGCGATCCACTGGTGGGGACAAGAGGGAAGGGCTGAGTGGCCCCGGGGCGGGCGGGCCGGCAGGGGCAGAGGAGCGGCAGCGGCAGCGGAAGCTCGGGGACAATGGGGAGTGCCAGAGGACACCAGCTCTGTGCCACAGGCAGCCGCAGCGGGGACCGGGGACACTGTGCACAAGCTTGGGGACCAAAAGCCACAAACTCATCCAGCACAAGAGTGTAGCTTCAGGAGGTACAGGCTGAAATATCCAGCTCTTTCCTTGCAGTTCTACATGACCAGGAAAGCTGTTTTTTCTGTGTTTAAGTCAACTTTATAGAGATGGAAATCCCAGCTCCCAGGCAGCTTTCTATCTGAGTTCTTGCAGTGCACAATATTTCTGGGTTGAACATTTGGAATTACACATCTGGGCACGAAATGAGATAGATTAAACCTGAGTTCAATTCATGTTTTAATAAAAATTTACAGGAGAGTTGGAAACAGTGTTATTTCAGTGACAAGAGGGGGAAAAGTATCTGCCAGACTTGGGCTCAGCTGCCATTTGGAAGAGTTCTTCCCACTTTTAAATACACCTGCAAAGACCTCTCTACCCAAAAGACAGGTTTCAAATCAGGAAAACTCCACACCAAAGCACTTCCAAGCTGCCATAAAGCATCACAAGAGAGATTTTTCTTTGAGTTTTTTTTAACATTTTGGGTAAGGATCTCAAGGGTTTGTTTTTCAGAAGCACAGTTAGAAACATGACTGCCATTATTAAAACCTTGAAGGTGATTCCATGTGCATGTCAAGAATTATGTGAACAGTTCACTAAAAGATACACAGGTGGCTTAACACCTTAATAATTACAGCTGGTGCTTCTTAGGACTGGACAAATCCCAATATTTGTGAGCTCTTTATGAAATCCAAGCTGAGCAGCCAGAAAAAAGCAACTGTTTGTAGGGTACAGCTTCAATTCTGTCATTTAAACCAAAGCAGAGGGAATTATACTTTGCTACTAGAATTATCTGACAAATAAAGGACACTATTTAACTTCTTCCTAATATTCAACTGGTCAAAGATCTATTAAAAAAAAAACAAACCCAAAAGAAAGAAAATGAAAGGCAGAGAAACACAGGGCAGCAAATTTGAATAATCAGTTGTAAGCCTTGCATGTAGAGCAGAGCACAGATCCTCCACAGGGTTTTGAACACGAGAATTTAACTTATTAAAGTTGGAGAAATAAGTAGGTGGTAAGGTGTTTATAAGGTCATATCCCAAATATTTGTTTTGAAGCAGAATTCTGTCCCAAATCAGACATGGGCTAGGGATTACAGGGAGTCAGTTTTATAGAGGGTGAAATGATTGTCAATATCAGGAACCTGCACCCACCAGGCCCCACTAAGGACTGCAAGCATTCAGCTTTTTTTCACCGTGTACTTCCTACAACCTGGCAAACAGATCTGATCTTGCACAGTTTTGTTTTGCTCCCCTCTGTGCTCCAGCTCTAGGAGGGTGATTTCTATTTCAAACAGGATTATTGGAGTTAAATGTAAGCTCTGCCTAGAGGTTTTAAACTCATGAACTGCACGACTGGACCATCACCCCTGGCTGGAGGCCCTGGAACAAAGCTCTCCAGGAATTCTTTCCGGTTCCCCTGGTTTCCTCAGGGATGGGATCTATCAGGAGTAGGGAAAGATAAACCCAAACTCTGAAGGCACAACCTTCACATCCATGTGTTTCTAACCTTGGGGAGAGGAATCCAAGAAGGATGAGGAAGTTGAATTAAATGCCTAAAGAGTCTTCAAAGACATTCCCAATTCCAAGTGCATTTCTTGATTTCTCAATACCCCAGAAAACATCTGCAGCTTATACAAATATTAAAATTAAGAGGTTTTTAAATAAAAGAAAATTCCAACAAGGCTGGAAGAAGTTTATTTCACTTTCTACCCCCACTAAAACTGCAGCACCCATCCTGATATTTCAAAACATTCTCAAGCTCTCCTCCCAAAAGGACAGAGCCACGTCCTAAATCATCCCAGAGTTTTGTCAATGTTGGACTGCAGAAAGAAGCTTGATAGTGTTACAAAGCTTTTGCATTCTCTCAAATGCTTGGAGCTACCAGAATTGTCACTTAGAGGCAATTCTACATCTCCTCATGGAACCAGGAAGCAACAAACCTTTTAATCTGCAATGCATAACTGGAGATGCTTTGTGTGTGTGCAGCAGCAGCTGGACAGGAATGCACTGGGGGCCTCAGGGGGGCTGGGGGGGTTTCACCTAAATTCAGCATGAAATGAGAAGTTCATGCAAGCCTACGAGCAAAAATGGTTCTCCTGGAGGTACAACAGCCCTGCCTTTAGTAGGCCTACTGTTTTATATCCATTCACCTGGTGGCTCATGAAGACCAGACATATTGTCATAGAAACAGGCTCTCTGAATATTCTGAATCTCTAAGGCAGAGAAACAGCAGAAACAGAAAGACAGAAGAGCAGATACACAAGACACTTGAGTTAGTAAAAACAACAGGTTCATCAATTGCAAACACACTTCACTGTGCTACAAAAGCAGTCAGGCCACAACATATTCCATGCACATTTCAATGGTCTGTGGGAACAGGGTTTGAGAACTTGGACCAAAACACAATTGCTCTGTGTGTGTCCTCCAAGGGAAAGGAGCAGATCCCCAACCAAAAAGTTCTTTATAGATTCATTAAAGCCGCTCTCTGTGGCTGCCCAAAGAGGGAAACTCAGCATTCACCTCCAGCACCACCTAAATCACAAGCTTCATTTCCTCCTCAAGTAACAAACTACAGGGTTGATATCCTGGGACATGTAAATATACTCCAATCAGTAGACTGTGAAAATGTGAATGTTAAAAAGCAGAATAGAAAAGTCCGTGCTAAGTATTTATGTGGCTATTTCTGCTTTTTGGAGTAATTTGGTAGAAGTATTAATAAATACTTTCAGGTGATGGGCAGGTAACCTGGCTGAGCAGCAGTGTGCAGTTAAAACAGGATTTGATTTTAATGTGCAATATCTCAGCACTGCTACGGCTGTTAATGCAATTAATTTTAGGAGATGTGGATTTGCAGAGTACCACCCACCAGTGCACTGGAAATAACTGTGCTGGTGCTCACAGGAGACAAAGTTTACAATGTTTTACCAACAGCAAGAACCACTACAGCTGTCCACACTCAGGACTCCATTGCAGCAAGTCCCAGCCAAGAGTTTTGGACAAGATTCTACATGAACTTGGACACAGAGAAACAAGTAATAAGTGAGTATCAGTTCCAGTAATGAACATGAGAAGCAGCTACTCAGAAATGGTACATGTGCAAGGGACCAGAGGTGTAACTCAGCTTCCTTGGTGTTCTCTGGGCACTAAATAAGAGAGAAAATGCTGTAGAGAATATTTACAATGGAGAAGTGGAGGGTGAGGAAGGAACAGGCATTAAAAAAAACCCCAAACAACTCATCCAGCAAGGTGAAATCACCAACAATCTGTGCTCAGAGCTCTCTTACCATCCTTCCAAAGCTCAGCCACGAATTTGTCTGAGGACTGGTGGAGGAGTGTGGCCACGTTGTCGTTCAGGGGGTCCATGTTCTTCATCAGCCACTCATCTGCCTTGTAGTCCACCTGCAGAGCAGCCAAGGGCCACAGGCTCAGAGCAGAACCAGCTTCAGCTTTCTATTGATCAGCATCAAACTCTCACTGTCAATGCTCAGAATCACAAAGGCTGGAAAGACCTCTGAGCTCAGAGTCCAACCCTGCCTGGCCACAGCAGCTCTGGGTGTTCACATTTCCTTGCTGAGCCTCCTTAGAACAGTTCAAAGTACCACAGATTTGTTGTGCTTTTGCAAGAGTAAATGGGAGTTTTCTTGAAAATTCAGCAATCTGACTTCTTTCTTACTGACAGCTGGGTGTTTATTTCTGCCCAGTTTATTGCCAAAATAAGGTTTCACTGTGAAGATGTAAAAGCAGCTCTAGGTTAGACACCAATTACTTTATCTAAATTACTGGAGAGTTAATTAAGGATGTGCTGCAGCATGATTTTAAACGATTTCTCTACAGTATTTACATTTAAACACTTGGTTCTATACAGAAAACAAAGCTTTTATCTGTAAAGAGCCAAACCTGTGGTTCCCAAATAAACCCCAGCTCAGCTGCTAAAAAATCACTGACACCAACCTGGGTTTCATCCCAACCCAGGGAGCCCTAGAATTCTCTAAGTCCAACTAAATCTCTGTAGACCAGCATGGTTCTGCTTCAACCAAGGCTAAAGTTGTCTATTTTTGCATCCAGGCTTTGGAAGGAAAGCAGAGTAACTTTCCCCAAACCAACACTTCCAAACAAGAATTGAATGTTGAACCCTTACCTTCCCTGCATAGTGAATAATGCAGAAGTCTGCTTTGTCCTTTAGTTGTCTTGGCTTTTGGAACTTGGAATGAGTTCCTTGCTCTTGCACCAATTTTTCCACAAATGTCTTGTCAGTAGCTTTAGGGAACCAGCATTCTTCATCCAGCAATGCCAACACACCAGGAGGATTGGCCTGAAATGCAGTTTGATAATGTGATCATGTTTCATACATAGTTATATTTTATCTTCCAGATTTATATTTTATATTTTATTTTTACATTTATTTTATATGTTAAATGTTATATAATTTTTTTTACACATAAATATTTTTTACACAAAATTAAGTTTAATATTTCCAACACATCACTGAACATCACAATAAGGGTAGTCCAAAACGATACAACCCTAATTTCAGTTCAAACAAGCTGTCCAGGGGCAAGTCCAGGTCAAGAAGAATGTTACAGCTGGTTCAAACAAACCCATTCCAGTGTTTATGGAGACACCACTGAGCTGGGCCAGTGCTGAGCAGAGCCTTGCTTTGTAAGGGTTTCTATTGAAAAGGTTCTGAGGAAATGCAGAGTTCACACATTTGGTGAGAGATGTTTCAATGTACCTGGCATCACACTTACAGAACAACTGTGAGGGTACCGAGGTTTGCTTTTAAATTCATAACTAACTTGAGGTGTTTTAGGATATTCACCTAAATATGTGCACACTAAGGGCAGCCACACTTGTCCCCTGAGGCTTTTCAGAGATTTCACCTTCCAAGGAGGCAGAACTTTCTAAGCTGCACACACAAAGTGCAGACCTTCGATAACTGACACAAGGTTTCCCCTTTCCCAAAGGAAAACAGGAATGCAGCTTTTCAAGGTTTCCCTTTTCCCAAAGGAAAACAGGAATGCAGCTTTTCAAGGTTTCCCTTTTCCCAAAGGAAAACAGGAATGAGCTTTTCTGCTGCTCAGGATGCACAGCAACACTGGGAGCTCACCTGCACGCCAGGATACACTGAGAAAGGTAGGGAGGAGTAACTGCAATGGCCCAGGGTCAATTTAAAAGGTCACAGGTTCTCAGATGGAAAGAACAAACTTTCAGGAGCCTCTGTTCTCCCCATCTGCTCCTCCTGCTCCTCAAAGGCCTCTTCCATAAATTGAGCAGCCAGAGGAGGATGTTAAAAACCACAGTGACTAAAATCACTTTTAAGATCCTATTTTCCTATTTCCTATTTTCTGAGGGAAAACTCTACTCCACACGAAGTCTCAGGAATTTTGCTATTGATTTCAAATGAAGGAAGGATACCATAAGTCTTGGAAAACTTTCTACCTGAGTCCCAAAGCTCCTACACCACAATGGCACAGTTTAATGACACTGACAGGATTAATGACTTTATTAGTACCAGGGAAAAAGGTATAAAAGTAGCAGCTTCATATCTTGAGCTCAGTGTTTTACACTGATGTAAGGGCAAAATCCCCTCTGGATAAATCCTTTTATTAACAATACATGGTATTTTAGATTTGAACTTCAGCATTCCAGTTAATTCCCTTTTAATGACACCTCCACAAGAAATGTCTCATTTTGCAGGCAGCAAAAGACACAGTCAGCACTCCAAGCTCTCCTCCCCAGAGCATTATTCACGTGCAAACTTACAGGTCTTTCAATTAAGTCAATGCAAGGCTGCAGATCCAGGCCAAAATCAATGAAGTTCCACTCGATCCCCTCTCGCTGATATTCCTCTTGCTCCAGGATAAACATGGTGTGGTTGAATAACTGCTGCAGCTTCTCGTTGGTGTAGTTAATGCAGAGCTGCTCAAAGGAGTTCAGCTACAAGAATAACATCAGTATTCAAGAATGAGTCAGTGACAAGATACCACAGATCTGGGAGTCAAAATTTTGACTTTATAAGGAAATTCTCCAAAACTTTGCAAAGTTCAAAAATAATGTAAAGAGAACTGGAAAGCAATTGT
The DNA here is from genome assembly GCA_013399915.1 of Illadopsis cleaveri. Classification (NCBI taxonomy): domain Eukaryota; kingdom Metazoa; phylum Chordata; class Aves; order Passeriformes; family Timaliidae; genus Illadopsis; species Illadopsis cleaveri. The sequence goes on from VXBB01013009.1 coordinate 71,351, forward strand.
ACAAATCTCCATTACATAAATTACAGTGGGAACATAATATCACAACATAAACTATCACACATAAAAGAAGGATTAAAGATTAAATTATGACTTTTTGGTGCTGTAACATTTTGGGCTGTCAAAACCTTTGTCCACCCCAAACAACCCCCTGGTTTGTAACCTTGGAACACGCTGCTTCCGGCGCCTTTGCAGCATGTCCTGTCCCACAAAAACAGGGCAAAGGAAAACCTGAGCAGGGATATTTCCAAGTACCTCGAAGATCTCAAAGCCAGCAATATCCAGGATTCCAATGAAAGAGGCTCCCTGACGTTTGGTCCTGTCCAAGGCTTTGTTGATGCGGTGAACGAGCCAGCGGAAGAGGCGCTCGTAGGTGGCCTTTGCCAAAGCTTCCACTGCAAAGTCCGCCTGCAAATCCAAACAGGAACATTTATTTACCCTGGAAAAGCCATCAAAAGGACACAGACAGGGATGTTATCACAAATAACTCAGAAAAAGTAGGAGTTGGATGGAGTTAATGCCAGTGAGGAATGAAAACAAGCAGTAGGAACAGTTTGGAGTTCGATCGATGTTAAGAAAAATGTCTTTCTAAACTGTTCCATAAAAACAAAAGGTCTCCAAGTATTTGATAATGTCACAACATGAAAGGATGAAACCAGGAGAAAGTCAAGGAAAGGGAAAGGTTTATTCTACTCTACAAATGATTTTTACCATATAAGCACATTTCATAAAGACAGCAAAGCTTAAACAGAGCAGCAAACACTCCACGCCAATTTTCTTTGTTAGGAGCTAATGAGGATGAGGCAGCTTCACTTAAAGCACCTTTGAAAGCTCACCTGTTCTTTGGTCTGGGCTTTCTGGACGTAGTCCCTGCCCACTTTGATGCGGGGGGTGAGGATGGCCCGGGTGAACTCCATGACGTTCATTCCCAGCAGGTGGCAGAGCTTCTGTGCGACTGCGAGGGACAGAGGGAGCACTGAGAGCGTGCCCGGACCTGGGAGCAGCTCCTCACCAGGAATTGGCATCTCAGGAGCTGCACAAGTGCCCCAGGACAGTGCTCAGCCTCAGAGGCTCTGTCCCCAAGGCTGGCAGAGCTCTCCAGGGGGACACAGCTGGATGTCCTTGGGGAGCAGGGAAACACTGAGAGGATTTCATGAGGTGGCAGCTCATTAACAGCTCATTTAGTTACTTTAAAAGGGAAAACATCCCTTTTCTCATCCCCAGGAAAAAAGGATGGTATGGGGATATCACACATCAAATCCATCATCCTAAAGGTGGCTTAAAAACTGCAATGCAGGCAGCTGTGCCAGCAAACCCAGGGATCTGTTACCTTGTCCAGGGAACTGAGGACTCCCCACCCCTGGCAATGTCCCAGTCCCAGGAGCACCCTGGGACAGTGGAAGGTGTCCCTGTCCATGGCAGGGGTTGGAATGGGATAATCTTTAAGGTCCCTCCCAACCCAAACCAGTCTGGGATTCCAAGTATTTTGGAATAACACCATAGGCATCAGTGCACTTTAACAGCAGAAGCCTCCTGATGTCATTTCATTATTTAAATAGTGCATTACCCACGCCAGCCCTACAGACTCCTGTTGCATCAATCCCTTTCCCTAAACACGTGGCCCAAGAGGTTGGGTGGTTGTGATTCCACACTTCTAAAAATGACAGTGACACTGAAGGTATTTTTAGGTCCAGGGAAGAGTTGCCCTTTAGCAGGAAGCTCTCCACACCACCCAGTAAGTACTTGGCCCCTTATCTTCATCATCTGATAGCTTCTTTTACTGCCAAAATGAAAATAAAAAGCTGTTTTTTCAAATCAGCATTGGAAAACAGGTTTTCGTACTAAATATATGAGAGTTTCTGCTGCATTATTTTTTTCTTTAGTAACACAAAAACTATTATTGCTCTTTAATGCTGAGATTCTGTGTCTGGCCATGTGTTCACTGGAAGGGTTCATGACCTGACACACAACCAGTGAAATCAGGGGAGTGTCACACACTGAGAACTCCTTCACTTGAGCTACAAACAGGAGCATTTCTGGGCTCTGAGTATAAAACTGTGCACCAGCACATCAGATAAACCTCACAGCCTCAGGGGCCAAGCACAAAGTGCTATCAGGATCTTTAAAACAAACAAATAAAAGATCTTGACAATATTAAGTAGCCATGAGCTTGGTGCAGTGACACACTGGATACTGTGAAGGATATTCCAGTGCAAGGAAGGAGGGTCCCCCCCTCTCCCAGAGAACCCCAAATTAATTCCACACTCAGCTCTTTGCATAAACCAGGGACATGGAATTTATTGTCCCAGCCTTTCCAGTCAGTAAGAAGCTGTAGCTGAGCTGAGAATAATACCAATAAACCACAGCAGGTGGAATCCTGACCATCACATCTGCTGAGCCACTGCAGGAGGCTGCAGCCAGCACTTCTGAGCTTCCTCTGAAGAAAATGATGTCACTTCCAAGGGCAAAGTGTCACATTTAAGGGCAGGCTGGGTCACGCTATCTCAGCTGGATTCATCTTGCACTTTGAAATAAGCATCACTCAGTTGAGGATCACAGGATGGTTTGTGGTGGAAGGGACCTTAAACATCACCCAGTTCCAAGCCCTGCCACAGACGGGGCACCTCCTTGTTTGTTTGTAATGAGAAAGGGCCATTTAAAAGGTGTGACTGGATAAAACCCTGGCTGGCCTGACTCATGTTTTATTACTGCTGGGGTTTGGACAGAAAATTCTGAATTAATTATAAAGCCAAGATACTGAGGAGCTCCTGTCAGAGGTGAACATGAACTTTCTGAGATTGCTTTGAACTTCTGCCCTCTCAGCAGAAAGGTTCCTTCCCAATCTGGTGAGCATGAAATGATTCTCCAAGTACAGCTTCTCCATTCTCCTAACCCACAAAGGCTCTGTGGCTTCTCTGATATCTGTACCTGAACCCAGGATTTGTTTATCTCCATTTACCATCTAGAGGGGAGAATTTGCTTCCCATGTTCTTTGAATTGGTTCCCATCTCCACTGCCCACACAAACTCCTTCCCATCTACAGAGACAAAACCTGACCTGTATCACACCCAGCCTCTAAACAAGAGAAAGTCCCCATCAGGACACACTGATTTCTCCAGAGGATGCAGGGAAACCCCTCACAATGAGATGGGACAAGCGAAGAGAGATCAGTTGCACTCAATTTCTTCAGAAAGATGCAATAACATAGACCACATCACCAAAATTTTAAATACAGGAGGACAAAAATATGCTTTAACTGTGATCTGAGCTTTTCATCCTTTTGGCAACTGAAGTCAAGACAGTCACAAATCACAGAATCACAGAATTTCTAGGTTGGAAGAGACCTTCAAGATCATCGAGTCCAACCCATGCNAATGACCTCCCTGCTCCTGCTGGTCACACTATTCCTGATACAGGAAGCATCTCTATCTTTCCACATCACACCTTCCACATGGACAACGACCCAGGTGGGTTCTCTAAACCAGCAGGAAAAGACCAAAAAATTAATCCTTCACCCATCTTTTCTCCTCACTGCAACACAAAAATCAGTAAAAGCACTTTAGGTCAGTAACTACTGACCTTTAACCCCCACCTGGGCAGCAGGACAATTCTGCCCTCAGAAAGGACAATTTTGGGCACTGCAAGTGACCCACGTGCTCAGCAATTTGGGACAGTTACAGAATGAGACCCAGCCAGGAACCTGAGCTGTCCCTGTGCAGCAGCTCTTTGGGGTTCCCACTGTTCTTAGTTCTCCAAACTGTCTTTCCATGAGAACATTTCAAAAGCTGGCACTGGATTCTTAAATAAAAACCTCAAATGTGCCTCAGCAGGTTTTTTTGGGTTTTTTTTGGTTTGGTTTTTTTTGGGTGGGGGAAGAAATATATCCTTCAAAATGCTGATTGCATTGCAGGCACTGATAAATTCAGTGTCAGCCACAGTGCCAGCACACTCCAGAAATCAGCTTGTTCTAAATGCAGCATTCCTGTCTTCAGCCACTGCACCATGGAAGTTGTGCTTGGCTCCAGGGCTCTTATCATTGGCAACAAAACTGCTCTGAGCAACCAAAGAAAACAAACTGATTTAAGCATGAACTTCTTCCTAGGGCTTAAGTCTTTGGAGAGAGCAATAAACAAGATTACAACCAAAATACTTGTTCAAAGCTTAGCAGCAATGCAAACAGCATCAATTCCCCTGATGGACATTTGCATTTGTCTGCAGGAGGAGATGGAAGGGGAGAGGTTCAGGAATTGCCTGTTGGTGCCATCAGCCCAGGCCTGGCCTCATTTTGGCCCACAGCACTCCCAAGGAGGCTCAGCACTGCTCTGTGCTTGGCAAGATGGGCAAACAGCAAGAGCAGAACTCAGCACAAGCCAAAGGACACCCTCCAGACATGAGGAACTCACCAGTGTTCTCTGGCATGGAGGCCTGATCTGTGTTCCTCTCCTTCTTAAAGGAAATGTTTCCAAACTGCAGCACTGAGGACACCACTTTCAGCATTGCTGTGAGAACAAGAGACATGTGCATCAGTTTCATGGCAGAGGGGCTCAGCTGAACCGATTTTTCTTCTGTTTCTTATGTCACTTTCCTTCCAGATTCCAAGGAGAAGTTCAGGGAGGAAATACAGTTTGTACTGTGCTTTTTGGGCAAATGGCTTGAATTCAACTCCAGTTGGAGTTAAGCAAACATTTTCTTCAGGCTGTCAAAGACACTGAAGCAACACTAAATTTGGTGACATTAAATTAGCAGAGAGTGAGAGAGAGTGTGTGTGTGTGTGTGTGTTAGAGAGGAAAGAACACTCTGAAAATTCCAGACGCTTCATAACTTACACAAGATCTCATCGTGTGAAAAGCCCATGATGTGCATGGCTTCCATTGTCTCCTGGAAGTTATCCTTGTCTTGTTGCCCAGGGATGGGGATGTAGCCATTAGATAAAAATCTGTAATTGTTAAATCCTTCGAGCAGCAGGTCAGCTGTGTTGGGGGGAAGGGCAAGAGACAGAAAAATAAGCTCAGAAATCCTGTTCACACCCACCCGTGCTCTGTTCTCACTCAATTCCCCAGCTCTGCTTTAGGAAATCAGCTCCTCAGACATGGCCACAAGCCAGGACAGCAGCTTCTGAAACCCTAAAAATACAAGTGCACCTCCCAGGCTGAGGCCAGCCTCAGACTCTCTCTCTGCAGCAACCTCCACCAGCTCTTTAATGCATTAAACCCGCCCACAGAACATTACCCAGATCTGGCATCATCTCAAATCCTCATCTGGAATATCCTAAAAGGAAAATCTCTACTGAAAGGTAACAAAGCCAGGCAGAAATGGAGTTGGGGATTGATGATCACATCAAGGATGCTGAGCACCAGCTTATCTCATACAGGAGGAGTGGCTCAATCCTCTGAAGTCTGTATCTTCATCAGCTTCACTGATCATAACCTACCAGTAATTCCCTAAGAGGGAAAAAAAAACCCACACAGAGTTGAGATAACCACCTCAGCACTGCAATGGCTTGAAGAAAGCCCCAGGGTTTGATTAAGTTTGGGTTAAATTTCTCTGTAGGCTGGAGGAGATGGGGCTGCCTCTGCTGACCAGGGCTGGCTGTTTCCAGCTGGGAACTTTGCAGCTCCAATCCAAGGATTCCCAGCCAGAGCCTGCCCAAACTGGGCTCTGAAAATTGAAATGCCACAGTGGCTCCCCAGCACATGTGATAAAACACAGAAGTTATTTCAGAGCAAAACTACCTGGCCTCTCCTCCTTTTAAAACTCACCATTCACAACCAAAGGACAATTCAAACCCACCCTGTCCCTCTGAAACAACAAATGCAGCACCCAACAGGTTTCAAATTCCCAGCTTACACTTGAGGTGCTCTCCTGCTCCAGCCAGGAGCTGATAGAAGATGTGGAAGGTGCGCTCGTCCTTGGCCTGACGGACAGCACGGGACTTCTCCAGCAGGTCTGGGAACACCTGGAGTCAAGGGTCACCTGCAAACTTGGCTTAAAAACCTACAGAGCAAACAGGAGCTCCAAAGCAGCCTATAGAATTGGTGTGAGACTGAGGAGGATTTTAGGAGTAAAGTCCAGGGCAGCTGTGGCAGTGCCCAAGGCCAGGCTGGACAGGGCTTGGAGCCACCTGGGACAGTGGAAGGTGTCCCTGCCATGGCAGGATGGGCTTTGAGGTCCCTTCCAACCCAAACTAGTCTGGAATTCTGTGACTGGACCAGGTCCAATATGAACTTTTAGTGGCTAAGTAAGAGACTTCCAGCTGAGACTGGTAGAAACCCACTTTTCACCTCAGCAAACTCTTGACATTCCAACACTCCCATCCCTTGGCTGTTTTTCCCTGCATTTCCTGCATTCTCCTGCATTCCCTGCTGCCACCACTGTCTACCATGGATCAGTTGCAGTTTTGTTAAGGGGGAGCTCCCACCCTTCTCCATCACTTCTATTGAGGTCATAGCTGAACTCTTAATCCCAAAACCAGCAGCTGCTGAACCCAGAAGTCCTTTATCACCCAAAGTGCACTTGTCATTCCTTCCAAGCATTGCATTTTCCCATGACAATCCACATTGCCTTTAAACAGCTCCCAAATTCAATTTCTGCACCAGGTAGTGCCTGATTAGCTGCCATGAGGTTTAATCTTATTTAATTTTTTTTATTTCTTAATATTCCATATTGTAAAGCAAATGTAGGACAGGGATTTGAAATGACAGTGGCAAGGATGAGTGTCTGTGATGAAGAAGAAATTCCCCAAGAGTTAAATCCTCCTGTTTTCACAGAGCTCTGGGCAAAACAATTCATCTGGACTTTCCTAAAAGCTGCCTTCATTCCTGTGCTGTGGTGAATGAAAAAAAAAAACAACAACCACTTATCATTGCAACATATTTTGAATAACTATAGATCTTTCCCAGCCTTATTGGGAAATCACATTTTCTGACAATTCCAAACATTTAACGCATTTCAGATTAAGCAGTTTCAAAACCCACCAACCAAATGGAAACTTAACTACAGCATTGTTTATGATCAATATTCACTTAACATTGTTTACCAAGACTTCCAACTTCATCATTTTATGACCACTCTGCTGCTATTCTCCCAGAAAACTCAAAATTACAAAATAAATACATTTTTAGCACAGAGAAAACAACTTCAGGGAATGGCTTTCAGTGCCAGTATTTTTACTTGGTTTTACACTCATAAATAAAAGCGAATCTTGGAGCTAAAACTGAATTCGCTTTGGAATTAATTATAATTAATTAAGTATAATAGAAGGCCTTGTGTTATTGAACCTTCATGGGTATCTGGGCTGAGCTGGCAGGAGGTGGCCCAGCTCTGTCCCTGCATCAGGAGCATCCCTCTCTAGGCAGGGCTGCTCCCAGCTCAGCTCCTGGCACCAGGCAGAGCCTCAGCTCCTCCTTAGGAAGGCCTTGGGGGATTTTCAGAAATACTCCCAGAGCAAGCACATTTTACATGGTTTCCCGTTTTAACACACCCTGGGTTTAAGGCCAGTCTGCAAATCCTGCAGGTTTCAGAGTGTGGAATTTGGGAGTTTTGGATTTCTGAGCCTCAGGAAGCTGCTGAATCTGTGATATTTGATCAGTTGTTTTGAAACAAAGGAAGAGATGGATGCTGTCAAAGGCATGTCCAAGCGTGGCAACCTTTCACTGCATTCCAATGAATTCTAGGGTTAAAAGCAAAACAAAGCAGGGAAGCTGCATTTTGCAAGGATGGGCAGGAAAAAGGATACAGGTCTCAATGTTGGCCCCAACAATGTAACCAGTGACATCGAAGTTAATCCTGATGAATTTGCCCTGCAAAGAAAAGAAGATTTTTTTTTCATAACTACTTTTTTTGTTGTTGTTGTTAATTAAGACAATGCTGTCCATACCAAAGATAATCCAAATGCATTCATGGATCAAGGATTTCCCAAGTTCAAAAGAAACCTTTCCCCCTCCATGGGCTCAGCCATCATTCCAATGCAGCACATTGCACACAAACACACTCCAAAGACTGAGGAACTCCTAGTGCAGGTTTATTTGGAATTCAGACTTAGGAAAAACTCCTCTGAATGTGAAGCTCAATTTTCCCTGAGCAAACACGCTGGCTGAGGTGGGGAGCAATGCTGAGATTCCAGGTGTGCACATTTCTATGGCATTTTCTGGTGCCTAAAGGGGCTTCCACTCCTGAATCTCAGGTGCTGCCTGGCCCAAAAGATTTCTCCTTCCTTTTCCAAAAGGCCTCTCTTCAGCTCATCTAAGGGCTGAATTCTGTTGACACCATCACAGCACTTGAGTCCAGGGCTTTGGAAAAACCACATCAGAGGGAAGCATTCAGTGCTGCCACATAAATCCAGCAAGCCCACTCTCCTATCCAAGGCAAACCAGAGATTTATTCCCTGGAACACAGGAGAATTGCCTTTGGTAGGAGAAAAAAAGGGGAAAAATAAAATCCATTGGCCACTGGTCTTCTTGGAGTCCTCCCTGGGTTATCAGGAGCAGGGGAAGGATGTCAAACCTGCATGGCTGAACAACACCACCTCTCACTTCGTGGGAGGAGAGAGATTTTCAAAGTCAGGTTTTAAAATGGCTGTTAAAGATGAATTTTTTTCTGCATGAGATGAGACCATCTGGAATGAATTATACTTGCTCCTTTATGAAAACAGAGCTGGAGCCATCAGAGTGATTATGTTCATGATGGCAATGCAGAGCTCAAAATAACACAAACCAGATGCTAACATCTTTTAGGGAAAAAAGTATTCTCGTTAAATTAGTACAGTCTCTGATGGATTCAAGACAGGTAACAAAGTAGAATTTCATTGTGCAGTGAAACCTGTTGATGTTATAAATCCTGTACCCAGCTTCTATAAGCATCAGGCAACATTATAAATTACAGGGCTGTAAAATTAAAAAAGCTGAATTTCCACCAAACTCTGCTCTCCCTTCTCAGCTGAAAGGGCTGATGGATTTAGTCATACAGTCTTCCAGAGTTCTTATCATGGAGTTGAGTTCATGCATTATAAATCCAAGCAACTGTTGAAATGTCAAAGGCAGACAAGAAATCTTTCATTTGTTCTGTAAATTTTAGTGCTGTTCTCGCAAGCAAAAAGATTTAATACCTCCTGTGCACTTTTTAAGTTGTACTAAAAACATCTTCCCCCTGTAATAGGAGACAGCCTTTTTTTTTCTTTCTTTCAAAGGAAAGGAAGTTCTAAGAAGTGGTAAAAAGCTATTTATTCACCCTGAGTTCCACCACAATTTTTAAAACAATGGAACCCATCAGAAGTGGTTATCAGCCACCAAAACACTCTGTGAACAGCAGGCAGGGACCCAACAAAAACATGGAGCAGCTACAGCAGTGCCTGACACCTGGCCTAAGTCACACAGTGGCTTTTTGACTTTCCTGCAGTAAATCAGTACATTTAGATGGGGTTTTATATGCAAGTTCTGCGTTTTGTAGAGATTCAGGATGTTCTCCCCAGTCCAATCAATGGATAAAGTCACAGCCATGGACAAGAAGGCTGCAGGATTTCCAGTTCCATGGGGATGCCACAGTCTTTGCCACTTCACAGTAATCCAGCAGGATTTGTGCACACAAGCCCCAGCTCAGCTCCCCAGCAGAGTTCCATTTGTTTGATTGTGAACTGCTGTCAGCTCAGGGATGGCTGGAGTTAGAACAAAATCATGTTTTGCCAAGAGCCAGTGAGGACGTGTCTTCAGTGAGCCCAAAAATGCAGAAGGCATTACAAGAGAACCTGGATTCATGGAGGAAGAGAACAGAGAACCTTCTGATCCTCATTAGGGAGGCAGCTAAAAAAGGGGATTTCCCCACAAACAGCAGTCAGATTTACACTCTGGAAGGACAGGAGGTACTCACAAAGCGGGAGGAGTTGTCATTTTTCACTGTCTTTGCATTCCCAAAGGATTCCAAGATGGGGTTGGCCTGAAGAAGCTGCCGCTCCAGCTCCCCCTACAAACCACAGAGACAGAAAAACAAACACATTTATCGCAGAGCACCTGTGCAGCCTTCAACATTCTGCCTCTCCTGACAGTCACTTCCCCTGGCTGTGGCAATGCCACCATCTCCAGAAGGGATTTTCATCCTTCCCCTCACTCCCAAATCTGCAGAGTCTCCTCCATCCAGGGGTGAACGTGGCTGGATTTTTGGTGATGTTTTTCTAGGTGGGGTTTGTTTATTAAAACACACACAGAGACACACATGAACAGAGCAGGGACCAGATAGGACTTGATGGATGTTGAAATTCACCCAAGATGAGAAAGAAAATTCACATTTAGGGCTAATGAAATCAGGCACAGACCTTGAGTGCTTAAGGGAAGAAACCAATTGAACTGATTGAAGGTTTTAGATTTAAACTTTGTGTTGACCATACAGCTATCTCAGAACACCTATTTTCAAGCTCAGAAATTCCTGTTTTCAAACTCACTTTCAGATGAGTGAAACTCCCCTTCAGTCAGCCAGACTGAAACTCATCTCAGTGCATCACCTCTGACCTGCCCACACCTGAGAGGGCCAGAACAGCACAGCACCACTGAGCAACACCAATTACAAACACTGTTTCCAAATTGCTCAATCCAGCCAGCCTTGCTCAGGATGCTTCATGCATTTGTTAAATGTTTCTGCAAGTTCTGGCCAATGAGTTTAGAATTTGAAGTACTTATCTCAAGGAAATTGCACAAGAGCTTTTACAAGTGCTGTCCGTGAGGAGGTCTGGTAACAAAAAAAGTCTGTGCTGCTTCCAAGAGCCCAGGAGGCACAAATGTACACAGGAAAATATATTGTCTTCTTGCTCTGAAGGATGGTTTGGGGAAAAAAAATTAAGTGAAGCTGTCTGGAATGCAGTCTCCAAATCTGACATTTCATGAACCTGCTTTTTCCAATTATTTATAGTCTTGATGAATAAAGGCCCCAGACCAAGAATCAAAGAACAGGAAGCATTAAGTCTCCTAAGGCTTCCACATGGGGTCAATTCTTAGACAGGAATTTTAAAAATTCACTACTTAACACCTGGAAAGAGTTTTATTTGTATATTGAAATATACTTCAAGTTCTTCTGGAAATAAATGGCTGCTCCTTCTTTTATGTGACCTCATGTTATCTGTTCAGAAGTTGCTTACTTCCAAATATATTTCCTTTAGGGAATTTTACATTCCCTAAATTCTGGGGCAAGTAAAGAAGGAACAAACGTGAGTCTTAGCCCAGAGCAGACCCAGCAGTGCCATGGCAGGGCTGCCAAGGTGACAGTTTAAAAGCACATTTAAACTGACAAAAAACATGCAACTGGAGAGAAACTGGATGCCTCTTATACCCACCCTATCTGCTATCTGCAATGGATATTCTCCAAATTTTCCATGTAAAACCTCAGATCCTGGGAATGCTCCCACCTTCCCTCCCCTGTCCCAGCGTGCTGCTGGTCCCTGTGGGCACACCAAGATCCAAGGGAGCATTCCCTCATCACTGCTCCTGGGATAAAACCCAGCACACCCAGCAAAGGCAAGGAGTGTGGCACAGCTGGCATGTCCAACTCTGGAATATTCTGGGGAAGAAATGCCCTGGCTGCACAGTGACTGCTCCATGGGCATGGGCTGTGTCCCATCAGCACCGCCTGGGCGGGGGCTGTGCACAGCAACCTCTGCAGGGCAGCAGAGGTGGAATAAAGCTGGAATAAACCAGCAGAGAATGTGGATAAACACGTGTCCAAACCCTCTGAGTGGAGGCAGGAAGGGCTCGTTTTTGCCATCATCTCTGAGGAGCTGAAGGAAGCAGTTGGATCCTCAACTGTGGATGAAAACCATGGGAACGAGCAGTGCTGCACACACAGGCTTGTCACAGCTGTCACCAAGGAAAGCACACCCCTCAGTGTGCAAAAAGGCTCCTGATTTGGGAGTTTTCCTCTCTCCATGGACTGCTTTCAGCCAAAAGCAATCCTCTCTCTGAAGAGCTCAGTGTTTTGCAAAGACACTGAACTGCAGAGCGTCAGTTTGGCCTCTGGGCCCGGCTCCTGCAGAGGCATCTCCCCAAAAGTTGGAAAAAGCAGTATGGGAACTGTGGGAGAAGTGAGGTCATGCAGGAGTTCATGCAGGCACCACGAAGACAAGGCCAGGTGATTGTCTCAGTTTCAGGAAAACCAGCAGTGACTGGGTTTGGGGGAGGCCTGGGGCAGGCAAGGGAAGCTCCATGCTACTCACATACAACAGGGATCCACTCTGGAGTTCCAAATGACATTGAAACAGAGATGTTAATGATTCCATGCCTTGTGCACTATCAACAGCTTGGGATTAGCATTTTCCACGGACACAGTTAAAATGTTCACCAGCAAACGTTTTATGTCAACCCTGGCACGCCAGCTCTAAGCAAGAGGAGGGTTAAACCAAACACCACTCCGTCTATTTTTGGACTTGACAAATATTTTAGTAAAAACCCTCAGAACTGACTGATGTGTGCAAGGAGGGAGGATTAAGTTCAACACTAGGAATGTCTGCAGCTTCTGAAAATGAGACCATAGGCTCAGACACACAGTTGGGGTGCAGAGGTTTATGTGTACCACACACTCCCAGAGGCATCACAGCTGTCCAGGGATTGCTTTCTGCTTCCAATACATCACACTTGAAGGTTCCTTTACTATTTCCCTTTGCACTACAGTTACACTGCACTAATCAGCTTCAGAGAAATGCAAGGGATGAATTCACACAGCTAAACTAACCCTGGGGAGCTGCTTCAGTTTCCATGGCTGGTTACACCCTGAGGAGCTGGAGCAAAGCTTTTTCTTTATTTAAAAAAGCTCATGCCCAGCACAAAGGCATCACTTACCAGCTCAGGCTAGAGTGAGGCATTTATCTTGTGGCAGCAATTGTTTATCCCTTTCCAAACTCCTGCCCTCAACTTCCACCTAAGCCTCCTTCAAGTGAACTGCAATTCCTTCTCTCACCCAGAAAAGTGGGATCAAAAGAGCTGTGCCCAAGGCCAGGGGGATCAGGGGCATGGGATGGGCACTGTTACCTGCCCAGCAGCTCCAGGCAGCCTGAGCAAAGAGAGAAGCTGCAGCTCAAATCAGCAAACATTAATTCAGGCAGCACATCCCACTCTGCTCACACCACTTGTCCTAGAAAGTCAGGGGAAACTCTTGATTTTCAGAAGGCTTTTGGTTATGCCAAGCCTTTTACACTTGAGATCAAAGTCTTCATTGGTGATTTGTGAAGCTATAAAAATATTCAGACAAAACACTTAATCAAAAGAATTTTGTAGCTTCCATTAATCCAATCTTTTATTTAGTGCTTTGGTTAACATTTAAAAAGTGTTCTGCACTCTCTCAGCAGCACATTACCCAATAAACACACAGTATTTTGGAGGAGAGTGGCTGGAGAGAGGGCAAACTTTTCATTTCAGGGCTTAAAAGTGGTTAAAATCCCTTGCAATGTTGAGAAACTCAGGAGCTACTCACTTTTCCCTCTCTCAAAGCCAGTTAAACATTTCCAAAATTCTCTATTTGCTCTGTGTTCCTTCAAGGTTTCCCACATTATCAGCACAAAGAGAAGAATATACATCAGTTCTCCTACATAACTTGAAAAGCATTAAAAAAAACCACTTGCCTGGTGTTTCACGGGTTTGGGTGATTCAGGCTGTTCATTGCAAACAAACAAATGATAAGTTAGCAAGCAGGCATTCCAGCTGCATGTCACATCCCAAATTAGCACTGTCAGCACGGTTAACCACACACTCACTTCACAGAAAGTTTCACAGAAACTGCCCAAATTCATTTCAGAACACAAATTATTGGCATGTGCAAAACACTGCACCCTGTGTTTATGCAGGGACTAATTAAACCCAAGATGACAGATGGCCCTTGAGCAGCAAGGGAAAGGGCAGGAGTTGCATTATTTGGGCACTGCTTTCAAAATTAACCCCAAGCTCAAGTCCCTTTCTCCCCAGCCTTGGGCACTGTGAGGTGGCTGGGATGGAGGAGATGATCACTGTCCTTAACACTCACAGAGCTCATGGAACAACACCAGGGAAGCAACACCAAGGAGGCACAGGGGTCGGTTTTGCACTGGACTACAAATATTTAAGAAATGCAAACCCACATTTGAAACAAGACCTTTGCTGCTTCCTTTCAAGCACCAGCAAGAGCAGCAGCACAACCTTACACTGGAATTTTGCCAGCAAGAAGGACAAAGGGAATGTAAAGGCAATAAAGTAAAATAAAACCCCTTCAAAATTCAAATCTGCACAGCTTTGGCAGAAATTTTCAATTCCATTTCTTCTTCCTTGGCTCAGTCTGTGAGTTTAATAATCTTAGGCTTCATATCTGAGAGCCTGAGGCAAAATATTGTGGAGAAACAACGCACACAACAAGAGATTTTTTTATACCAAGCCAAATGTACTCCCTCTTTCTGTGACTCTTTATTTTATTAGTGCAGAATGGCAGATTTTGATAGAGGTCTGCAAAGCAGCTGGCAGAGGTTTGGCTTGGTCAGGTAAATAATGGGAATTTTCAAAGCTGCACTGTACCTGCCAAGAAAAGAACTACCCCTCCTGGAATCATGGGAGAGGACAGGAATACCTCAGAATTCAGAGGAGTTTCAGTTGTTTTTATTTAGAAAAGATGAATTGTACTCTTGGGTGCCCATTCTTGTCCTAGTAGAAACAGAACTGAGCTCAATCAGGCACAGATTTAACTTCTCTGTGTTTAAATTAGGGCAGTTAAGGCCCACTTGGGAAACTCAGGGGAGCTTTAGCCCGAGTGAGCCTACCCAAGATCCTGTCCTTCAAAAACTAATTCTGTTTCTTTAGAAATTAATAAAACAATTTAAGCAATTTAGCATTTCAGCTAAATGGGCAAATGCAGCCACAGAAAGCAATCATTAACCTGAAAGTACCAGTAATGAGTTCTAAAGTCTAAAATAGCACCAATATGAAAGCTGGGTTTAGTGAAAATAGAGGCAGTTTGGGGTGAGAACACTTTGGGGAAACATTAAAGCCCCTTCCAGGGCCTAAAAGGGCCCCAGGAGAGCTGGAGAGGGACTGGGGACAAGGGATGGAGAGACAGGACACAGGGAATGGCCAGAAACTGAAGAAGAGCAGAGTTGGATGGGACATTGGGAAGGAATTGTTCCCTGGGAGGGTGGGGAGGGGCTGGGATGGAATTCCCAGAGCAGCTGTGGCTGCCCCTGGATCCCTGGCAGTGCCCAAGGCCAGGTTGGACACTGGGGCTTGGAGCAGCCTGGGACAGTGGAAAGTGTCTCTGCCATGGCAGGGGAGCTGCAACTGGATTATCTTTAGCATCCCTTCCAACCCAAGCCATTCTGTGATGTGCATTTGATGTCAGGGTTTCATCTGCTGGAGACTGCACACCGTGCAGGGCTGACTTTCACCCCACCTTCAGGCCTTAGAGGAGCTCTTGTTTATAACCCACTGCCAAACCTCTCCCTCCCTCCTGCTCTGCTCTGGAGAGCTCAGCCTCTATTCCCAATTTTAGGGACTGCAGCAGCCTCACCTGGCTCTGCCAAACCCCACAATTGCTGAAGTTTCTCGTGTACACTTCCAGCACCTCCTCCTCCTTCCCACACTTCCGAGCACAGCGCCCAAGACAACATCTTGGGATTCCAGAGGAAATGAGACACTGGGCCCACAGATTCCAACACTCAAAAATCAGGAATCATGACTGGTCATGCTGAAATTCCAGCCCCTGTGTTATTGACTCCATTTCCAAGGATGATGTGCTAAGGGCTGTGCAGGACTTGGTCAGCTCTAAGGAAAGAGGGATTTTGGGATAGAAAAGCCTCATGGACAAGCAGCTGGATGCCAACCATGGATGGGCAGAACTCCTCAGAGAGGCTGAACATTTCCCCACCATCCCAGCTGGAGCAGGTGAGCCCCTGTGACATCAAGGCTGCTCTGAGCTCTCACACTGGGGCTCCTTTGCTTTGTTCTATTTTTACAGCACTCTGTCAGTCAAATCAAGGTTAACCCATGGCTTAGCATACTAATTGCTTCCTTTAAAAAAATAATCAATGAGACATTCAAACAGGCTCAGAAATATACATGTCACTGATAATTATCTGTAACAGGATGGGTACAGACAGACTACAAGTGATGGATTAATTTAACAAGCCTATTTAGCATCTTGTTGTGCACAGGGTAATGCACATGTTCTCCAGACTGTGGATCACCAGCAGCCCTCTACAGCTTTCTAATGAATATGCAAACAGGACTAAATTAGGGCTGCTTCTAGAACCTCCATTCTGACACTTCTTACCTTTCCAGTGGCACCTGTGAGGGTCAGAGATTTTGTTTCCAATATATGAACAAAAACTAGTGGTTGCAGAACAAGGGAGACTCATTTATATTTTCAAAATTAGTTTGGTGACAAACATCCTGCGTTTTTTCATGGATATATGGCAAATCCAGTGCTCACTGTGGTACTGCATTGAATGAAGGGCACAAACCAAGACTTTTATTCAGGACACTCCCTGTTCTTTCTGTTCACATCCCAGCTTTCGCCTTTCTTTCCTGTGCCTTCACAGGCTCCCTGAGATGTTGCATCATCTCCATCCCTCAAGATTTTCAAAATTCAGCTTTTGTGGGGCTTGGGCAATGCAATCTCACTTTGAAGGAAGGCACATTTTGAAAGGTGTCTGGACAAGAGGCTTCCAGAAGTGTCTTTCAAGCCTGAGGGATTCCAAGTTTTCAACAGTATATTTAGAAATATTTGGTGTAAACATAATTCCCTTCTCTCCAAAAACCCGTTGGCAATTTTGCTTCTGTAGAAATTGAAAGAACACTGGGTTTCTTCAAGGCTGCACAGTGGTAAAGCCAAGAATATGCATAACTCAAAACCTCCACAGAAAATCACTTCTGGTGAATGATGTCCCAGCCAGTGTCACCCAGAGTCACAACCTCCCAACACACCCCTGACACTCTGACACTCCAGTCCTGAGAAACCTCCTCCTGAGGCCTGCAGCACCCTCAGCCTGCTCAGCAAACACTTACAAACACTGATTTTCATCTTTTCTGTGTGAAAAACCAGCACCAGTTTGAGCAAGTAACAATGCACAGGCTCAGATTATTTGCTTTTGATTAAAGCAAAGAGTCAAGTTTCCCCATCCACTTAGCAGATTTCTCCAAATCTACCTGCAACCTTTCCTTCTCTCCCACTTCAAATCCTCACCTTTTTTTTCCTTCACAGACTGGTTGAAAGTCACCTCGTGTTCCTACAGGAGTTTGAGCCTTGGCTCATTCAGGAATGTCTTAATACGAAGTGTCCTGCACTAAACTGACAGGAGTTGTAGCTGCTACAGGGGGGAAATGGCCACAGCAGGTCCAGGCTGGATATTAAGAGGTATGTCTCCACCAACAGAGTGGTTAAACATTGGAACAGGCTGCCCAGGGAGGTGCTGGAACCAGCATCCCTGGAGGGGTCCAGAAAATGAGTGCAAGTGCCACTTCATGGGATGGTTCAGTGGGAATGGGGGATTGGTCAAAGGCTGGATTTGATCTTAGAAGTCTTCGCTATAATTTTGTAATTCTCTAACAAATCTATAATTCCATAAGATAATGCAGTTTGAAGGTTCCAGCCACCACAGACACCAGGATTACTACTGGAAAACCAGGCACGTGCCATTCATGATTACAGCAATTATAGATTTTAGTGTTTGTAGCACATCTGAATTAAAACTTCACTGCAAAGAGATCCAAGTGCTCACAACAATGAATATTCAAACCCATTCCTGTTTTTTAAAAGCAAAGAGTCACTAAAAATTCAGTGCAAATGTTGAAGCCTGGCAGGAAATCTGAAGAAAGTTTTAAATAAATCAGAGTTGGTTTCAAGCTACCAAAAACCCCAATATTCTCTGATATAGAAGGATATACTCACTTGTTTATAGTGTAATAAAATCTGAGCTTTTAATTAGATGCTGGCTTCTACATATAGCAAGTCTACAGCGGTTTTTAAGCTGGATGATTTTTCCCACCTACAAGTTAATTTTTGAAAGCACAGAAAGCTTGTTCACAAATATAGTACCAAAAACTGCAGCCAGTGGGAACTAAATTCAGTTAGAATTGTCTGGGTTTACTGAATCTTTTTGAAAAATGGGGTTTATTGCATCAGAAAGCTTTGCTTTTATTTGTATAAAGCCTTTAATTTCACAACAGAAATTAGGCGGCTGACATGGACTAGAAATTTTGATGTAACTGCTCATTTCAGCCACTGCTAAAGAGAAAATAATGGTTGAGACAAAATTACACAGATTATATTACAGTTTAATAAAGAAAAAGTCATTTTTTCAAATGCACAGATGGTAATTTGCAAAAAGAGCAATAAACAAACAAGAAAATCCCCCAACTTACAGGAATATTATGGTCCTTTCTTCCTTTATGGGAGGAAGCAACATGAGCAAGGTATTGAATAACCTTCTTGGTGTTCTCAGTCTTCCCAGCACCAGATTCACCTCTGCAAAACAGGGCAGACATTTCCTTCAGAACTCATCTTCAACAACTCAGCAATCCTTTGTTTACAGCACCTCACTCCATCCCATTTATGGCTCTGACTATGCAGCAGACCAAAAAGCCAAAAGCAGGGATGTTTTAGGGAACTACAAGGTATTTGTTTAAAATCCTTCCTTCATCCTAAAGATCTCCTGAGCTTTAAGATGTTGATACAAGGTGTGACATCAGTTTGATTAAGAGCTTTTGGCTTTATGCCTGAACTCCTTTGCTACCCAAGGTGACATGAAACACTTGTCCCCCTGCCTGGATCACTGCAGACAGAACATTTCAAGGTGCAGATACATTTTTATTTTTAAATCATGAGATATACACATACACTTTTACACTTAGCATGATTTTAATAAACCAGGATTTGGTTATGGGAATTACCAAGTTAAGGGAAACACTCAGTACCTTTAGGAGCCAGAAACATAGTGCAGTAAAACATACTTTAAACAAAAGATTCTTCCCACAGCTCATCTCAGAATCTTTGCTAGGTTAAAAATATATTGAATGCCACAGGGCTACATGAAACCAAGAAGAAATGAATTTATCAGTGCAGAGTGGCAGGGTTCAGAGATCAATAAAGATAGCAAATGCACATTTCATTTTTAAGCCAGAGGTGGATTTAAAGCAGATCATGTTTAGACAGAATTTATGGAGAGGTTTACAGGAGATATTCAAGGCAGGAAATGTGACCAAGTTCATGTCCCTGCAATCACAAATGATGTTACTACAGCTCTAAAAATGACAGTTTGGGTTTTTTTTCCTAACCTAGGTCTGATCTTCAGACAAATCCACCCCCAGAGGGATTGAGGGGTGCCTTAGGCAGGACTCAACCAGTGCAAGGCATTGAAAGAAGATTTCCAGGGAGACTGTGAGCAGCTCTGAAGTGTGGGAAGCTAAAAAGGGTTTTATTACAGGGATTTGCATGGAAAGAGTGGAAGCACTCCTGCCATTCAACAATTGTTCAAAAATTAACAGTTTGGAAGCCAGCTCCTTTGTAAGAATGACAAGCACACGTCTCCCCTGCCCGCTTATTTCTCCTCTAAGCTACTTATAATGGAAATGTTCATTTACCAGGGGAATTAAAGCACATTCTTGTGCAGCCTTTTTCATCATACACCCCACTTTTGTAGCTAATCTGCATTTGCTTAGGGATTCAGCACCTCCAGACCTGCGCTTCTTGATCAGGTAAGAGCTGAGGAGCATCCCCATCCTCACACTGCACTCAGCAGAGAGGAGAGAGCACTTGGGATTTCACTTCTGCATGTACAGGGAGGACAGAGATACCAGCCCAGATTTTGAACACTCAAACACTCTCATTGCTACTCACCTTCCAACACTCTAAAATCACAGAAACCCCATGGGGAATGGCCCTAAGAGAAGGGAACCTCAGCTAAGGGTGGTGGGATGTGCGTTTCTGCACCCAGGAGCAAGAACTTTGATTTAGTGCAGCAACCCCAGCTTTGGCTGGAAAACCCTGAGCAAAAATGTGCAGCAGATGAGCTGTGGGATATTGCACCGCCTCACTGAGGCAGCTGTGGCCTGCAGTTCCAGAGGGTTAACCAAGTTAACTGCTTTATTGATGGCATCTGCTTCTTGGAAGCAACTCCATCAGTCTGTCTAAAACCACTTTGGTTCCATTCTTCCTTACAATCACTGGAAAATAACACAGAATATGAAAGATTAGAAAGCACTGCACTCAATTATTCAAAGCTTTCCAGAGAAAAGGGAGTTCCCTGCAGATTTGTTGACTGGGCTGGCTTTGCTCAGTGCATGGAAAAACCTGGAAGGTCCTACCTGAAAAGCTGGTTGCAAAGGAGATTACTCTGAGAATTGGCTAATGGATAACTGGGTTTCCTTTTTGCTCAGATACCATCAGTATGAAACCCAGAAATTGGATGTACTTTGGGACCACTACAAGTGGAAAAACACCCTCTGACTTAATGAAAAATCCCATTTCCACCCAGCCCAGAGTCCCCACAAAGAAGACAAATGTGAATGCTGATAAGCAGAAAAAAAACCCCCCAAGCCATCAGGTGCCAATTCTTGCTTCTCAAGTCTTTATTTCTCATTTCCCTTTTGCTGCAGTGTTTACATTAACATAATTCATGACCATGAGCAATAATAAAAGCAGCTTTGCCTGTTTCTAGATGTGTATTAAAATATGCTAATGCTAAAACTATTCCAGCAGGTAAGAGAAGTAAGAAGCACAGCAAAATACACATTTACATTTTAAAACAATACAATTTGTTCTTATTGTCAGCAGAGCTTGGGAATGCACTGTTAGCTGTGCCTGTAAAGGTAGAGGAATAATCTTTTCTGTCAGATCACACAAAGAAAGTTTCTTACATTTTAAAGGAGGAAAATCTCCTGTAACACATGCAGTGCAGAGAAGCTGGTACAATAAATACAGCTCAGATGTCAGCTTTGGAAAAGGGCAGCACAGGATTGGAAGAGTCAGCTGCAGACACAGCAGCAAAGCTGCACAAGCACAGGAAAAGGAGCAGCTTGAAACACATTCCTTGTGTTAAAAACTCTCTAAATCTAACAGAGGGGTATTTTAGAGAGAGTCTTTATGCAAGACCTCATTCAAAAGCAGCGCTAGAGGATGTTATCATCCCAGTCCTGCTCTCCCTGGAGCTTACAAGAATGCCAAGTATTTCCTGTAGCATCGTGGCAAATAGCTCTGCTGCCATTTACTATGAAAGAATTAGAAGATTTAGGATAAAGTCCTTTGCATTTGCAGGAATAATGACATCTGCATACTTTGGTTCTTTCCCAGGAGTGCAAACACAGGGATTATAAAAAGAAATTAAAATCTTCTACCTCTGTCGACCTGCCCAAAAAAGGTAAACTCTGAGTAACACCATGTACAGTATTTATGGAATGGGGATGGAATCACGCAGCTAAAGCTGAACTTTTTCTAAACCTTGTTTTAATACAACTCCATCTGTTACCATAAATTAAACAACTAAAGCCCTGGGCTGAGAATCAGCCTCACCTCAGTCAGTGGCAGCTCTGCTAAATGATTTCACCTCCTTCATCCCAGGCTCAGTTCCATTGGAAGAATCAAAATCTGCTGGGACTGAATGGGAACACTCAGCTCCAGCCATGGCCTATGCCAGTGCTGCCAAGGAAGCAAACCCTCCTTAGCTACAGCCTCCAGTTGGAAATATGAGGTCATTCCATCAATTAACTGAGGGATCTGTCCCTTGGAAGCCACCTTCCAGGGCCAGGTCAAACAAAGTCTGACAGTGACTGGTGAATTCATGCAGGATCCCATGTCCAAGTGCTCTTCCCCCGAGCAGCAAAGCTGCTGCTTTGAAGCAGCTTCATGCACATTTAAAATAGGAAAAGTTTAGCCAGCATGAGCACTTTAAAGTTTAACATGGTTTTGAATTCATTGCATGTAAAGCTGGAGTGTCATTTTCAGCAAAGCCAAGAACTCTCCAGGCAAATTCATCCCAGCTCCAATTTGGTTAGGAAAATCCAGGCAATGACTCAACCAGCTGCAGTTCTTTCCCTGAGCAGCTTGAGCCCAAATCTTGCACAAGAAGCACTTCCAGCACTGAATGGATTCTCATCTGGAGAACAGGCAGATCAGAGAGGGAGAGGACTCGCAGGTGATAAAGCAAAGAGGCAGCAAGCAGAGATGGGAGCTGCTCTTCCCAGGGAACAGCTCCTGTCCCCACAGCATCACTTCCAATGGCAGCTATTAGCCCAGAAACAGGTTGAGTGCCCCTTCCAAGGAATCTATTCCAAGAGGAAACACCATTTCTGAAGGAAAATAGGAGAGAAACAGTTGCTTTCCTTACTGCCAGGCAGGTTTGAACATTCACACGTCTTGTGACAGTGACAGCACCTGGCATGGCAGCGCCACCACCTCCTCCTGACCTGGGAAATGCCTTATGGACTTCAGGGAAATCAGATGAGGTTCAAGTTGTTTACTGAAGGCCCACTGCACAGACTGGCCCCTTTCCAGCCCCTTTCCCCAGAGAGCCATTAATTCCATGAGCAGAGGCTTCCCAGAGGGTACAAAGTGCCATGAGTAGCAGAGGATACAGAGGCACAAACCCACACGTCCAAAGAAAGCTTTGAAATTCCAAGACAGGCTTTGCTTTATCTTGCTGCCTGGGAATTGCAGACTAACAATATTCCTGAAGATGTGGAATGTGTTAGAATGGTCGATGCAGCTGGAGATCATCTCTGTGATTTAAATTCCTGAAAAACTAACCCAAACAAAGTCAGGATTTTACATTTTGGATGGCTGGGTCACTCAAATCCTTCCTCTGCCCCAGGAATTTCAGGCATGAAATGATCAGGAACAAGTCCTGGGATGAGAAGTTCATGTGGCAGCAGAGGGACTGGGAAGAAGTGGCACCTGGGCAAGTTCCCAGCACACAGAACCCAACCTTCTGCTCACAGCTCCCCTGGCCAGCAACACCTCCTTTCATGGAAGCAGCCACTCACACAAGGCCTCAAACCATGGAAATATGCACTTAAATTGTTTGGAGGAGAAAGTAACTGCCTATGTTAGAGCCCCAACAATGGCCTTTTGTCCTTGTCACAACAACAGTTGCAAAGAACAGAGGAGACATTCTCAGGCACAACTGAGCAGATCATCTGCCAGTTACAAATTAACAGATATTTACAGACAAGGCCTGTAATTAAAGGGTGTCTTAATCACCTGGCTTATTTTCTGCAAGAGGTATAACTGATAGTTTGGAAAAGAGTCATTAATTGGCTTTACTATTTACATGGCTGCTTTAAAGCTGCTTCCTTTCCCTCCTGATGCTTCCCATCATCTCCACACCACTCACCATGGGAATGTTACCAGCTGGACTCCAGCCAGGGGTTGTATACAAAAATGTTTGGTATTTGCTGCTGTTGGCCTTTAATAAGCAGCCTCTATTCCCTCCACACCCCATCACTCCTACGGAAGCCAGTTCAGATTAGATATCCTTGTAGGGCTGCAAGCATCTGCTAAACACCTATTTATCAGGCCCAGGCCCACTTTTGGGAATGCCAGAAGTCTGTGGTAAGAGTCTCCACTTCAGAACACACTGCCTTTAAAAGTGCAGCGCAGCACATTTTCAGAGTTGACTTTCTTCAGTGTTTCCCAAATTCCTAATTACCACAACACAAATTTCTTCACCTTGGTCATCAGCCTGGCATGCTCAGTGAGCAGAGAAACACCAAAAAGTAACAAAATAGCAGCTGCAGCTTCTCCAAGAAAAAAAAAGCTCTTCAGCACAGCTTCACATCCCACAGAAACAGGAAAAGGTGCAGGAAGGTCTGGGAATGCTGCAATGTTGGCATCACATCTCTGTACAAATCACTGATGGATGCTGAGTCAACACAGGCTGAAAGCTACTGCTTTTTTATTTATATATATACATATATGTATATAAAACTTACATTACATATGTATATTACTTATAAGCTAGAAGGAACATGAAGTTTCTGGAACTACACATATTTTTTGCTTCTTTTCAGCAAACTAAGAATTTACAGAGAGAAGGTTCAAAATAAACTTTCGTATGCAGTCCAGTCAAGGGGGAATGATGAGATGGAAGTTGGTTAAGTCCAGCTTCCCAGAAAAAGCTGGTTTTCAGGGCTGCTCGTTTGCTTTTCGTTGAAAAGCTGGATGGACTAAACTCCAAAGCAGAGGAGAGGCTCCAGCAGCCTTTCTCACCATCTGTTAGTGGTTAGCAGCCCAAGATTAAACCATCAAACTTCAAAGCTGAAAAGAAATTCTCACCATTACTGTTTGTTCAGCTCCTCCCATCCCATCTTCAGCCAGGCAATAATCTGGCTTTCACCCACGGATTGTCCAATGGATTTGGGAGCTGTAAATGTTCCTGTCTCTGGACATATTTGGGTTTTCCAGTTGGTGAAAGGCCAAAGGCCACAGAAGAAATCCCATCACTGGTCCTGAGGAAATCAGGGGGATGCCATGGAGCTGCTGGATATGGGAAAAGGACTTTTGGTCCACTCTGAGAAAAGTCCATCCGTAATAAGTCATTTCATCAAGGAGTTTCTCCTACAAATTTTGTCCCTGGGCTCAACACTCCTCAACTTACACAGACAGATGGGGAAGGGGATGTGCCACTATGAACCAACATAAAATCCAGAAGCAAGGGAGTCAGTGCATGTTACACACCACTAACTCCCAGTCAAGCCCTGGACACAGGCCCTGCAACAACACAATTGTCAAAATTTGGGTGCCTAAAAGGTGGGGAATGGAAAGGGAAGAGAAAAGAAGGTAAAAAAGGGAGCAAGACAGCACAACACCTCATACTCAGAGACACCTCCTTGTGCACAGCAGGAGCAGGAAGGCATCTGACATGAAGTCTGGGTTGGAGAAGTGCAGGAGAGGCACAGCAGCTGCCAGTGCCAGCAATCCCCTCCTAAGAACCAGACTCCATGTCAGGACAAGGTGTTCTGCAGCCAGACAATGCAGCAGCACAGTTTGGTGCAGGTTTTTTTCCCTCCTTTCGGAAAATACTATTGACTTAAAAAACACCAGTTTATGCCAGGACTCCTGATGGAACATTAGCAGGTGATGAAGCTGAGGCAGGAAACCTCCAGGTAATCCCACTGCCTTCAAAACAATGAGATGTTATGAGAGACATGCTTGGAGAAGCATCCATGCAGGCTTTCCCATGACAAGCATGCACTGAGATAAATGCCTGTCCCTCCAGCAGCTCAGTGAAATGAAAAGTGAATTCAGCAAAGTGAATTCCTCAAGAAGATCCAGCTGCACTCATTTTCTTCCCAGAGAATTTTTATTTTGTTATTTTACTTTGTTATTTACTAGAATAATGACTGCTGGAGTGCAGGCCTTTTTGGAGAAACAACCTGATATTTCCTAAAGATCTGCACAGGGGAAAACAATGAAACTGCCTCAACCCCAGACTGAATTACACACTCTCATGCCAAGGATAAAAATGCCATTTCTGCCACATTCAAATCAGCATTCAGTAGTCTGTTGAGCTCAGAAGATCAAAAGCTTATGGCCACCTTCCAGGTGAGGTGACAACAAAATTGAAGACCAGAATGTATAAAGTTTTCCAAGGTAAGCACAAATGGATTGGACATTCACTAAGTCAGAAACAAAAGAAGGCATCTTGAAAACTGCAGAGACAATCTTTGAAGACCAAGAACCCAAAAGCTTGTCACAGCACCCATCCTAAATCCAGGAATTCTCCCAAAAGCAGCACTCCTGGCTGTCAAGAAGAACAGGGGGCTGGATCCAAAGACCTGGTAAAGGGTCCTTCAAACACCATTACTGGAGAAGTGACTGCTCTTCCTCTAAAGGCCATGGAAGGTAAAAAACCAGGAAATTTCATCAATGGAGGAAGGGGGAGAGAGGTGAAGATGCAAAGCAGGCAGACCTTCACCAAGCAGTGGGAGAGCTTTGTCTCCAGACAATTCCTGTCCAGGCAGCCAGAGACAGGGAGATGAGAGGCACACAACCATCCACTCAGCTGAGGGCACCACTCAGGAGGTGGTTTCTTCCCCATTAGCTACCCTGAACCACTCCTACTGGAGAAATTAGAAAGTATTCTGAGGGCTTCCAGCTTTAGTAAACATCAGGGTCAATCAGGTGATCCAGGTCCTGAGACAGCAAGTTTGGGATGAGAAGATGAGTCTTATGAACTGCCACAGGAGTTTCTGAAACCACCTCTGGTGTGGTTGACATTCTCCTTGTACTTTATTTATTCCTGTCTTAGTCTAGGACCTGCAAAACCAGTGGCATGAAGGGGAATACACAATTTACCTCATCAGCAGAAGCAGCAAAGCAAGGGGAGTCCTGGACACTTTCCCACTCCTGATCAAAACATGGCATCTCTTTCCAGCCTGCTACACAAGGGAGTTCCCCATGACCCTGTCTCACTCCTGAAAAGGATTTAATATCCCAAAATCCCAGTTTATAATGCAGACCTGCAAAAGAATAAGGCTCTCTCCAAGAAGTATGGTGATGTTTCCCCAAGGTCTGGCTGTAAGAACGTGTGTCCCTTCCCACCCCTCACCACCTGAGCTCCAGCTCCTCTGCCAGGCAGAGCCAAGCCCAGCCAAGGTGGAACCCAGCACTGCTTTGTACTAGATACAAACAGAGACCAATTGTCCACTCAGCACAGATGGATCAAAAGCTCATGAGAACCTCAGAGGTGAGCTAATGACAAAGGTGAAGGTGGGAGAGCTTAGAGGCTTTCCAATTTGTAAATGATCAGATTGGATATTCACCAAATCCTGCGGCGCTGCCATTCCAACCTTGTGGGCTCGGCTGACCATGCAAAGGAGAGTAAAGTTCATGGGCAGACACAAAACATGAAGCTACTTCAAAACATTCACCTGCGGCAAGCACACACTGCCAAAGCATCCACAAACACACAGAACAAAGCATTTCTTCTCACTCTGGGATGCCATCCCTGCTTTGAGGGCTGCTTTGTGCATTGCACATGAAATAGTCATCACACAAAAACAGAAGTCCTGCTAGGAGCAGGAACCACAGACCTAGACAAGCCTGAGTTAACTGGATCCACTTTTATCTTTAGTACAGAACTCTTTTTGCTTCTGTGTCCTTAGGCCCCAAGAATCTTGTATTCATGGTATCCAGAGCTGGAAAAAACATGGCTTGAAAGGCTCCACCCTCAGTCTTGTACAGACTCTGAGAGTTAAGGCACTTCCATAGCAAGCAGAAGATGGAGATTTGAATCCCTTCATGTCAAGAAGGAAACTGAAGCCAGGCCTCCTTCCAGCAGTCAGTCTCCCCACTGAGCTATTCCAGGCAGCAGGGTCCTCCCAAACCACGTCCCCGAACTGGGGCACCCAAGCACTGTACCCGCCCCTGTCCCTCAGACACCTGAGCTTGCTGTGTTCTGCCCAGGCCTGCTCACTGCAGGCAGCTTCAGGACAGAGCCAAGGTGTGGTTTCCAGCACAGATGACCCATCCTGACCCCCAGGCTGCTCCCAGCAGGGACAATTTCCCTCCTGCACCTCGTACCTTGGGGCTGTCACGCCGAGTGCTGGCCCAGAGAACTGAACATGAGCAGCAGCATTCTGTGCAGGGCCAGCCTGGCTCCCTGGGCACCAGGGAATCCTTATCACACTGCTGACATTCCCAGCAGCAGCACAGGAAGCTGCAGGAACACACAGTCCATGGGGGAGAGGGAAGGAAGCTGGATCACCCCTGCCAGCTGCACTCCAAGCACACAACAGCTCAGGACAGTCACAAGCCTGAAATCCCACTTGTGTTCTACAGTTCCAGATCCCAGGAAAACCTCAGCTACAGCAAGAACTTTGCTCCTTACAGGAGGGTGAGTTCAGGTAAAAGGGAACCTTCATGTCACCTTCCTCAGAGATCCCCTTTGAGGCAGATCCAAAGCTGAGCTGCTGCTCAGGATCTCCAGAGACACTTTGGCATCTTGTCTTCCCCAGGCATTTCCCACTGAGCAGTTACAGCACAGCATTGCAGAGATGGGAACTTCTTAAAGCTTTTGGGTTGGATGCAGAGCTCTTCACTGACATTTTTAAATTACATTTCTTAAGTAGCACGTGCCTAGAAAACTCAATCATGTGAATTACAGTATTAAAAGACTATATCACCATATTAAATATCACTTCATGCTACATCTTTTCCCACTGCCTGTCAAGACTGAAGACCAAGCTTTGACTCCCACAGCTGTATGAAAGCCCCCTCTCAACATAGATCCCCAAAAGTGCCCAAATGAAAAATTGTCACTCACGTGCAGAGAATTGATTGGTCCTCACGGTCTGTAAAACAAGAACAAACATGGTTATAGGGGTTTGTTTACACTGTTCTGTAATCTGCAAAACAGTTTCTTTTAATTGAGTATTTCTAAGTCATCTTTTCAGTTCAACAATTCTAAGGACACTCTGAAAAAAATTTTAATAGTATCCCTTTAATAATATCCCCATTTCACATGCACACACCCCTCAAACAACAGCTTAGAAGTTCCTAAAAGTCCTGACATTTCAGATAATGAAGTCAAAATTCTGGTTAAATTTAATATTCATCCACAGTAAGGTTTTTAACTATATTTCCAGATGAAGTGGACATAACACTTCTTATTCTGAATGCATAAAGAATATAAAACCTATGAGGAGAAAAACAGTTTCAAGCACATAATACTGACAACCATACACTTGGAAAGAGCACTGCCATCTCCAGCAAACAAGTGCTTTCCTCTCCAGCTTTTTGTTTTCTTTTTTCAATGAGCATGCAGGCCTGAAGAGCTCCCAGAATTCAGCTTATTCATGAAAGCCTTGTCTAAAGGACATCCAGGGAAACCAAAAATGCTCCAGCACTGTGGCTCAGCACTTTTGTGTCCCGCAGAGCCACACTCACGACCTTTGAGAAGAACTCCTGAAGGTCAGGTATAGCCTGCAAGGGCTATTTCATCATGACAAGAGCTTCACAGAATATATTTCAGCACCATATTAAAAATTATATGATCAAAACATTCGAATACAGCTGCAGCAAGTAAAATATTTCAGTTGAAGTCTTTCAGAGCAGGCAGATGCTCCTGCATGCTGCCAGCATAGGCTGAGGTACAGATGCCACCCCTGCCAAGTTTTAGACTGTGTTAACACCAAAGATGACAAAAAATGAAGGTGCTTTCTCACTGAAAAATGTTAAAAACATGCAGTCAGATGTACTTTGAGCCCATTGGTCAAAAATATTAAGAGCTAGGAGTGTTTCCCTGGCCTGCTGTGCAGAGCAGCTGCACTGGGCTGTGCTTCACCAGGGTCACCATGTGAATCCTGCCCATGACTGTGTCCTGCAAGCAAATGTGAGCTCCAAAAATCCATCCTAAGGGTAACCAACAGCAGAATGCATGCAGGAAAACTGAAAAATATTAGTTTAGATTATTAGAAGTAGGAAAGAAAAATTCCAAGAGTTGGTGACCCTCCTGACAAGCCTGCAGGGATGCTCCTGGATCATTCCCTACAGTTGCATGAGGTGCAGCAACTGCTGCACACCAAAAAACCAGAATGGGAAGCCTGGAACTGCAAGAAATGAAAAGATGAAAGGGGGCAAAAGCAATGGGAGCATGACAAGAGGCATTAAGAAAACATTTATGCTCTTCTGTGTTTGATATCAGGCAGCAGGTCTTGCAAGAACTATCAAAAATAAGATTTTGGTGGCAGGAGCAGAGGCAGGGCAGGGCTGAGGCACAGGTGGGTGCAGAGGAGTGCAGCTCAGTGACCCTGGCCTGCTCCCAGGGCAGCCAGAGTGACTCAGGCACTGAAGCAGCTCCCTACGCCAGCACAAGCTCAAGGTGACGCAGGACAGCACAGAGCATTTGCTCTTTCAAAAGAAACAGCTGAATGAAAGCCAAGGCGGTACCGTGAGTAGAGTTGAAAGTTAGTTCTTCTTAGTATTTACTTAGTTAGTTCTTCTTCGCATGTCTGCAGCACATCATTCCTTTAAAGTGACAAGTTGATTTTTCCCTTTCTTACTTCTCAGGAATAACTTCACTCTAATTTTGGCACTGTAGCTGGGCCATTACCTCAAAAAACACAGACTCCTCTAAACTAGACCTCTTCAGTTTAGCACTTCAAAAAAGTTAACACAGCTAGCATTTGCCTTGAAGCTTAATTTATTTAAAGAGAGTGTGAGTTTGTCAATGCTTTGTATCATGACATTTGTTACCTGTGCATTTACCACATAATGCTACTGTGCCACAACACACAAGGCACACTATAAATGAATTTTCTTATCCAATTACTCCTAGAGAAAATCTACAAGTCCAGAAAGTTGTATTTATTTGTAATTGCCAGAAGCTCCAGCACGTGCAGCCAAGCTTTTTAACTTTCTCTGTCCTGAATTGACACAGCCCTTACAAAGTCAATTATCTGCACTCAAGTATGTCCCTCCAAATCCATTTCTCTGTGTCTGGATTCTGAACCTCACAGACCAGGAAAGTGGAAGGAAGACAACAGCAAGCTTCAAGTTTTGCCTTGCGATGCGTTCCTGGGACTGACAATACCCAAACCCACACACCAAGGCTCGGGGTGATGCCTCACACAGTGTCAAATGCCAGCTGTCCTCTGGCCCAAGAGAGAGCTGATCTCCCCAGAGTCACTCTGAAAAAGTCTCTGACAAAATAACTGAGGTGGAAGGGTTATTCGTGGCTGGTTTCTGCTGCTCCTGTCTCCCCCCAAATAACACAATGTGTCTGCAGCCTTGATTTCAGAGCCTGTGTGTGGCTCTTGCCAGATTTGTTCTCTTGGGTGAGGAAGAAGCTCTAAACTCTTCTGAGGGCTTGGCTGATCAGGGGTTAAAGCAGCTCACTAATCAAAGACGCTCAGTAAGTCAATCCTGCTCAATCAGGTGAATAAAGCAGGAGGATGAGGACATTTAAGAGGTAATGAAGTAACACCAAGCTCTTAATTTAAGTAACATCATAAGACAGCCCTTTGCTTTTAATCACAAACCAAAACAGGCAAGTCCCACTGGAATCTACCACTTATGCACCTTGGATTTAAACATAGTCCAAGGTCTTCAAGCAACACTGAAGACCATAACATTCAAGTTGTACAGAAAAGATTTTATACAATATCCCTAAATTTAAAATCAGAGTTAGAGTCTATGAATTTAAAAAAATTGTTTCTGTGCTGATGAAGTAACACTTTCTATAGACTAGAATATCCTTTTGAATGGAAGAATCTGGAAGCACGAAGGCAATACCATCAGATATTCCAAAAACTTCCAGCTTTAGGCTGGAGCTCCCCTGCTGCTGTAACTCAACTTGAGCAGCTGTTGATGGCTCCATTTCCTCTGCCCCTGTCCCATCCCATTCCTCCCCTGGAACCAGCAGCTGACTGGGCACATGCACAGTAGCTGATGGAACAGCAAAATTTAGTTTTTGACCAGATCAGCTCCCTGGTGGAGTTTGTAACAGAGCCAGATAAACACTGAAATGAGCATATGGAAAATGAGAATCACCTCCTGTGGCAGCTGCTGGGGCTCTGGTCACCCGAAAGCCACTGTGAAAAAGCACATTGGCCACCTGAGGTGAGCTGGAAACCATTTCTAGCACAAGGTTCCACCTCCTCCCATGCCCAGAGTGAACGTCTGTCAGTGTGCCCCTCTCACCTCCACTCACAAGCAGGATCTGAGCCCCAGGTGAGGAGCAGCCAGAGCCAGCCCAGGGCTGGGAGCAGCAGCAGCAGCCCCATGAAATCCCTGAACCACCGGGACAAAGCCTTGGAAGAGAGGCCAAGGAGAATTACCAGATCACTATACAGGAAGAATTACAGCTCTAAAAGTCATTTTTACCTACTCTGCTCTCCCCTCCCCAGAGGAATTAGCTCAGGGACAGCACTTGGCAGCTGCTCAAACAAACCTGGCGCTTGGCTGCAAAAGGGTTTTTAGAAATCCAGTCAGAAGAGATCCTGATGTTATAACAAAATGCAGGAAGTTTTGACTGTCAGAATACAAGAACATTTGACTTTACAGTCCTTCATTCACCAAGCTGTATCTCCCAAAATAGACTAGATCTAATAAACTCCCTGTTAACTCCAGGGGAAGGCTCCAGATATACATTAAACATTTATTGGGTAATTGGTTCAGGCAGGATGTTCTGAAAAGTTCTACTTCAAAGTTATAGGCTCAGTCTACAAAATAATTACACTATTTTAAAAGCAGCTTTTCTTGAAGGCATGACACTGTTCTGCTGTGGTCACACTGTAGTCATTTATAAACTGATATAAGACAGTCAGACAGAAAAGCAAAAATCTGTCTTCAAGTTTCCCACTGAAACTCAAAGGCAGCAACACTTCAAGCACAGGAGCTCTCTCACAGAACAGAGTTTACAGGCACACAGACACCAGCCTCCACAACTGCCTGTGCTCCAATTACCCTTTACTATATTGATATTTCAAGTATTGCAAATGTCCAGATCTCTCTCACGATTTGACTGGGAATGAATAGGAGAAGCCATTTGGAGCTCTCCCTGTGTGAACTGCCCAGGCAGAAACTCATTCACAGATCTATGAAAACAATTCCATAGGTGCCTTACCTGCTTTCAGCTTTAACCTCTCTCTGATTACAATTCTTATCAACCAGTAACTTTTATACAGACACTGACTGTCTCGCAACCCCCTAATTTAAGGTAAAACCATGAAATAAGTGTGTCAAGGTGAAAAAAGTTTAATCTGCTTTCCCAACTCAGGCTGAAGAGAAAGCAATGGGCTACTACACATCCAGCCAGAAAACCATGCAGAGGAAAATGGTTTTTATTTGCAGATTATTATTTGTCCTTCCTCAAATTCAATCACAAAATTCTTGTGGATCATTCACTTTGGCACAGCCTTTCCTTTTCCCTGTCCAGAGCAGTGATCAAATGCCAGCCCCATTTCTGCAGCAGACATTAAAAAGATTCCTGCTCTTTTGGGAGGTGCAGGAGGCAAGTTCTTTGATATTTCTCAAACAGAAGAAATCATTGGCTTTCTAAAAAGAGGCCCTGTGCAGGGGAATGGAGGGCTCTTGTTTATTTGTAGGTGGTGTTTCACTCTCAGGTGCCACAGAGCACATCCCAGAACAGCTCCCTGGTGAAAGGCCTTGTTTGTTGTGGATGCAGGCTCCAAGCATCTGTTGTAGCTGTGCCCTGTGCTGTAGGTGAACAGGCTCAGATATCAATCTACCCAAGGTCATTTAAAAATTGCATTCCT
Organism: Illadopsis cleaveri; assembly: GCA_013399915.1. Lineage (NCBI taxonomy): Eukaryota > Metazoa > Chordata > Aves > Passeriformes > Timaliidae > Illadopsis > Illadopsis cleaveri. The sequence continues at coordinate 104,545 of VXBB01013009.1, forward strand.
GACAAGTTCTGTGAGAACGGGTCAGTGCCTGGGGGACAGAGACCTTCCCACCAGCAGAGATTTTGCTGCTGCCAGAGCACTCCCAGGACTGGTCCATGAATGCTACCTGACAAGAAGAGCACACAGGTGTCCCACAACCTGCCACTCTTCAACTCCAAGCTTCCAGTTATTCTGTTTTTCCTATTTTCCTGCTGGGCTGATAAGCACAGGAAGAGATCTGGTTACAGAGATGAAGCATGCCTTTTTAATTTGTGTTTGTCTTTAAAATGTTGCCTGGTTACTCCCTAAACTATCATCAAACACTTAGCACTGTGAAGTGACTTGCAACAAACACCTCTAGCCAGAGCCAACAGGAGGAGTGACAGGCACAGGTTTTGCCTGCTGGCTCCTACCAGGCCAAATGTGCCCTGACACACTTCTGGGCACCGTGAGATTTCTGGTTATCCTCTGTGGGCATCTCACTCCTTCCTCAGTGCACTTCTGCAGCTTCCCAAAGCCAGGGCAGTTTGCAGGGACAAATCAGCATTGTGCCCCCAGTGACCCATCAAACACCCCTGGGAACTTTGTAGGAAGCAGGACATTTGCAGTTGATATTTCAAGTTTTAACACATAAATTTCACCAAGTTAAAACTGTTTAAAGTTTTAAAGAGGCTGAACCTACACATGCAGCAGTGCTACAGGAGCTGGGCAGTATCACTGTCAGGTTATCCTCCTTGAGAGGTTTCAGGTGACTAAAGGATGGAAACATCACAGGGATCTCCAAGAAACGTGAGCAGGATCATTGCACCATCCTTCCAAAAGCTGAAAGGAACCTCTGGAAGTCAAAAATTCTCAAGGATACTTCAGGAGAAGCCATCTCTCTTGGTGCACCTTCAAACTGCATTTTTTTTTCTTCTTGCCTTGTCATCAATCATCAGCTCATTCATATATTGGTAAGGTTTTACATCCAACTCTTATTTATTTGAAGCTGTCAAGCAATGAACTCACAGAAATTCTCATTCTTTGTCCTAAAAGGTGTGACATTAATTTATACCAGAGGAAAGATCAAATTCAGGTGCAGCTCACTCCCTCATGGGTATCCAGCGGTTTTAAGTCCTGGAATAATAATATTTATCAGCTTTGCTTCATCAGTGCCCAGACACTTCTGTCTCAGAACACTGCAAGGCCCCAGTGCTGCTCAGACATCACCCCATGGAGAATTACATCAATCCTCTCCCTGCAGCCCAGCTTCAAAGGCAGATCCAACAGTGCTGCTTTAAATCACTCAGCACACCCCAGCTCTGGGTGTTCACCTGGTATTTCCCACACAGTCTGATACACCACAGACACAGCCAGTGTCTCCTGCATTTCCTCTGCCTGCCTGAGAATTGTCAGCTCCAGCTGCCACAGAGCCTTGGAATAAACCAGCATTTCACTCCTGCCTCTTAGTGCAGGAGATCTCCAGCTCTGCAGCGATGGCTCAATAAAACCCTTCACTGTGGGGTGGAGCACTGATGTAAACACTTCAGGTGTTCCTGCTATTTGTGAAGTTGAAATAACAAAAGCTTTTATTAAAAAGGAAAAAAAAAATTGTGGTTCTATCCCTCCCTCTGGAACATTTGAGATAAATCACAACAGCCATGCTCCAGGTTTGCTGCTGGCTGGTACATTAAGTTAATAATTAGCAGTGATACATAGCAGAGGTCACCCAAAGCCCAGTCATGGCTCACCCTGCCACTCATTACAGTGACCCAGAGCACTGCATACAGGGATTTTTTGCATGTCTGCAGCACATGAGGTGACCACGCTCATTATTCCCTTACCCAGCACAGCTCCAGCTTGGGAGGACTCAGCCAAGCCGTGAATTGTGACTATTTTAGAAATCACGAGTGAGGCATTTGCAACATTAGCTTGAAATTCCCCAAATTCCTGAGGAGAAAACTCTGACGTGCAGAGCACTGCCAGCCAGGGCTGAGTCAGCACAAGAGGACAAAACAAACAGGACTCTGTCCTGCCCACTGCAACTGGGGGTAGCTTCTCACACCAGGGAGAACTGGAATTTTATTTTACTTTTTAGCCCTAATTAATTTGGAAAAACCTTAAATATGGTGTAGTTTTCACTATCAGTCTTTCACTCCCTTTATTAATGATCATTGAGAGAAGCTTTAGTAGATCTAATTTAGAAATTACAACAGAGCTGCTACATCTGTGAACAGCAGTTCACAGGTAACGTGCGGCTGCTCCTCTAACAAACTCAAACAGGTCTGGGTTGATTTCTGCAGCCTTTTCAAACAGGGGGCTGCTGTAATTTAGGAGATGAGCAGAGCACACAAGGCAGCTCCAGTTTGGAGAAAATCAGGGCAAACTCCCTGGGCTGTGCGAGTGCTCCTGATGGCCACAGTGCCAAGCTCAGCTCCTGGGCCCAGCTCACTGCCCAGGCTGGGGCACACAGGAGGGTTTCAGCAGCTCAGCTCAAGGACAGTGACAGTCCAGAGGGAAAAACTCTCACTGCCCCGGCCAGAGGTGCCAGGATTTGCTCCCTGTAGAGCCACTGACACACAGAGCAGCAGATCTCTGCCTCCCTGGTTTGTGGCTCCCAAGGAGCTCTCCCAGGGGAAATGAAAATCCACACAGGCCATCCCTACACTTACATTTCAGTTCTTATTTGCATTCTGCTTAACAGTGACCTAAGATTAGTAGGAGCTGGCAAGCCACAGGCTGGACAAGGTTTATTTGGACTGCAGAGCACTCAGCAGAGCAGTGGTTTCCATTCTCCATCAATCCTGCTTAAGTTGTTCTACTTCCCACGTAGGATGATTTTGTTTAGACAAAGATTACACTGTCAACTGAGACAATGATTCAAGGAGGCCCTTTAGCTGTAAGATCTGCCATGTAAGCTCATTCATTTAACTTCTGCTCTCCTCCTTTCCAAACAAACAATCGTGCACAAACCACTTAACAAAACGAGCTGGCAACTTTCACTGCAGTGCCCTCTTTCCCAAGCTGTTTGATCATGCCTGAACTCCAGGAGTTTGGAGAGATAGCAAGTGTGACAACAGTGACACAGCAGGGGCATGGTTTGGTGCTGTGTTCCGCCACACACAGGGCACAGATCACCCCACACACCACCCCCCAATGCAAGGCCAGCCACGGATTTCATGGCAGCCATCAAATTCTCCTGCGGTTTCCTCATCCAAGTATTCCTGTTCAAGTATTCCTCACACAGGCTTTAAGCCCCCACTGTATCCTGAGGCACAGATTATCAGAGTTTAGCTCTGCTGTTAAAAAAATTACTTCTTTTTGCTGTTTTCAACATGTAGTCTGCAAACTTCAAGTAATGACTTTGTTCCTGAATAGGAAGGGATGGGTGGAGGAGGCTCCCTATTCCCTCTGCCTGTGCCACTTCAGCTTTAGACTTCTGTCACATCTGACCTGAATTGTCATTTCCTTACTGAACTGTTTTTTTCATTCTGCTTGTTCTTTCAATGTCTCCTGTTCCATTTCCTCTTTGCCCAAAGCAGGGCAGCCCAGGGCTGTACAAGGTGCAGATTACATCACAGAATGTCTTGGGTTGGAAGGAACTTTAGAGATCATCCACTCCCACCCCTCCATGGCAGGGACACCTCCCACTGTCCCAGGCTGCTCCAAGCCCCAATGTCCAGCCTGGCCTTGGGCACTGCCAGGGATCCAGGGGCAGCCACAGCTGCTCTGGGCACCCTGTGCCAGGGCCTGCCCACCCTCCTAGGGAATAATTTCTTCCTTATCTCTAATTTAAGCTGCTTCTTTTTCAGTTTAAATCCATTCCTCCATGTCCTGTCACTCCATCCCTTGTCGCTCTCCAGCTCTCTTGGAGCCCTTTCAGGCACTGGAAGGAGCTCTAAGGTCTCCCCAGAGCTTTTTCTTCTCCAGTTCTCAGAGTATCATCCTGGTGCCTCCTCTGGCCTGGCTTCAGCAGCTCCACATCCCTCCAGTGCTGGGCCCCTGACCTGGAGGCAGCTCTGCAGGTGGGGTNTCAGAGCTTTTTCTTGTCCAGTTCTCAGAGCATCATCCTGGTGCCTCCTCTGACCTGGCTTCAGCAGCTCCACATCCCTCCAGTGCTGGGCCCCTGACCTGGAGGCAGCTCTGCAGGTGGGGTCTCACCTGTGTTTGTGCTTGGGATGTACTCTAAGTCTATATATTATCAAAATACTATATTGTATTATTATAGATTGATTATATGTGTTACGAAAATAGAAAGAAAGTGTGTCAAGTCTATGGTAAAAATGTCTCCTAAATTGATCCCTTTTCCACTTACTCCTCACATTCTCTACCTGATTTACAAGCACAGATGACAGCTGCATTTAGATGTCCATAGACCCTTCATCCCTTCAGCTCCTGCTTAAGCAGCAGCAGCAGCTCCAACATTGCTAAGGGAATACATCTCTCCCAAGATGTTTGTGCACAAAGAGCACAAGCAGAGGAATGCAGGTTCCAGGGTTTGCAGCAGAAACTCCCAAACCACAAAAAGCACAAAATAATGGGCAAGATTGACCAATCTTTAACCAGTTCTTTGCCCATATGAAGGCCTTTCCTCACACTGCTTACCACCCCACTTTGGTTAGGATTGTTATCAAATTCCTTTAGGAAAGCTGATCATGAGCACAGTGGTCTCCAGATTTTGAGCAGGACCCTCAGAGATGGCACCAGTAGCTCACATCTGGCTGCTCTGCTGCCAAATGTTTTTGTGCAGCACAGTCCATCAGCTATTCCATCCCTGAGATTAAGGATTTGGTTCTTGCAGATTTTCTATTTTCAGCATTTTCTATTTATTAACTCTTCAGAGAATGATTTCCTGCTGTTTTCCTCAAATTTTCCACAAGAACGTCCCTGAGGAACTTCATAGCAGATACAGATAAAGAGGTAGACACCTATTTTTTCCTGCTTTCTCTTCTGCATTTTCCTTCTCCACACCATCTGATGGCTTCACCACCACTTGGAAAAAGCCCTAGAACAGGATGAATTTGAATCCTCCAGGGTGATCAGAAAACCATGAGCTTTTGTACACCTTGTTCTCTGAAACAGAGGCACAGCTCCTTGCAACTCTGAGTCCTTGAGGAAGGCGCACAAAGTCTGCCAGGAATTCCTGAGCAGCCAAATACCTGAGAGCATCAAGCTTGGACAAGTGAAAGGAGGCTGGAAATACAGCAAAATATAAATTAGCAATTGTGCTGCTGATGTGAGCCTGGGGTCAAAGACAGTGAGCAGGACACCAGCAGCCCTCAGTAGCTAAGGGATAAACCCTGCTCTGCTGCTTGTTGCTTCCTTGCCAAAGGGTAACAAAGAAATTGAAGTCAAGACGAAGGGGGAGGAAAAAGAAGCTGCTGCAAGTGCTGGCAGTGGCAGTTATGGCAGAGCTGCACTCTCAGTTCAGCAGCCCAGAGGAATGCAGGCACGACTGACAAAACCCAGCTTTGTGCACAGCACGCAGTGCCCGGCCCAGCTCTCACACTGCTCCCCAGATTAGAGCACATTGAAGGTTTTGTTACATCAAGGCATTACTGCTTGTGCCTGTCATCTCCAGGCTTGAGCCAAGCAGGAGCAAGTTATCCATTTCACAACTACCTAGAAATAAAAGGAGTTTAATTTAAACTAAAGCTTCAGTGCAGGAGCAGGTGCTGACTGAGTAATCGCACAAAATGATTCATCTCATGAATGATTTCCCAAGTTGGATGCACTTAGTCTTGAATTCCTGTCTGTAGGCACAATCACAATTCAATTATAAGGCCCGCTTGCATAGCAAGTTTTAAAATTAAAGTCATCTCTGGTTGCTCAGAACATCAACCAAAAAAGCTCATGGAAGTGGCTCATCTATTGCAGCATTTCACTTCAGAAGTGGGAAGAAAACCAAGGCACTGAAGAACTTAAAAATTCCTTATGTAACAACTGTCACTCCTGTCTCATTTGTAAATACAAGAAAGTTACTGAAATTACGTAAAAAAAGGTGTCAACTTCAAAGCAATTAAGCCTTAAGAGAGAGCTGTAAATATCATCATTCCTAATTAAGTGCCCAACCTTGAGGCTGCACAATAAACAGGGATCCAGTCACATTTCGACACAGAGAAGGACAAAGGTCAGTTAAGAACTAAAACTTTTCCAACAGTAACAAAAAAAGTTTAAAATGCAGTTTCTAGAACTAGATTGTGTAAGCTCAACTGAGCTTGTCCAGTTAGACTTACTACTGATGCCATTCACAGCTGGCAAGCAAGGTGCAATAATTGCATTCACAACTGCCAGCCCCTGAATCACACAGGTTTAATATCAAGAGACAGAACACAAAAGTGAGGGGAAGGACAGGAAATATTGCAAAACAAGTTCTGCTGACAGAAGTAGTTATCATTTTACTCCAAATTCAAAAATAATGAGGCAGAAGACTGTTTCACCATGATGGATTTCAGTTTTTCCTACTTTGTTTCTTGCTTCAAGAATCTCTTTCCCTGCACTCAGCCTTGAAGACACTGCATGTGACACTCCTGGAGGTGTACAAGCAATCTGGATGTTAATGGTATTGTCACCTGAGTATTTATATTCCAAACCTGCCTGAGTGGACCAAGTGAAACCCCAGAATTCCCCATGTAACAATAAAGGCACCTGTGAATCTTTCACATGACATTTACCAAGCAGCCAGTTCTGCTGGGATCATCATCCTGCACTTTGTAACTCGTTAAAAGGCCTTGGGGACTCTTTTGGGAAGTCAAGATGTAATGAAAATACCAAGAACATTAATGGCACATTTATCAGGTTCCATCTGCTCCTCACAACAGAGAATGCCAACCATCACTCCCAAGTTTTTCAGTCTCAAAGCAATTTTTCCCTCTTCCATTTGAAGATTTAATAGACCTTAAAAAGAAAAAAATTGTCTTCTTTTAGTTTCAATTCTTTTCTTCTGTGTCTGGGGGTGGATATGCCCTCAAGGGAGGACTTAAATCAAGATTAACTACAAATATAGATCAATAAGATGTTTTTAAGAGAGAAGTATTGCACCTGTAGGCAGTTCTGGCTCCTCCAACACCAAGTGTTCCCTTCCCGTCTTACACTGTTTCCGATAAACCTTCTCTGCAACAGGATTAAAGGCAGGCCTAAAATATCAGTGCTAATTTGGTGCTCATCAAGATGTCCTCAGGGAAACAGGATAAAAAGGAGAGACTAAGCATAATTATACAAGAGTAATATTAATAGGCAAGCTGGGCTTTAGCGACAAAAAGTCAACAAGTTTTCCTTAATATTTCTTCCGAAGCAACTCGTACGTCACTGAATAAAGAGGAACAATAAAACAAAGCCATACTTCCTCTAGAAATCCAGAGGGAAAATTGGAAAGGAAGAGGGAAAAGAGAAAGTCAACTGTGGAAAAAGTACTAGAGAAAAATTTATGAGTGCAGCTTTTGCACAGTCAGATCTCCCTTGCTGGTGAAGTATTGTCACAGACCGATCAGCTCTAGAAAATTCATTTTCTTAAAGAAAACCCTAGTCTGTGGCAAATTTTTATGGCCCATAACTTTTAGCAGGACTGAAGAGCACAAGCAAGGCTTGCAAATTGTATAACCAAACAGAATTAAGGTCAACATTGTCACAGGGATTAAAGCAGCAATTCCTCATGATCATGTCAACGGTGCAGCAATGCTCTGTGGGGCCAGCACCAGCCCTACCCCATTGCTGGCCTTTATTTCAGTGCATCACCCCTGGGATATGGGTACTCCCTGCTTCACCTCCTCCTCAGGGAAATGAAGGGAAAGTGCAGCAGAAATCCACTAAACCACCTGTGAAGTAACACCCTACTACCACAGCACTTTGAAAAATAATTACTTGGGGAAAGAAAGGGGAAATCCAGTCTGGAAAGCTGAATTGCAGGTTATTATCTTCTGTGGTCAGGCACTGGGTAATGAGTCTTTTCCTGAAGAGAAATCCTGACTGGCATAACTAGAATGCAGCCCAAGCCCTGCTTGTCTCAGACCAGAGTACCTTCAACTCAATCTTTAATGCAACTGCTGCAGCACAGGCAGCACTCAGGAGAGCAGCACTGCCTCAGTTTTGTTTTTCTCTGCAGAACTGGCCTCAAAATCCCTGTTGCCTCCCAGCTGCCCCACCACTGACCCCTTCATCTGCAACACTCAGCCATGGAGAACAATTGTGCACCTCCCTCTCTGGTGGCAGCTCCCAGAAGTCATTCTGTCTCCCTGGGGAATCCATTCCCCTCCAAACTGGGTTCTCAGGCCTATTCTGTGTGTCAGAGCTCTTCCCCCACCCTGTGCCCTCTGTGTCTGGCTAGCACTGACCCACATTTTCAGCCCATTCTTCCCTCCCCAGAAGGCACAGGGAGGGCTGACCTGGGCAGCCAGAGGGGCACGAGGTCCCCACAAACAGGAAATTCTTCAGGGGGCCAAGAACAGAGCAGGGCTTGATGGCTGGCAGTCAGCAATGCTTCCACAAAGACCTTTCCCATCACAGCACATATGGAGAACTGCAGGGATCTGTTTGTATCTGTTTAGGAAAATTCAGAGTGTCCCAGCAATGTTTTAGACAAGGATTAACTATGGAGATGCACATGCACCAGTTCTGCTGACCAGAAAATCATATGCTTTCATAATCTAAATAAAAATCCCCATTTTCTTATTTATTTAAATATTAAATATACAAAACCTCAGCAAAGCAGAAACTGGAAGCTGAGCTGTGACTATCCATGTTCTGAATTAGAGGCATGAAAGCACTAAGGAACTGAGTAACGCTTAACTCACTGTGCCCAATTCTCAGCACAGAAAAATTGTGGTTTAAGAAATCAGGTTGCTCAGAGTCACAGCTCAGGTCCAGGTATCCTGTTAATCACAGTAAACAGCTCACAAACACCTGGAAATGAGTAGTTTGTGATTAGCTGCAAGAAAAATAAACATGATTATACTGCACAAAATACCACTGAACAGGCCAGGAAAATCCAGACAACCACTTTCATTAATCTAAATTAGTGGCCAGGATATTTCTATTAGGGGAAGGTCATATTCTCCAAAGGAATTGCATTCCTATGGTTTCAATTTCAGGTTTGAATCCTAATAATTAAACTTCAGACGTCAAATATTGGAAACACAGCAGTCATTCATATCAAAAGAAACCTATGGATGCGCTGTAACAGCAGAAGCATGACTTGCAATAATACTGGAAAAACTCCTCTCCCCAGCCCTCTCTCTGCCATCCCAGCTCTATCTCCCACAGCAGCTACGTGCACAGACACAGACAAGAACTGCACAACAACACTTTTATAAGTATGTGTCAGTAACTTATCAGCAAGAGCATCCTGGCCAAGGATTCTGCTGCAAATAAATGCTTGCAGAGAGCTCTGATGATTAATCTGCAGCATTTTGATTAACCCAGCTAGTTCTTGGTTAGAGACATTTCTACCAGCTAAAACTTTCTGACATATTTTCTGTTTCATTGAAGACTGAATGCTGACTAAAACATGGAGCAGAGCAAGAAGATTAAAGACATTTTGCACATTGTGTTAAATACTTGATAGGGAAAACCTCACTAAATCCTGGGCACACTCAGTAGCTGACCTTGTGTTGCCACTGATAACCAGAAAACAAATGGAATAATGTAATAATCTGCTACTGTTAAGACAAATATTATTTGGTGCTCTAATGACTACAAAACCTCGGTTGTTGTAATTGCAAGTTTTATTTATATGGAGGCAAACTCAGCCCCCTGAAGTGTCTCCCAGCAGCAGGGCCCACCCCGAGGCCCTGGAAGCACAGCAGCAGCAGGGTCAGTGCCAGAGCTCCCCACTCCACCTGACACAAACACTCACTGCCCACCCTCACCAGCACTAACACCTGTGCTGGAGTTTTTATTTATCCCTGCAATGCAGTTGTGCAGACAAATCATCCATGGGAAATTCACTAACTCCTGCAAATGCTTCCTGAAACAAACAGGGAGTGGCTCCATACAGGTGAAGGGCACTAGAAACACAGATTTAGTTACCCTTAAACAAGTTATTCCCAAAACAATGGATCCCATTGCATGGGTTTCATCTATTCTTGTTCCAAGTTATGCCTTCATTTGTTCAGATGAGAACCCAGACTATCAAAACCGAAAAGAAAGCAAGCACAGGGAGATTTGATACAAAATATAAACCTCTGTGCATCAGAAGGAAAGAAAAGAGGACTGTAACCAAACATACACCACCATGTGCATTTTTTTTAAATTCTTCTTCTTTAATTTTAAATCTTCCAAAAATAGTAACATTTGGCCATGCAGCAAGGTCTCCAGAGATACAAATCAGTACCAGCAGGGTATATGAGCAAATATATGGAGCACCCCGAGCGTGGTGACTGCTGACATTGACTTACTTTATTAGAGGACATTTGTCTCAAGAACATTTCAGTGTATTCTTGAGACCATTTCAAGAGGTGCTTTCAGACTGGGAAGCACTTAATCACAATCCACTTGAGACTGCTACAATAAACTCCCTAAAATAAATCTTAAGGTTTGCTCTGCTATTGTTCCACATGCACTTATTAGGGGTCCTCTGATCTGAGCTGTTGGATGCCGTTGTTCTGGTCAAGAAGTCAGAGTTTCTTTCACAAAAAACACATGAAAACAGAGCCCCAAATATCCACTGGGAAGCAGAACAACTCTTGGTGACCCCAATTTGCTGCTCTTCCCCTGCCTGTCCCTGCATAACCCCACTCTGCTGGCACAGTTCTCCTGAGGTGAAAGGACACTCAGCAACCTGGAGTTGATTATTAAGCAGCCCTAAAGACAAAGTCACAATTCAAGAAACTAAGACTTGTGTGATGTATCTAAAGATATCAAGTGTCTAAAAAAAAAAAAGTTAACATTTAAATGGTTGGTTAACCTGGTGGCAGAAACAGCTTTCCCTAAGTTTGTGTGAAGTAGGTCAAACAGCTTTTCTCCTCCTTCCAGTCCATCCACAGCTACAGCACAACCCACAGGAAGGTGTGCACAGCTGGCTCTTGGCTACACACACCTGTCTGGATACAACATGCTGCTGTCCCCACATCTTTAACAGCCCCCCAAACATGAATCAATATTGGATAGAATGAGCTGTGCTTCCAAAATACTGTGTCAGAAATGCAACTGTGCAAGTTCAACAGCGTGTCCCATTTCAAAAAATTTGTATCATGTCAGATTGTTTTCATGTTTGTCCAGCGCAGCCTTAAAGTCAAAATTCAAACCATGAATAAATCATGAAACATAATTCAAACCTCCATAAACTCACTCTATTGTCCTACAGACATACATCAGTTAGGAGAAAAAAAAAAAACTCCTGCAGGTTAAGTATTTCCCTGACCTCTTCTTGAACTCAAACACACCATTGTTCCATTGTCACCTCGGATTATTTGTCAGCTGCCAAAACGCCAACATTTTTATAGCACTGCCTTTTCAATCTCACTCTTTTACTCTTCCTTCATCCAGAGCCAGTGCACAACATCCTTTGACATGCAACTTAGCCCTTCTTTTTTTTAGGAACAATGTATTTCTGACACAACTTCCAGAGCAGCAATGGCCCAGCACAGCTGTGCTGGTGTCACTTTGCTGCTGCGCCTCAGCGAGTCACACAAACAATTCTCTCCCGTCTCTTTAAAATTCTGATTCCACATAGCTGGATAAGGAAATCCCAAGCTGCAGGTACATTAAGGATTTGTTAAATCCCAGTGACTGCTCCTTACCTTGCAGCATGCACCTGTAGGCAGACTCGGATATGGCGTAAATGTGCGGCGGCATCTCGTGGCGCTTCTTCCCTCTGTACATCTCAATGATGTTCTCTGAATAAATTGGGAGGTTCTTGTAAGGATTTATGACTACACAGAACAGCCCTGAATAGGTCTGGAAAAAGAAAAAAAAAAATCCAACATTTCTGTTAGTAAACAGTATTGAAATATAGTCATGAAGAACAAACAGCCTTCTCACAGGTTCTGTAGTATTTATCTTAAAACAAAATTGAGGTGCTTTTTGTAGAGCAACTCAAAGTGCATGCTATATTCAAATTATTGGTTTCTAGTTCTCTTAAAAGGCTCTTTAATTACCTGCATAAAAAGTAATTTAAAGATAATAAGCGTAGGTAAATTTGAAGAGGAGTATCTGATCTCTTTCCCACAGACATTTAAATCTCTCTTCCGTTTGCCAAGTTCCAGCTTTATGGACACTTTTTGATGTTCAACTCCTTCAGTAAAATGTGCATTCCAAGTTATTTTCATTTTGAAGGAGCTGATAATGCCCATCACTCTAGTAAATAATCTAGATGAGGGAAGAGCCTATTTCAAACCACCATTATTTCTGTTATCCTGTTATTGTCTCTAACTGTCCATCTTTCCTGCTCACCAGCCCTTTTCAATCCCACAGAGGGGTCATTCCCTGCCCTGCCCCAGCCCAGCTCAGGGACAGCCTGGCAGGCAGCCCTGCAGATGTTTCACACTCTCCTTTCCGAGCTGACACTCCACAGAAGTGGACTACCAGAATATCAAGGAACCAGCACAAATTGCTGATTTCACTGAGACATTTCTGTTCAGCCAAAATGCCTCAAGTGTCACAGGACTGAGCCCACACTGAAGCAATGCCCACAGGGCTGCATTTCCCTGGGATCCAAGTACCACAGACTGCTCCAGTGAGTTCCATCCCTGCTCCCCAGCAGTTACTCCCAAGAAATTTATGACAGGAACATCCCTGGCAGAAGAAGGAGCACAGGCAGCCACGGACACTCGGTTATGAGGGAGGGACAGATGAGCCTGGCCTGGCTCAGGATCAGAGGCTGAGCTCAGACACTGCTCCCTGCACACACCACAGCTCTCCCAGGGTGTTCCCTATCCAAGCAATCTGGTTGGCTCCAGCCCTTGCAGCAGCAACCACAACTGACTGCTTTTAAGAAAGCAGAATCTTCTCCATTCACTGTTATCTCCTCACATGCTTGGACTGTGTGCTCCTTTTGGTCACTACTGAAATTCCCATCTTTACCAGCTCAGGGAGTGGAGCAAGAAAGACCAGGTTTGGCAGAAATAGGAACTATCTTTCTGAATGTCAGGAAAACCACATTTCTTACCTTTGCAGGTTGAGAGAAGAAAAAGAATGGGGAGAATAAGCAGAAAGAATTAAGAGCTGTTGAGAGCCCAGAGTACTGAGCAGGTCACTCAGGACATTTGTCCATTTCAAAAAGTATTTTAAATCTGCTACATTGGTATGAACACAGTAGCTGATAGTCCCAATCTGCCTTTTTTTTCTTTTTCTGTTGTAAGTATAAAAGATTTCATTTGGAGGAAAAGGTGCCCCCTTGTCCTTTCTACACCTCCACCAGCTTCTGGAAAGACAGGCAGAAGGTGTTCTCTGAACTGAGTCCAGGAGCACCATCAGCAAAGAGAAAGAACTTGGTTTAAGGCCAGATATCCTGACATAGGGACATCTTATGTCCTTGCAGGAAAATGCTCTTTCTGCTTTGGTCAGATCTGCTGGATGATAACTGCAGGGCCTTACCACCTAAACAAGGTATTTATTTCTCAAGAGAAAGGAAACAGATCTTATCAGGGCAACTGACCCAAGCATAAAGAACAACTTATCAGTCATTAACTCAACATAACATGGGGCTGTTGGCAAGTGGGCAGTTCCTCCCCAGCCTCCTTTCCTACCACTGTCCCTCTTGCCAGCATCAGTGCTCCTGCCCTTGCTGACTGACCTGGGTACCCCTGCAGACAAAAGTCAAACAGAACTGGTTGGAAACAGAAGCAGTTCCCTGCCCAAACTCATTCATGGTGAGACTGGAAGGGAGGGGAGGCAGGACAGTAATTGTTTTAACAGCTTGGTACAACCATCCAAGGAGCCAATTAACTGCTGAACAGTGGGCACCCATCCCCAGCCACCTTCCCCGTGCTCAGCTGAGGTCACCCACATCCCCCTGTCACCACCACCGTGACATGGAGGCTCTGAGAACTGCCACAAGCCTCCAGTCAAGGCTTCAAATGAGGGCAGCCAGAAGAAAGAACACGTTTGCCAAGCCCACCACAGAATCACAGCTCAGAACCACAGAGCACCACCTCTCCTGTGAGCAGCCACAGCTCAGGAGAGAGCTGGTTATTGCTGACTGCAGGGGAGAGCTGGGCCTGGGACAGGAATTCCCAGAGGCAGAGTCCACCCAGAGCAGTCCCAGCACAGCTCTGAGCAGTGCCAGCCGTGGCACCAAACGTGCTGAGGCCAGCAGGGCTCTGCCCTCTGCCAAGGCTCTGGGCTCTCACCCAGCAGCACCGAGCCCTGCTCTGCTTTTCACCCTCTCAGCTTCAGAGATTTGCAATTTCCCTCCCTGAGCTGCTGTCCCTCACCTGAGCAAGGACAGAACTCCCAAAGCAGAGGCTGGTTAAGCTGTAAGGGAAATACTGCAAAACCTACCTACATTGCTGACCCTCTTTCAACAGCAACACCTCAATTTCTCTGCATGTTCATCCAGAACTTGGACTTTGTTTTGGCGTTTTATGTTCCCAAAGGAAAGCTGTTGTTTTTTCCCCAGAATCACTGCCCTTCCCCAGATATAATAAATCAATCTGGTAAATAATTAAAAAACCCCAAAAATCTTAAGTGCTGGGAGAAAACAGTTCTTTGAAGACTATCCTTCTCTCCTCCCCCCAGCTCCTTTGGCATCTTTAGTTTATTTCCCCAGCACACACATGGAGTAAATGTTACTATTTTAGCTACATAAAGAATTAATAACCTAGAAAAACAAACTTAACAATCCTTCAGACCCCTATTGATAATACCTAACCTGGAAGCCTTTCCAGGCTATCTCCTGAAGCAGTAGTTGGATGAACCTGTGAACCTGCAAGGACCAGAATAAGCAAAGCCCAACATAACTAATCCAGAGAAGGCCAACAAATAACCTGGGCAACTGGAAAGGGTTAATTAAAGAAGCTCTATACTGAACAGGGCCAAAGTAGAAGTTATGAAGCACGAAATTCTACATTTTGCTAGTGCTGGGGTTAATTTATTTGAAACTAAATCTAAGGAGAGGTTTTTATCCCAGACCCTTCCCTCTGTGCCACGACAGCTCTTTGCATGCAGCACCTTGAACTCCAACACCTTGATTCCCTGAATATGTTACCCAGTTCACTCTCCTGCTGTTTCCCTGCAGAATTTCAAAATGAGACCTTTTCCAAACCAGCACCACCCTGCACAGCCTTAATTTATTCACAGGAAGATGGAACTGAATTTTCCCAGTTTCCTGACTGCAATAGAAAGCAATAGATGAACATATTGGTGGGCTGTCTTCATGGCTTGGCAGGCAGAGAAACTCAGAAAGGATGCTTTTAATGAGCCAAATTTAATTGGGAGGGAGGCAAATGGTACCAAAATCTTTCACAGCTGTTTTGTAACTGCAAGTCTCACAGTGCATCACTGTGCCTAAAAAAGCAGGAAAGGGCTTTGTGCATGGAAACCAAACACACGAGAAGTAGAGATTGTTTAAAATCCCTCAAGAAATCTTCTTGGTGAGCAGCCCCAGGAGGAATTACCAGGAATACATAAACATCTGCTAACAAATGGACACCCCATTTAATGAACTCCCTCCTGCAGTACCTGGACTCTGATGGAATTGTCAGGTGGGAGTAAGAGCTGGGACCAGCACTGGTGAGCTCCAGTACCAGCCCAGTCTGGCTGGAGAAGCAGCCTTCATTCATTTTTCAGCTGACAGAGGTGGATGTGCACATTAAGAATTGATTGAAAGGCAAGCAAAGATGCTGATTCACCTTGAGCTGATGGATCAGCTGTTTGAATTCCTGCTTTACCCAGGAACAGCCAGCATCAACCCATAGCCACAGGACACCCTGGAATGCACTCTCCAGGCAGGGCTCCAGCCACAAACAGCAAAGGAGAGCTCTGACAGAGAGGTTGGTTATACAAGCTCCCCTTCAGGACACTAAATGTGCAGCTTGAAGGTTTCCAGATGCTTCCAGCCTGTATCCAGTAGTTTATCATGTAGTAATTTGGGTTCTGGTAAGCTGTCCCAACCTGCAGAGTCCAGGATCCTGGCAGTGGCCTGTTCCAAACTCCATCCCATCCCCACATGCTGGAGGGAGGTGGGTGTGAGTGAACAATGGACAAACAGGGTGAGTTATTCCCAGGGGAAAACACTTGGGAGTTCAGGCTGCTCATCTGGATTGTGGCTTTCATGGCCTGTCTTCCCTTAAAACCACATCAGCCCTTCCCTGGCAGACACACGTGGAGGAGTTCAGGGTAAAAAGCCTGGTGCTATCCCTTGGATTAACAGTTTCTGTAGCCAGGAAGAAGTTGTTGTGGCTGCTGGGTTGGTCTCTTCTGTCATGCCATCAAAAGGCCTCTTTAAAGCACCACTTGAGAGCACATCAGCAAGACAGGCACACAGTCTGGGCATTTGTTTGCATCAGTCTGGCATCAGTTTGCATCACCCCAGAACACAGGCTCAACGTTTATCTCCAATTCTTCAAATATAAAAAGTGACAGATTCACTCTATTACTACATAAATAATTAAGCTGAAGTAAGCATCTAGGCAGCTCTCACTATTACCTGAAACAGAAACCAGCCATTCCCAGCCCAGCAAGCAACACGTTTCAAGCAGTATCCCACAGCTAATGAAGTGGAGCACATTCTCCAATTGATAAATTGCCTCAACAGAGCATCTTCTTTGCCTGGTTTCACTTCCTGAGGTTCCAGACTCACCTCTCACACTCCAAACCTACTGAGTTCCCTGAGCTAGACCTGGTTTTCTCACAGAGCACCTTTTCTTCCTGAGATTATCCAGTTCAAGCCTCAGAGAAGGGCAGGCAGCTCTTCAGCCTCAGAGGGGATGAAGGTGAGGCTGTGCCCTGGGGTGGGGACAACAAAGGGTACTCAGTAAGGGTAAGGAGCAGCCTGGGAAGCTCAGGTCAGGGAGGCTGGGGGATGACAGCCACAGATTTACTCAGGGCAGCTCAGGAGGAGAGTGAGAAAGGGAAGAAGCACAACACACACACCAGCTATGAATGGAAAAGCTCAGCCCACACCACAGATTTGTCTGTGAATGCTGTCCACACCTGGAGCTGAGCAGGGGCTCAGCAGTGCTGAATTTTCACATTCACAGCCTTCAGGTGATATGTTTAGAGAGAAACCCCCCCTCAGCCCAGCAGTGCAGGCCATGCCCTGCCAGCTCCTCCTCTCTCAGACAGGCACACTCAGGGTCACAGCCTGGGCTCTGAACTGCCTCAGCCACAGCAACTGCTCACAGCTAAAACATGAGCTGAGCTTGCACCAGAGGAGTATTAATATCCTTCCACAAGGCTCCTGGAGAGCTGCATGTCAGAGCCTGACTGCTCCACAGGCAGCTTCACAGCAGTTCTGACACAGGCATGGGGCTGGAGGGGTGTTCTGCAGCACAATGCACTCACTTGAGCACTTGGACAGGAGAGAACAATGCAAACTGCTGCTCCTTTTTACACTCCTAATCCACCCTTTTTTATAGAAACACAGAGTTGGACAAGAACAAGCACTCTTTCATACACCTGCTTGCCTGATTCACTTCCTTAAAGTCCCTCAGACATTTCTAACCCTGCACAGAGTTCCCTCAACTTGATCACATTTGTGAGTCTTCCAAAAATCAGAATCAACACAAAAAAACTTCTTATGTCAAAGCAGTTCCAGCAATGTGAACCCCAGAATTTCTGCTGCCACATGCTGGGTATTAGATCCAGTGACTGGTTTGTGGTAGGCAAAAGACAGAATTAAGTAACAAACTCCACTCCTTGCAGGTTTCTTTTAATACCAATCTTTGACAGTAATGTGAAACATTCCCAACTGGACCAGCAGGAAAATTAAAGCAATTAGAACACAGATGCTTATATAATACCACAGATTGTTCTAGGTTACACTCAGGCCTCACAGGAGGCTTAACAGAAGGAACAGCTTAAAGACAGCTCCTCCAGTGCAGGGCTGTAAGAGCTGTCACCCACAGCAGGCTCTGGAACTGGGGACTATGGCATAGCTCCCATTCTTCCCCTCTTGTATTCCAATAAAATGGAAAGTACATTCAAAAATGAAATAACAGGGCTGCAGCCCCATTACAGAGGTAACACTTGCAATTATCAACAAACACCTGCTGCAGCATTTGACTTGCACAATAGCAAGCACGTTCTCTACTTCACTGGTGGAAACAAAACCCAGCAGCCCTGAGTCAGAGCAGAACCAGCAGGAGGCTTCCAGGAACTCTAAGCCTCACATAAACAGCTTCCAACGCTCTTTCAAAAGTCTTGGCTTAAATAAAAACCCACGGGGGAGTGGGCAGGGAAGATAATGCACAGTTCACTGGAGTTTGGGGGACTCTGAAGCTGAATCTAAACCTTTCCTCAAGCTTCACCAGCTTGTCGTTCTTCCTCAAGGAACAGCAAAACCCAGCAGCTGTAACTGACTTTCCCCACAGCACACACACCATTGTATCTGTCTCCACCTGCCACTTCCCACCTGAGCCCCCAAACGTAGCCCAGGGGCTCCCCAACATCCCCCAGCAGTCACAAGAGGCCATCTGGAGACTGGCACCCAGTCAAGCCTTGGAGAAATTCTGTTCATTTTAATCCTTCTGACTGAATGAGGTCAGGAAGCAGTTAAGGAGTAGCTGCAATGATTTCTGGGGGTATCAGAAAGCCACACAACCACCTGTGGGCAAGGGCCTTCCCTCCAGGAAAGCTGGGCCAAAAACATGTGGCAACAGCAATGTTTTTTAAAATAAATGACTATAAAGCCCAATGAATTTGGAATACCTTGGTTTTTACTGCAGCTTAATTACACCATCCCATCCTACTGCAGTGGGAACTTCTGACTGCACAACACTGACTTCTGTTCCTGCCAGAGCACTCAGACTCCCAAGTTTACAGCCCCACTGAGTGGGAAACGTGCCATTTATCCCAGAACTGTTCAGATGTTCACCTGCACTCACCAGTCAGATCATTAAAACACAGCCATCTGCAGCTCAGGTGGTGAATTCCCTGGAAAATCAGAACCTTGTGGCAAACCTGTACAGCCATGAGAGACCCGCTGCTTTTGACAGATTATTTCTGTCCACAAGAGGTACATAAGGTGATGTTTCTAAATTTAAAATACACTTTAAAAGTGGGATTGAGTCTTTCTTGCCATCAAAAGAGCTTTAAATTGCTGGGTAAAGTGTCATCTAGCCCTGACTTAGAAGCATTAACAGTTAGTAGTTTATTCATTCCAATTCCAGCCAAGGTTTGCAATAGCAAGAACAAGCTGCTTTCCATGGAAGTAGGAACGAGGTATTTACATTCCTGATCCATGCAATTACCTGCATTTTCATCAACAGAAATGCTTCTCATACTTTTTTTAATAGTCTGGCTGGCTGGGGCCTCTGAGCCACCAGGTCTGGTGGAAGGTGTCCCTTCCATGGCAGGGGCTGGAACAAGATGAGCTTTAAGATCCCTTCCAATCCAATCCAATCCACTCTGGTGTAGGATGACTTCAAAATACTACAAAACTTCCAACCAGAATGCTGCTTAACAGCATTGAAACATTCTTTAGAGTGATTAGGAACCACTTTGCTTTTTGCAGCTCTGAAAGTGTCATAGTTTGTGTTAAAATTTGTATTGAGCTCAAAAGGAAAATAGTTATCTTGCTCTTAAAGTGAAAAAAGGACTAACATGACAAGATTGGAAAATGGTTCATGAAAAACCCCAAACCTCATGAAGGGAAAATTACTGGAGCAGTAATTTTGTCTATCACAGCTTGTGACAAAGAATTAAGTGTGATGGTGAAAAAGCAGCATGCAGGGCTGAGGGACCCTCACCATCCACTCCTCCCAGTGGATTTCATTTCTCCATCTCATTGTCTGATTCAAAGACTTCTTTCCCCCATGAAATGATATTTTGCAGACACAACTTGAGCACAAACCAAACTCTAGGGCTGGTACCTAGAAGCCTCCACAGTGACATTTTACATGCAGGTCTGTTAAGAATAAAGATGTTTCCTCACCCAGGGTCCAGACATCACTGACCCAAAACCCCTGACTAGAACTACTCCTTTCTTAAACCAACACCCCCAGAAAGTCCCCTGGAACTCAGTTCATGGGATAAGGATATTCAAGAACCACCATAAAGCCAGTCTGAGCAAAATCATGTTTATTCCAAACCTTCAAAGGACCTCCTAAGCCTGTGGGTATTCCTCCTGGGTGCCCTCCCAGTGAACCACCTCCAGCTCCTGCTCTGCAGCTGAAGGATGTCACTAACGCAGCCTGAAGCCAGGATTAAAGCCGGCCACTCCAAAGCAGGGCAGCCACAACAGTTCAGTTTTGAACCTGGAGAATCAACGTTCACAAGCATTTATAGGAACCAAAACCCACCCCAGCAGGATAAGAAGGATCAATTCAGGGCATCAGTGACTCACATGATAAGTAAGAAACATTGATATCCCTGGAAAAGCACAGGATTTGGGGAAGTTCAGCAATAAAACACAAGGGAGAGAGAAAATTCCAAGCAAAGGTAGAAGCAATGAAAAAACAACCGAACTACCTACTGTGGGTGGCTGCACCTTCACAGCACCAGCACTTACACTCCAAATAAACCTTGTGGCAATCAATGGGATAGATGATGTTAAAAGGGGAGCAAGAAATTAAAGTTATTTCCTCTCCAAAGCAAAACTGGGATCACCACAATTTATGCTCCAACCACCTTTCCCAGCAGTTCTTGTACAAGTCCTGCTCCTTTTCATGTTCTGTGCTGCCATGACCAGGCCCCAGGGAGACAGGACCAAGCACTGACATCATGCCTTTACAAGCCCCTGATCTTCCATATTCTCCACTGGAGTTCCTCCTCCCACAGCTCAGCAGTGATGCTCAGAGCCTGAGATCATGTCACTTGGCAGGCACTAGAGATGCTGCAAGTTCCAGAAACTGCTGGCCATCCCTACTTGGATGTTACATGAAACTCTTGGAAGTGAGCATCACTGCCCAGGTCACTTTGGGCTTTAGTCAGCCTCTCTGTTCCTGCAGCAGCGTCAGCTGGACATGGAGATCACAGACAGATGACTGACCCACTGGCCAAATCCCTCAACTCGTTTGTTTCCTTTCTGGGGATTGAAAGCAAACATGTGTCTACTTCAATTGACATTCTTGCATCTTTCACTTCCTAGAAAGGCAACATTCCCTGCTGCCTGTTGGGAAATTCCAATACACCAAATCAGATTCACCACCTGCACTTCAACTGCTGGAGACCAACAGCAAAATACACAATTTTCATTTGGTTATTACGGGAGTACTATTTGGAAATCAGAACAGACCTTAAACCAGCTCCTGTCAGTATGGCCAAACCACCAGAACTCACTTCAGCTCAGCTCACTTTGGCTCCTTTCCTTACACCAGGCACACAGAATTGTGGGCAATGCCTCTGGGTTGTGCCAGCAGCAGCAGTGCCACATGCATGAAGTTCAGGGATGCCCCACAGAGACCCCGACACTAAAACACCACCAGCTCGAGTTCCTGCAGGGTCTCTCTGGCCTGTGAATCTCTGCAGCATTCAGTCCTCAACACATCTCACCACTGCTCTTCTCCACACCTCCACAAAGTGAGCCAGGTTTAATTTCAGCCCAGAAGCCAATTCTTACAGCTCTCTTGGCAAGAGCAGCACCCTCCAGCAATGTCCCTGTAACCCAGGCCTCCATAAAGCCCAACAAATTCTGGAGCTTCTTAACCCCAACCAAGTTCTCCCTGCTGGGGGCAGGGAGGTCTGTCACAAAATCCACATGCACTGACCCCCCTGCGTGGCAGCAGCATCACACAGCCAAGGAACAAGTTCCAGCCTGCCTCAACAGAGAAGGAATGAATCCTTTCGGGAAGAGAACAAAGGTCAGGCACCTGTAGGATCTCCCAAACTCCACGTCCATGAGCAGCCAGCCTCTCCCAAAGGGAGGTTTGTCAGTGACCCAGAGTGCCACAGCCCTGTTCCCCTGTGCACAGCAGTGACACCACCCCCAGAAACACCTGTGCCTGTGTTTGCTGCCTGCAGCCCCTGCAGTAGAGATGCTGTGACATTTAAGGCCTGCAGGTTTTTAACCTTCATAATGAAATAGGGCTATAATAGTTGTAATGAATTTCCTAACAGCCATAATTAGGATTGATACACAGGCTGAAAACTTTTGACCTATCAACCTGTTTACTTTTAGTTTTCAATCCAATCTCCATTAATTATCCAATTAGTTTCCTCATGCAGGAATCACCCCAGAAGTATTTTTCTCCCAGCTCTGCTGTGAGCACCTTGGTGTAAGGCCTTGGAAAAGGAAGCTGACAAAGACACACAAATACAAAAAACCCACTTTGTAGTTGTATACAATTTTTAATAAGTCCAAATATTATCAAGGGTCAAGCTAAAAATGTACCCAGATGGAGGGGAAAATGAGCCAACTATCAGGACTAAATAAAATGGATTTAAGCATTAAGTATGTACAAAGTGAACCAAGCATTTAAGCAGATGTTCCAATGTCTTTTGAGACAGAAAGTCTCCTTGTAGCTGTTCCTGACTCCCTGACCCAACAAGTCACTGTGCAGTCTGCCAAGAGAGCAGGAGCTGCTCCCAACTGCAGGCACAGACCTGGGACAGAGCCCAAGGGAGGAGCAGGGCCAGACACAGCACCAAGGGCACGGTGATTCCCAACTCCAGGGCAAGATGCTGATAAGCCAGATGTTCAATTAGTGCTTCAAAACCACTGGGAAAAAAATAAAAACTTTATCTTATTGGTTTATTTTAAGCACTTGAACACATCCCTTCCTGGCCACTAGACTGATATTCAGTTCCAAAAAGACATTTTGCACTCCCAGTACTCTCAAACTTCATCTTTTAAATACCAGCAGAGCCTCTTATTGCCATTTTTAGCATGCAGCAAGTTAAAACAAGAGATGTGCTCATTCACATGAGCAGTTAAACACAGTGATCCAGCAAAGTGATGGTTTGTCACCTCCCTCAGCTCAAGGAAGCCACTTGTCACTGCTCACTGGGTCAGTTCAGCAGGAGGCAAGTGCTCCAAGGAGCAGCACCAGCAGAGCCCCCCAAGTTGGCATTTCACATTCTGTGCCTGAAAGATGCTCACAGAATTGTATTATCTGTTTTATGACAGAGTTCTTGACCTGTACGCAGCAAGGAAAAAGACTTTGGACTAATGTAAATGCTGGGGATACAAAGTATTTAGGCTACCAAAATCAAAGGCAAGACCTACTCTAACAGCAGGGATGGCAATCAGGTAAGGTCAACTGAATTAGCACCCAGAATGGATCCCATAATTAATACTTACATAGATGAGCCCAGAGTAATAGCGATCCTTTAAATTATGCAATACAGAGGCTTCATTTAAACAGGTTAATTCTGCCATGTCTTCCACTTTAGAGAACTTGGGAGGATTCATCTTCTGAACATCATCTTTATTGACGAGCGCTTTCTTCCCGTTCTCTGCCAGTTCAACCAACACCTCGTCCCCTTTCTCCTCCTTGATGCTGGCTGCCTCGAAGCCATGGCGCTCCGAAGGGATCCACACCAGCTTTTTGGCAGTCCAGTCAGCCTGGGTGGCAGGGTTGTAGATGACAGCCCTGTCCACGAAGAGGTAGCGCTCCGGATCCTCCTGCCCCGACCTCTGCGCCATCCTGGGAAGAGAAGGAGTCCACTCCCAGTCACCCTGTCAGCACAGAGGGAAAAGCACAGGAGCACGTTACACACCGACCTCGCCCTGACCCAGCACAGCAATGAAATGGTCCATCTGCACTACCAGCATCAGGCGTTGCTCCCAGCCTAGAGAAGCTGCTGCACACCTGAGCCCCTGCTCACACACCTCTGCCACAGAAAAGTTCAGTGATCTGTCAAGTGTCACCCAAACCCAGTGCAGGACAGCCCAGCAGGGGCTGGTTCCAGCTGTGCAGCAGCAAGGGACAGGCATCACAGCAAGAGCTGCAGCCAGGAAAAACACGCACCTGTGTGCTGGCCTTAGATAAGGAACAAGAGCAAACAGAGCAGAAGCTTGGCAGTAAATTCAGCTGTGATGGAACAGTGAAAAACAAAAATACAGAGATAGATACAAACCCATAAATCCGCTCAGTGGATCCTGCTGCAGAAACCAGAAGGTGGCAAGGATTACTGTTAAAAACGTGGATTTTCAACTACAGACAAGAACTCAGGACACTTGGGCTTTCTGCAAGCCATCAAGGCAGCTAAACCTTGCTCATCTTCTTCCTGAAAAGCTTTGCATTTCTACAGCCTGCTCCTGCTCTCAGTCCTGAGTGCTGACATCATCATATTCCAAAAAATGTCTCCAGATCTCAAGTTTACCTCAAGGCTCAAAACACTGCAAGGAATGATGCTGGATTTTCCAACAGCTCCATGGGTAATTTGAAGCAGAAAGAAAAACCACTGACTGACAAGAGCCCCTGCACATTCATTTTACCTGTCTGCCTCTACCCAAGAGAGGCCCCTGCCCCTTCCATAGGCACTGCCATCACAGCCAGGATTCCTGGAGCTGGCAGATCCATCTGGAACTGCCCACGGAGTGCCAAGGTAAAGCCTGACCCCTTATACTCAGGACTTTAAATGCCTTGGTTTATAACACACATCATCTTCCCTGCTGAAGAACCTCACATCGGCTACAGAATCCTTTTCCAGCAGGTAACCCAAAGGCCAGCTTGGGAACAAAGCCAGGGAGGTTCACAAACTGCATTTGTCACCTTTGCCGCTATGGCACACGCACCGATGGAAGTTCTGCAACCCAACCCTCCCGAGAAGAGCATATAATTAAACAGGATAATTGTGTCTCCACCTAAGGCAGAGAGATTTGTTACATTGTCCAACTTCAGCACAAAGCAAACCCAAAGTCACTGAACCCTTCAGAGGTGCGAGGAGCAGATCCCTTAGCACAGATGGCTTAATTCAAATCAAGATATGATGACTCAACATTTAAAGTATTTTAGAAGAGCCTCTCAGAGAACATTTCCATGAACAAAGATGGAATCGTCGAGAGGACACCTTACGTGATAGCTGGACTCCTCCGCCAGGAAAATAAAGGTTTAGTCAATGAGTGCCATATTGGGCTGGAGAAGCCCACTAATTAAATAACCGAGCTTTGAACCCCAAGTGAGAAAGGTGACTGTCCCCACCGTGCCAGACTCCAGCCCAAGCTCCAGCCCAGCCCTGGAACGCCAGTGCCAGCCTCGCGTGCCAATGGCCCTCGGTGTCAGGTCCTGAGCGCGCCCTGGGCAGGTGAGACACAGCCCAAGGCAGCCAGGACTCCGTTCTCACACACCGAGAGGCAGTGAAACCTGAAGGTCAGATATAGCTCATACGACGAAATTAACCATTATTGCTCCCCGGCGGAATTAAAGGGTGAAGACTGAAGTGAACGCATTCAAATACGAGTGCATGCACCAGTCACACACGAACGGTGTAACTGACTTTAGAGCAGTTGCTAAGGATAAACCTAAATATCGGGGGATCATAAGCACTTTCAGGGTCATTCTTCCACTCGGGCTTCCAATCCCACAAAGCCCATCACAAAAGACCCTCTGCAGAAGCAAAGCAAGCTGCAGCTCACCCTACCCAGGGCTCCTCCGCTAACAATGGCATTCAAATGAAACACACAAATGAGCACATTTATCATGCAGGAATCCAGCACTCCCAACGGACGACGTGCGAATAAAGGCAAAAAAAATCTAAAAAAACCAAAAAAAACCCCGCACACGTTCTGAACAAAAGCGGGGCGGGGGGCACGGCAGGGCAGGGCCGGCGGGGCATCCTCCGGGGCACGGGCGGCCCGCGCAGCGCCCCGGGGCCGCCGCCGCG
>VXBB01013009.1:130563-140709 GCA_013399915.1 Illadopsis cleaveri
GCGGCCCATCCCCGTCCCCGTCCCTGTCCCCGGCACCGCCACAGAGAATGCGACCGAGATCGGAGCCGGGCTGTGCAGAGCCCGGGCCCGGTTCCCACGCGGCCCGTCCCGCGCACCCGGCCGCAGAGCTCGGTGACCGCCCCCGGGTCACTCCCCGGACGGCCGCAGACACGCGGTGTCCCGGCCCAGTGTCCCTGTGCCGCCTGTGCAGCCCCTCGGCCCCGCTGCCGCAGCCCGCCCGGCCCAGCCCCTGTTTTCCCCTCCTTGGCCATCACGCCGAGGTTTCGGAGCTCTCGCCCGCCAAGCAGCGCCGTTCGTGGCTCCGGCGGGGATGCGGGAGCTGCAGCGGGGGCAAAGAGGCGTTTGCGGGGCCTCTGAGCGCCCCGTGGGCTCGCTGCGCTCTGGAAGTGGTGCCGAGAGGGTTTCGGAATGCCTCGGGGGGCTGCTGGACCCCGCGCTCCGGGGCTCATCACGAGAGCTTCCCGGCACCGTGGCCTTTCTCGGCCTTCCCAGAGCTTTTCCCGTTTTCCCCCCTGCCCGAGCCTCCCGGGGACCGCACGTGGTGCCCCCGGCCCTGTGCGAGCCCAGAGCTCCGGGCTTGCTGCAGCTCCTGCCTTCCCCACCCGCGAGGGGCTCGGGAATTAAGGCTATTTTGGTGAAAAGAATTTGTGTTGGATCCTCCTGACTGCGAGCGGGGAGAGGAGTGGGGAGATGTGGCAGGAGGGAGCATCAAACCTGCCCGGGGACAGAGCTGGAATTTGGGGGATCCTGGGACGGGTTTGGGGACAGGAGCAGGGATGTCTCCAATTTTCTCTGTGCTTAGGAAGCAGGACTTTCCCTCCAAGGGACGCGTTTCAAATCGCATCTGCCATTTCAATCTAACTCAGCATTTTTGGATGGGCTGCAGGGTTCAGAAGGATCAATCACACAGACTGTGGGGTGCCAGGCTGCTGGCACCAAGCTGGTGACCACTGGGTCACCCCAGCACATGGCACAGATCAGTTCCTGAGCAGCTCCCGGCGCTTGCTCGCCGTTCTCTGAAAGTCTCCCTCGTAATTACCATGGCAGTGGGAGGTCTTGCACGTCCTGTTTCTCCGAAAAATCAGGGTGTTGACTCGCAGGCAGATGAAAGCCAAAAGGCTCGACTGGTTCCTCCCCTGCGTTTGGCTGTGCAAGGACTGTGCCACTCCCGGGCAGCCCGGCCGGTGGCCACTGCCCCCAGGCAGCCGAGTGAGGCAACCCCACGTGGATTTTGGGTTGCCTAAACACAGGCACGTCCCAAGATTTAGGCTTTCTCCTTGCTCAACTCTCAGGTCTCCATGAGATGAGACGCTCAGGCGGTGTTCACAGAGCAATAGCAGCTCCCTGGCAGTGCCAGAAGTTTCCAACAGAGAAGCCTGATGAGTATTTTGCTCTCTTTGGAAGGGTCATGGGCACAAGGAGCAGCACCAGGAGCATCATCATCATCAGTTGTGGTCACCCCTCAAGGCAGCCAAGGCCTGGGGATGGTGCAGCATCCAAACCTTGATGCTCTCACACCTCAGGGCAGCACCTCCACATCTCCATGCTTCCAGAAAACTTCCATTTTCACACTCAGCATCATTTAAAAGAGAAATAGAAACACCACCCAGAAAACATTAATCTAGGCACAAGCTGTTTGAGGAGTTCAGTTCCTTCTGGGAAATGATTTCCATGGAAAATCTTTGTGGATCCTGTAGATGTCATGTGGAGCGTGACAGGGTACAGCATTGGGTTATTATTTTTATCACACCATTATTTTTATCCAAGCTCCTGTTAGGAAGGAATTCTCCAAATCCACTCAATGTCTTTAACCCATAGAGGGAGAGATAACATTTCTGTCTAACCCAGGAGACTGGAAAGAGCAGAGGCTGGACAAAGCAGAGAGAAACATCTTCCATATGGGATTTTTATTTAAATAGAAATTCAGCTGGTCACTACTCTTAAAATTGTCCTTGTACCTTTACACAGAAGTGTCTTGGTACCATGCCCACCAGGGCATGCTTAAAGCAAAGACTGTCCCATGGGTGTTTCCAGAGCTGGGACCAGGCAGGTAAATAAGAACCACTTAAGCCTGAAGCAGCACTTGATATGTTTAAAACAACACAGAGAATTTAAGCAAAAAATGCTCCACTTGTTTCTAATTTAGAGGTCTTGCTACTGGTGGCACGTCCTGTGGAGCTCTTTTCCATACTGGGTGATGTTCCCCTGCCTCCCGGGGCTGCCTGGGACAGCACCAGGCAGGACAAAATTCTGCAAGGGGAAGACACCCCTGACACCCCACAGCTGCTTGTTCTGTCCCATGTCCTTGCAGCATCCACAAATGAGCCAAAACTCCCTCGTTCCTTGACTGTTTGGCACTTTTGCTTCCTGCAGAGGTTGGTGTCCTCCCTTTCTGTCTGTGGGAGCTTTTGGATGCATCTCCAAGAGTTACAGACAGTCTGGCCCCCCCAGGAGCCCCTAGTGAGCAGAACATCTTGGCCTCTTTCTGGGTCAGATTTGTCCCCCATAACTTCAAGCCCTGAACAATTCTGAGCCAGGGTTTAAATTCAATATTTAAATGCAGGCGTTGCATATGCACAGAACAACGTTTGTGCTTAGTTGTGACAAGGGGACACTTAAATAAAATCCATGTGAATTCATTTCCCAGCTCAAATCCTGAGCTGCTGTGGCTTTGGGTGGCCACAGCACCTTCCCTGCCACAGGGAAGAGATGTCACCGTGCCCATTTGCCATGTCAGAGGTCACATTTGAGGCACAAGGTGCAGTGACTCCTTCGAAGGAAGGTGGAGGAAAAGGCAGAATTGCTCGTGTACAAACTGTTTGCTTTGTTGTGTGGGATCAAAACAGAGAGGTGTAGGGATAAAAGATAAATTATTCCACGAGAAAATTACTTTGTAATAAGCATTTCGATGTGAGAAGCTTGAAAGGAATGGGAAATTCAAGCCTCACGCTTGATGCTTGAGTTTCAAAGCTTTCTGAGCTGTCCTAAATGGCAGTAAGATGAGGTTACATTTATTTCTTGCAGCAGACTGTCCTCCAGGCCACACCGGTTATTTCATCTCGTGTGTCAATAGGAAACGTTCCCAAACAGGAGGGATCAGCACCAAACACGAGCTCCATTGTCTCACCCAGCATATATTTCAGTCCTGGAGAGTTCAAAAAGTTCTCTAAATCAGGAATGGAAAGTCTGCTCCTTCCTCTCCGAAGGGGATTGCACAAGGGCTGGCTGGGCAGGCTGCAGTGCCCCTGATGTCACAGCAGCAGAAATAGCCACCTCTGCAGGGAGTGAGGCAAGGCCTGAGCTTTGCCTTCACACCCAGCACACCTCCCAGCCCTGCAGAGCTTTCCTCACAGCCCTGCTGGCAGCCAAGGCATTCCATGGAGCATCCCCAAGGGCTGGAGCAGAGATCCAGCCCAGATCGTGCTGCAGTCATGCTAGAGCAGGACCTGTGTGTGCAGGGGGAAACTGTGCTCAGCCTCTCCTTGCTTTCCATCCTCCTTCTCTCCACCCATCACGCTGGGAAGGAGCAGAAACTGGGAAGGCAGAGCAGGATTTTCACAATTGTGCCTTCCACTCTCAGCACAAAGGTTTGGCGTGCAGGGCTCTTCCCCTGAGGAAGAGGAAGGCTCATTCTCAAATCTCAGCTTAAACCCATCCAGAAATCTGAACCTCCCTTCTCCCCTCGAAGCAGGAATTTGTCAGATCTGCCCTCCCCTGCCCTGCTCACCACGCCCTGGGATCAGAAATGTCCCGGGAGAACCACGTGTGGCAGGTTTGGGAAGCTGCCCTGGTACTTGTGTCTGACTGAGGGCTTTCAGTTCTCATCCCAGTTACACCAGTTTGCACTGCTGAAGCACTCATCACCTGCAATATTGTTCTTAAGGGATTTTTAAAAATATTTTTAAAAATAATTTACTCATTATATAGTAGAAAGGCCAGAAGGAAGTTTTATTGGGCATCTTAGAGGGTAAATCAAGCTGGAATGAACATCACAAGATCATCTAGTTCAACCTAGCTAGGATTTTGTGGACTTAAAGAAAATGGTGGAAGTTTCTCATGGTTCCACTTGCAAAGGGCACATTTCCCCAGGGATCTCGGCCTTGTCCAGAACTGATCTTTACTCAGCACAACTGCAGGAGTAGGTGTGTGGATGCCAGCAGCATGAGCCTGTCCTGCAGAGCTCTCCTGATGGGAAAGATTCCCCTCCTCACATTTTGGCTGTGGGGTGTGTTTGTAGCCTGGTTTCTCCTGCCCCATCTTCATTTCCCACACACAGGGCTCAGTCCTGGTCCAGCACCCACCAGCCTGGCTGAAAATCCCATTTATCCCCTGGCCCTCTGCCCACACTGCTGGAGGAACTGAATGCCCCATAAAATGGGGAAATAAATGCCCAATAAGATGGGGAAATTAATGCCCCGTTTGTACCTGGGCAATCCCAGCAGGACTATCGGACATTTGTCACATAAAAATACAGAAGTGGTGCCTGCACAGCCCAGGGTTTCTCACTACCCTTGGCTGGGCTGAAGGGACCAAATCCTTCCTCTTGAGCCAGAACCTCCATTCGAGACCAATCCCTCCTTTGTGGAGAAGACTTCACTGAACCCATCCATTTTTTATCTAATTAAGGGATCAATAAAGAAGAAACAGTGTGGGAAAACTCCTGTCAGTGTCCGTGGGGGAAGCCCTGGGGACAAGGAGAACAGGAGTGTTCTGCTGTGGGGTCAGGCCATGCCAGGAGGGTGGCACGCTGAGCAGAGGGGATACTCAAGGCTGGCCCAGGTGTCCCCCAGCCTGTTCTGGTGGAACAGGATGGGACCTCACTGCCAACCAGGCCTCTCCCTGCACACCCAGCTCCACCTCCCACCTGCCATCAGAGCCTCTTCCAGTGCCCAAATGTGCCAAAAAGGAGAAAACCCTTCAGAGCCTCCTCTGGGGAGCAAACACTCAAGAGCTGAGTGAGGACAGTGTCCAACAGACCCCAGAGTAGAACCTTCCAGCAGCAGCGGGGATCTGATGGCTGCTGAGGTGCCTCGGGAGCCTGGGCCCCATTTTTAAAGATAAATAATGCATTTGGGATGTCTCCCTGCCTTGTGAGAAGGTGTGAGCCCCTCAGGGCCCACCTGAGGAAGGCACAGACATTATCCAGAGCAACAGCAGTGTCCAGGGCCAGCAGCAACCTCAGCTCCTTGAGACCTGACCACAAGAGCTTGTGTCTGCCAAAAAAACCACAGAGGAGCATTCCCAAGCCCTGCCTCATGTTTGGACACGGGCACAGGCTCCCCTAACCCTGAACAACCCTCTCACACTTCAAAAGTGTGTGTTTGCCCAGCCTGGCTCCAGCCCTGCTCCTCTGACCAGCCCCAGTGCCCCGCAAGTGGCAAGTGACAGCTTGCAGGGTTTGCCCAGGCAGTTCCAGTGTACTGGGGGTTTTCCCAGCTCCACTTGGAGCCTCCTGCTAGACTCTGGAGCCTTTAATTGGAGCTGATTTACAGCGTTTTTATTGCTGCAGACAGCCAGCAGTTGGCACGGCAGGCAGCTTTAATATTACTTTTGCATTTTGTTATTGAATCACCAGCTCGGAAGGCAATTGAGGGGCTCTTTATAGCTGCAGCCTGGCAGCACAGCTCCTCCCCGGGCTTTGGAGAGCTCAGGGTGCCCCTGGGGGCCAGCGGGAGCAGGGCCAGCTGACCAGCAGCACGAGAGGCTGTGTGAGCAGCTCAGGGACACCCCCTGCTCCCAGCTCCCAGCTCCAGCACCACAGCTCAGCCACTGCTCTGGGGCTCCTCAGGGCTTTACTGCCCTGCAAGGTTGGCCTTGAGGTTCTCACCTGGAGATTTTCACCCTCCCAGGGTGCAAAACGCAGCTTCTGCTGTGGAACAGGAGATCCAGTCCAGGCTGGAGTCCCGGTCACTCCCAGCTCAGGACAGCTCAGAGGAGCATGTGGCAGCTGCTGTCACCCTCCTGTGTCCAGCAAGGACTGTGACAGGCACACAGTGGCTTTAGGATGTGTCTTTTGCTGTCACTCACACTCTTCATCCATGGTGTCATGGTCTCACAGGTGTGAAGGATCCTGTCCTGCTCCAGTTCACCTCTGTGCAGGGCTGTGAGAAAGCATGCTGAGAGGGAGCAGGGTGCTCTCCTGTTATCAATTTATTACACACAGTTTGTTTTGCTGTGTTCTGAAGGGGCCCATGGACCTTCACAAGTCTCCTCCGTGGTTTTTCCTCTTTGGCTCGAAAGCAGGAGGGTCTGGCCTGGTAGATACCAGCTCCAGACATTGGTTAATGCCAGCTGGAGAAACCCTCTCCGCTGGAAACCCAGCAGCCGAGTCCTAAAGATAAAAGCTGGAAGATAAAATCTGGCAGGGGAATGTCCCTGCAGTCCATGTTCCTGCTCCCAGCCCTGCGGGGGGAGCAGGGAGTTCCCTTGGCAGCCGGGCTGGCCCTGGGATGGCAGCCCACAGCCACGGTCTCATTCAATCTCATTCAATCCAATTTAATGATTGACTGAACTCTGCTGGGTTAATTAACCAGCCAATACTCAGCTATCAGCTGGTGGGTGAGTTTGTAACTCATATGCCAAGCCCTCCCCTGGGCTGGGGGATCGATCCCAGCAATCCCAGCAGACAAAGGCCCTGGGGCGGTGAGGATGAGCAGGGTGAGCAGCAGTTAACCCCTGGCACAGCCCACACAGCACAGCCTGCAGAGCCCAGCCCCGCAGGGCCGGCCCTGTGCCAAAGGGAAAAGGAGCTTGCAGGTCCCTGTCAGGGTCCGGGCATGTCCTCCTTTGTGGCCTGAGCACTGGGATCCTGCTGGCAGTGTCTGGTCCTCTCCAGACCCTATAAATGTGCTCTGCAGGTTTACCTTGTCCCCAAACCACGGCCCTCAGAGGATCACAGCATCATCAGGGTTAGAGGGGACCTCTGGAGATCATCCAGTCCAGCCCCTCTGCCAAGGCAGGGTCACCCTGAGCAGGTGACACAGGAACTCATCCAGCTGAGGTTCAAGTGCCTTTGGTGATGGGGTGAAGTGTCCCCAGCTGCCAAAAGGGGACCTGCAGCAGCTGCCTGGGCTGGGTGGGGAAAGTTTCAGTCTCCCCTTCACACAGTGAGCAATCCAGCACTGGCAAAGGGCTGGAGCAGAGCACACCCTCACCAGTCCCAGCAGGGACAGCTCAGCCACGAGATGACTCCTAAAATATCTTCAGTGCTTGTTCCCACCCTGCAAATGGCACTGGGCTGAGCACTGTTGGTGGGAAATGCAGATGCTGCCTTGGGAGGAGTGGGAGAGAGCCAGAGCCTGGAGCTCTTGGGTAGCACAGACCTGGGTGCCAGAAATGCAGAGCACAGCTCCTGCAGGATGACATCAGGGCAGAAAGAGCAGAGCACCTGGGATCAGGGTGCTGCCAATATGGGCATCCCACCCCTCCCATCAGCATAACCTGATCCCCATGGTCATTTCCCAGTTCCTCTGGGAACATTTTCATGGGCCTGTCCCTGTTCCTGTGAGCGTCTCCCCATTCCCATTGCCATGACCACTGCCCTGCTCCCACACTGGCAGCATTTCCAAATCCCACCTTGGCATAGGCACAGCCTGTGCCAGGGGGATGGAAAGGCTCACATGCACCTCAAAAATTGCTCCCAGGTCCCAGACAGAGGACAGCTGAGCACCAGGGGGGCCATGCTCTTTAGGATGAAGGAGACAAAGGTGATTTGCAAATGATTCAATGATTAAGTTTTAATTGGACTCATGCCTTTCCTCACCTGTTTAAGATGGATGAGATTGGTCTGAGCCTCTGAAAGGGCTGTTTGTAAAACAAACAAACAAACAAACAAGCTATTAATTATCCTGGATGCTAGCCCTGGCTGGAAGGCACTGGAGGAAGGTCTGCTGCTCCTCAGGGATGGTCCTTGGTGGGTTCAGGTGCTCGGGTGCTGCTCCTGGGGCAGGGATTTGTGTGTCAGCACAGGAGCAGCTGCTGCCACCTCCATTTAACCCATCCACAGCCCCAGGGAAGAGAGGCCACACAGCCCAGTGGCACCAGTTTGATGAGCCTGTCTGGCACAGAAATTTAAGGTGGATGGAGCCACTGTGACCTCCCCCATTTCTGCTGAGGGTTCCTGGCACTGCGTGTTTAACAGACTCCTTTCCTCTGCCTGCATTGACACCCCGGGGTTTAAAGAGGCTGAAATGAATGTCTCTTTGGTTGCTCAGCTTTTTGTCATGGTTTATTTATTAATTATTTCTTAGTTGTCATTTTATATGTGTGCTGTTATTCAATCACCAGCAGGGTGGAAGCTAAACCTGATTCCAGAAAGAATAAAATGCCTTTTTTTTCCTGTGCTGTTTTCTACTGGAGCAGCCTCTGCAGGTGCTGCTGTGCCTGAAGGGCAGAGAGTCAAGGGATTTTTCAATGTTAAATCATGTGGAAATCAGCAGAGAGGGGGAATGTTCATACAGAGGCTGTGTTTGAATAGTGCTGAGCAATGATGGGTTTGCATGGCACAAAAAACACCAAAGGAGATGAAACAGCACAGGAGGAACCAGCAGAGCTTCAAGGTGAAGGAATCCCTTAATTCCAGCCCTGCAGCAAAGCAGTGAGGAACCACTGACAAACACCATTGGGCCTCTGCACCCAGGGGCCACTCTCAGCTCTGGGGATTGGAAATACCCAGGAGGGAGCAAACCCACAATTTTAGGGTGTGTAAAGGGGTAACTGTGCCACATCCAGGCAGTTCCTGAGCGTTTTAAAGGATGGCAGCCCATGCTGCAGGGAACAGAGTGCCCCTCGTCATTCCCAGCAGGACATGCAGCCAGTGGGGGGTTTCATACACACATCCTTGTCAGGAATTTCATTTTTCCATAGGGCTCTTTCCCCTCCATCTTCCCGTTTCAATTTAAATTCCTTGTCAGGGTCCCAAAAAGAGGCCAATCTTCACCCCCAGCTGAACGTCTGCAGGACCTGTAATGAGTTGGGGCTGAATTCCTGCCAGCCCTTCTGGTAACGTTTAGAGAGGCCCTGGCTCCTGGCCAGAGCCGAGCGCTGGAGGAGAGAAAGGCAGAGCCTGACAGGAGTGAAGATATTGCAGGATGTCTGGGAGACAATCCCAGCCCGGCTTAGATCACAGCCCTCGGCAGCAGAGCCATGATCAGGGAAAGGCTGATGGGCTCTCTCAGAGCCAAAAGTCCCTTCAAAGCCTGGGAGGCAGAATGCAATTTATTTGTTTCTCATATTTAAAAAAGCTCTTACTTGAAGGCATCTTGTGGGGGGGGGTCAAGATTTCAAATCCTCCAGAACTCAAATGTGGTTTGGTGTTGTTTGGTTGGGGTATTTTTTGTGGTTTTGTTTGTTTGTTTGGGTTTTTGAGGTTTTTTTGTGTTTGTTTGGTTTGGTTTTTCTGTGTTTTTGTATGTTTGTTTTACAAACTCGACTCTGCCGGCCTCAGCCACCCGCAGGGCGGCGGCAGCGCAGGGGTTAATGCTGCTCCATCAGTGAGCGCTGTCACCGGGGATTCAAACAGATCCCAAAACTGCCCACGGGGCTGGGTGCACTCAGCGGTGACAGCTGCAGGTGGCCAGGGGTCTGTCTGTCCCTGCCGAGGTGTCTGTCTGTCCCTGAGCCCCTTCCCTACACACCCCCAGCTGCTGGGAGCTGCTGTCCCAAAGGACAGAGATGTGCCAGCTGGCAAGGATGTGGTCTAGGGAAGCATTTCTAAGGTTTTTACTCCTCATTATCCTGCTGGGATAAATGAATATGGAGATTATATATTTTTTTTATATATTTTTAATATGCATATGTATAATACTATATATGTTATATTATACATGTATATGTAATATTATATTTAAGTTTATACATAATATAGGATCTATTCTATATATGAATATGTATATTCATATATTAATATAAATTCATTTTTTTGTTAGCAAGAAATTCAATTAGTATCTCTAATTCGAGCCCATGACGGTATTTGCTGAGTGATCTCTCCCTGCCCTCATCCCAAATCCATCCCAGCCCCTCACTTTCCATGCACTCACCCCCCTCGTGGGGCTTGTCCCATGTCCCTGGAGCTGGCAGGAGCCTGGCTGAATCCACCCTTTCCAACATCACATCTGAGATATCAGA
>VXBB01013010.1:0-19052 GCA_013399915.1 Illadopsis cleaveri
GCTGCCTGCCTCATTCCTTCTGCTAGTCCGATCCTCCTACATAGGGGTACCTAAAGTATTTCACAGATACATTTCAACTATATTTTTTCTTTATTTCCAAAGACTGAAAGCATGTCAGTCTAGGCAATACAGTTACAGTAGTAAAACTGACCCCTGCCAATCTAAGCAGTTAAAAATCATAGTGCCAAGTAATGTTGTAAGAAGGCTAGGGAGGAAGCACAGGTTTTTCACTGATATGCTAAAGTATACCTAAGATACTGAGCATCCCATACTTCCAAAATTTTTATTTAAATAGGGAAAATTGATATAGGAAAAAAAAAAAAAAAAAGAGAAAAAAAATTAAAATCTGCTTTTCTTTTGAAAATAAGCCTATATACAGAGAACAACATATTTGGAAAATTCATGTTATTAAAATTAAAGTGAGCAAAATCTTTATAAGACTCCCAAGCTGACATTGTCTTATGGAAAACACTGTAATTTGGAAAGTAGATGAGATTTTTTAAAAAAGGATTTTGTAAATAAAGTATTTTTCAAAATCCAATCTGAAGTGCTTTAATGCAGATAATTTTTTGTGTGATGTTTATGCCTGAATTTGATGAACTTGGATTTCTCTGTGTTGTTTTCATTGTGTTCTTTGTTTTCTAATGCAGTTAAGGCCTAACATTGCCTATAGAGATTTTGCTATACAAGCATAGCATTATTTTCTATTTTCACCTCAAAAAATGAAATTACTTCTTTTTCCTTCTAAATACTCAGGTCCTGGTTACAAATTAGTATGACAAGTAAATCTATATTTCTCCTAGGGGCTTTTCTAACTGGAATTTTGCCCAGAGTTAGTTAGCTGCTGTGTAAGTCACAGTGGAAACTGGCTGGAAATTCTAGAACATCACTAAGTAACAATAGAACCAGGATACAAATAAAACTAAAAAATTTGTATATTGGAAGGGACTTCTAAAGAATTTACACAATAGCATTTATAAGCCTATTAATTGGCATTTAATTACCTTGTGGTAGGAAGTGCTTTATATTGGGTCTTGTTTCAGCTTCAGTTGTTAAGTGCTGAAATGAGGTAGTACGTAATGTAGCCGGGGCCCCAGAAAGATGTTGTTGTCCACTTACCTCTGGAGCCTCTTGACAGGGGTCCTGCTGGACTTCCAGGACAACCAGGTGGTTTCATAATTGGTCTGATGTGAGTAGTGTCCTTGTGCCTTCTCAGGTCACTCATTTTCATGTGTAGACTAAACCAGCATATGGCAGAATTTCTCATAAAAATAAGTCCATAGATTCTTTAAAAGCAGTGCAGTTTTAACCCTGTTTAGTATTTTGCCACTAGTCCTTAGTAGAGAAACAATTTGCCATTACTAGTCTTTGGGTCCTCATAATAGTAATTCATTGTACAATTATAAAAGCTTTTTTTTATAAATGTCACTTAAATGGGACTGCAACCCTGAGGCACCGACTGCTGGAGTTTGAGTAATTTCAGCATTAAGAAACAGCCAATTCATTGCCATGGGGAGACAGTTTTTTACTGCTGCTGCTGCTGCTTTCTAAATGTTATGATCTGCCTCAAAGCCAGCTTGCAAAGGCTTCAGGATTTTGGCAGGTGTGCTCTTGTTATTTTCCTGGCAGTACTTTGTCAATGGCTTTACCCATCAGTGAAAGATGGGATAGAAGTCAGTTACATTTCCCCTCTTTCCAAGAGGGTAATTCAGAAAAAATGGAGCCTGAAACTATACTGTTCCTGATGTGTAATTTGTAAAAGCTCTTTGTTTTTTTTACATGACCTTTTTTTGTTTGTTTTGCTCAGTGTAACAATTTATGCGAACAGCAGCATTCAGGGATTTTTTGGCCCAGTCTTCTGTATTTGGGAGATTCAGATGGCTCAGAAAAACACAAATTTCTGAGGTCAAAGCCTACTACACTCATATGCTTAAAATTAATGTCTGAAACACAGTATTGCACTGATAGGAGACATTATCTTTAAATGACACCAAGATCAGTGGTGATGCCACATACAAGGAAAGTGGGAGGGAAGGGAAGTGAGTAGAGTCCTGAGCTATTCTGGTCTGTAGAAAGAGATTGTAGCTAAGTAGTTGTGTCATTGATGGTTAATAAGTGTACCTTACCCACCTCATTGCTGTCAATTCCTTAAAATTAAACTAATCATAGTTCTATATTCATAAGTCATCTTTTCCTGGTAAAATGTCTCATTTTTCCCTACTTTATTCATGCAGCAGATGACTGACACATTCTGTGTGGAGCAAAATAGAGCATTCAGTAAAAACTTTTTCTCCTCCTTGCTGTTAAGAATAGAAAATTCCATTAAACCTGTTTTGATTTGAACACAAATTCTTTACTCAGCTCTAAAGACTTCAGTGTTCTTTAATATTTCCTTGGGAAAATGACAGCTTAATTAAACTGTAAGATTTATAACCTTACTAATGCACAAAGAGGGAATTTTAAAAAGGGGCAATGGCAGCTCAGTAGCAACAGCTCTTTTTTTTGGCACTATGTAGGTCAGTAGGTTATATTTGCAGAAGGACTTAATGCGTATGCACAGAAAGATGGAGGTGGTTACACAGCCTTATGTAGGCAGCAAACAGAATCACAGTAGGTTGGAAAGCACCATGGAAAGTCTCTAATCCAACCTCCAGCTCCAAGCAGGGCCAATGCTGACTTGAGAGCAATTTTCTAGGGACTTTGTCCACTTGAGTCTTGAAAACCATTAAGGTTGGAGACTGTAAAACTTCTCCAGGTATACTGTTCCATTTTTTGATTCTCCTCATAGGGGAAAAGTTTCATCAAATGCAACTCTCTTGTTTCACTTTATATCTGTTTTATCTCATCTGCTACCAGAAGTTATTCCAACGCCATCCAGACACACCTTGTCTCTGTGTATACTTCACAGCTCACCTCAGTTTGGAATACTCTAGAAACTTGATGACAGGGCACTCCATTTCTTCCAGGTAATTGATAAATGTATTAAACTGGAATAAATTCCTGTGGTACTTTGCTTTTAACCAGTCTCCAGCACCCTTTTAAACCATTTTTTACCCATGTAGTAGTCAACCTATCTTGGTCTTTAAAATGCTCTGAGAGATCATCTAAAAAGCCTTGCTCTTGACAAGATAATTGACATTCACTTCTCACTCCTCATGTATAGTTTCAATCCTTTAGTTTAGAAGACAGTCAGACTGATTTTGTAACATTAATTCCTGGTAAATGCATGCTGGTTACCATTCCAGTTACCTTTTACTTCCTTCAGTTGCCCAGAATGTGCATCAAGATTTCTCATTCCATGATTTGATGGGTATGAATGTTAGGCAAAACCTTGAGTCATGCTTCAT
The DNA here is from genome assembly GCA_013399915.1 of Illadopsis cleaveri. Lineage (NCBI taxonomy): Eukaryota > Metazoa > Chordata > Aves > Passeriformes > Timaliidae > Illadopsis > Illadopsis cleaveri. The sequence continues at coordinate 3,348 of VXBB01013010.1, forward strand.
ACTTTTTCTGAGGCTGAGTGCTGTATTTGTTCTTCTTCAGCTGTTGTGGGCCATCCCTGATAAAATGACCTTTCAAAGATGATAGAGTGTCATAGTTACATCTTGCAGCTTACTTAGCACTCCAGATCCATCTCATTAGGTGCTATGGACTTGCATTGGATGAGATTTATTGACCAACCCCTGAATCAATCCTTTTCCACTCCTGATATATTGTCTCCTCCTTGAACATTATCTCTAGGCAGAAAAACCTCAGAGATTTTGTTAGTAAAGGATGAGGCAAAGAAGGCTTTGGGAATCTCAGCTTTTTTTCTAGTTGTGCTATTTTTGCTTACGTGCTGTCTCAGTTGTGCTATTTGTTATACAAATAAGTATTGGAATTCCCAGGAATAAAGTGTGAAAATGTTGCTAAAAGTCCAAGACTCTATGGTAAAATGTATTTATTTTACCAGAGAACAGCAACAACACTACCAAAAACTTCATGTTTCTGAAATAAGAGACAAAAGTGGTTAATATTTTTAAAGCTTAAAATATGTAAGACAGAAGAATAATTTACTGTCCCCCTTTTTTTCTAAAGCTTGACAGACCTTCTTGCTGTTAAGTTTCCTAGTCAGCTTTTTCCAAAGAGGGATGTTCTCAAATTGTGTAGAGTTTGATCAAGGGCAGAACATGCTATTGAATTCATTGTCTTCACATATCTGACCTATTGTTTGCATTATTTATCCAAATGTGTACACATTTTCTTAGAAAAATGTACATACATGCATATATATACACATACAAATGTCTATATATTTGTATATAAAATTGGCCCCTTATTACATGCTCAGAAGCACAAGGCAGGTAAGATTTGAGAATGCTTTGAGTCAAGAATGAGTCCTGGAGGTGTTGAGTACAGCATAATTAACGTTTTTTCCTAGAATGTTTTGGATTGGAATGGACCTTAAAGTTCATCTAGTTACAAACTCCTTTGTCATGGGCGGGGGTGCCTTCCACTAGATCAGGTTGTTCAAATGCCCCATCCAATCTGACCTTGAACACTTCCAGGGGTGGGGCATCCACAGCTTCTTTGTGCCACATGTTTCTGTCTCATAGTGAAGACTTAATCAGTCAATGACTGTTCTGATATTGTATCTCTGCAGGCACAAAGGGGATGCATGAAGTCAAATGTAAGTTAATCTAGTAAGAATAATAATGACAGACACTGTTTGTGGGGCTTAGCATGTCTAAATATTCTCTTGAGATCACCCATTAACCCTGCAATATAGATATAGTGAAATATCTATGCTCTTATACAGCTTTGATGGTCTAAAAGTGATTAGAACAAAGCTGCAATAGAGAGGAAAAAAAATTTAAAATGTACCAGCCAGGTTAATGTCCACAATTTTTTTTTGATTACTTGTTTGAGAGAGAGGAATTTAAGATACTATACATTCTTTCTCACATAACTATTCACTTGTCCACTTTTATTTGCTGACCTTCTTCTCAAGACCTCCATGGTGTCTTAATGAAACTTTTGGGAAACATTGCAAAACCTCTAAATGAGAAATATATTTCCTTTTCCAGTTACATCTGAAATGGTGGTTTGAAAATATGCACTAGCTAAATCACGCAATCTGCTGTCTTACTGAGTCTGCAAAATATTACCGTAGTTTTGGGATAGAGGTCTGGCATAGTTGTAGTAAAGCACCTCCATTGCTGGTATACTGCCCCCATGTAAGAGGTGTTGACAATAAAATGATACATTGAGAATGCATCTGCCTAAAAGACAAGATGATGATATGTGTAGGGTATGACCAAGATAAATGTTGAGATTAAGTTGATTTGACACTTTAGAGTCAAGCTCCAACGTATGTCAGGAGCTGTGCAGTACCTCTAGGAACCATCAGTGTAAGGATTCATATCAATATTTAGATCTCAATGAGATTTCCTTAATCTGGATCTCATTTTTTGTGCATTTTCTTTCCATACGGCAACAGTCTTTCAAAATTCAAGAATAGATTATCTATTATGTTTTGTGCATCTGTATGCAAAAGAAAGTTTCTAATATAGGATCAGAAAAATTTTCTTCTTATTTCAATAGCAAACATAATAATGACTGCCATTGTTGGTGTACGATAAGGAAAATGTGGGTTGCAAAAAATCTGGAATGCTACTGCATCTTGGCTCATCCATATTCTGCCACCATCTACATGCAAAGTGCTATGGCCTTGTGAGTAAAGAGGAAGAAACAGTTTGGGAATTGGATAGCTTGCTGTTACAGGAACTATCAGAGTCAAGATATACATACTGTCTTGCTAAACTGAATAATACAAAACAGCTTTCTGTTGAAGAGCATTGTAAAGATAACCATAAGTGTCAAGCCATTCAGCTGTTAGAAAAGAACATCCAAGCTCAAGTTGTGAATGTTTCCTTTTGAAGTTTTTAGAGTGTATGTGAGAATGGTTCAAACTAAAACTTTCTTTTTGTTGAACAATGGGAGTATTAAGATCCAAGTAAAAAATATATAGGAGAAATATATAACCATTTTTATATCAGTGTATGTGCATTTTAGGGTTTTCATTTTTCTATTATACCTCTTTTATTTAGCCTATTAGTATGAAAGAAAAAGCAGATACCAAAGCAAACCAGAATTATTTTCTTCTGCTTAACTTTTAACTTCCTGTATTATGCTCTTGTTTCTTCATATCCCATTAATCCAATCATAAGAAACTTGCTTTTACTGTTGGAGTCAAACAAGAAAACTATGGAGAGTTAACTGCTGGTTTCTTCTACAGTGGAAGTTACTAAGATCCTAACATAAGGGTCTCAGCATAAGGGTAATGATCTGTGCTGTTTAGAAATAAATATGATGACCTGTCCTAAGGCACCACGACTAGTATATATTAACAATCTCCTCATGATACCCTTTATTTACAATACTCCTCAGTGTATATAAGTGTTAATTATATCTTTAGGACTACCTTCAGCAACAGGTGATTTTTTTTTAGGATGGGAAAAAATGCAATGTGATAGCAGATATTTCATCTAGAAAATTTTGTCAGAGGGAGGCTGAATGAATCCCACTGGTGCACCAGAAGAACAAAAGTGAAAACTACTTAAGCAATAACAACAACAAAAAGATCCTCATATATACTCGTATATACTGAATTTGATGTAAGGCTTCTGCTAACTTTCATGTGCATTGGTCTTGTGTAGTCAGACTTTCTTCCACATCTGAGTCTGTGCACCTATACTAATACTATCCATTAACTATGAAATGTTCTTTACTACCTCACATTTGCAGTTGCCATTGGAGGCACTATACCTGGGCTTATTTCTTGGCCAAAATGCAAAATGCTCTTCTAATTTCCCTTCTTTCATGAGAAGCAGTCAATTTCTACTACTGGCTATAGTCTTTTAAGACTTTGTTGAAATAACAGGAAAGGCAGGCAAGAAAGAAGAAAGAAATAGTAGTATTTCTGCAGGCAGGCATGAGGCTTTTTATCATCAGTGCTGTAGTTGAGCTCTAAACACCCTGACAGATCTGACAAGCTAGGAACTATATGTAAGGAGTTGCAGATTTGTTTTTCTTACCATTTCTTACCTTATACACAAATTCAAAGCCCAAAAACCTAACAACATTGAATTAGAAAACATTTGAAAGGTCTATTATTCTTCAGTGTCAATTCATCCAAAAAATACTGCTCTCACAGATTCCCAGATTTAGAATGAGGCTGGTGTTTCAGTGAATAGTTCAGTTTCAGTTTCACATTAAGCTCCCTGTTCTTTTTCTTTAGAAATCTTTTTCCAGAGAGGGTTTTTAGTCTGCCCAGAAGTAGAGATAGAATAAGTTAAGGACATAATCTCTTTTTCCTGTCTTGAGTGATGGCTTCTCCCTGACATCTTGGAGTACCTAGCATGAAGAAAATGCCTAGGAGTGCTTGCTTTTTCTAGGCATACTATTTATTGTAGAATTTTTGAAATAAGGGTAGTGATAAATAAAATAAGAAACACATTGCACCTACAGCCACTGTACTCTCACCGCCTGTTCCCAGTAACTTAATGTGAAACCTGTGGAAAAGTAACTAATTATGTGGAGATGAGAGCGATCTATTCTGCAAGAATAACAAATTGCATATACCAATTAAGAACCTGGGCCATCTGGTCCTTGAACAAGACTTGCTGCATCTCCATTTGGTGTGATAAATTAAAAAGCTGTTTTAATCTGCATACTCAGGCCAAACATATTTTCTTCAAAATATCTGCTGTCTTAGCCACTCATTAGGTCAAACAGAAGTTTTCAATTCTTAGTTACTGTTCCACACTCTCAGTTGACATCACTTAATGCATGTATAGATAATGATGTGAAATTCAGTGCTTTCTTTTCATAGCAGAAAATGTATCTACCCTTCTGTAGTGAGGACACAGTCACAGAGTGTCACTGTTACATAGGGGGAATTTCCTAGAACTGGCCCTCAAATGATTAAATGGCATTCACCCTGAATCATATTTCACTGCTCCAGTTTCCTTCAGCAGCTGAAACTTTTGGTTATATATACCGAAACTATACCAACCTCACTCCAGCATGTAGCCTCCAAACTTAAATTAGGCATCTGCATGCTTTCTATGAGGAACTTGCCTGAAATAACCAGTGAAAGATTATAATGCAGATTAATATGCATGTAAATAGGAACTGCGTGAGTAGTTCAGAGAGCTTTTTTTTTTTTTTTTACCTTAGTCACTGTTTTCTAGTAACAGCAACTCAGACTGATTTTGTGATATGTAACGAATGTCTCAGATTCTGTGTATGGCATGTGCCTAATTGCCTTACCATGCCTTTGCATATCTTCAAAAAAACACTTCAACATGCAAGAAACAACCTCAGAGAATGAGATTAATTCCCAGTCTCATTCTATTTTGCTCTTGAAATGCTATAGTTCTTGAATTATACAAAAATATTTGAAGTGGGTATTTCCATGGAATGTTGGAATCAAGTGGAAACTCTGAACATGATTGCACATAGTTTTCAATTGAAATATTGATCTGTGCAGTTGGTTTCTTTCAAAACATTTTTTTTTTTTCTTTTCTAAATCTCCCCCTCCCAATCTCCCACCATCATGAGATGAGAAGATGGTGGTATGTTATATGCCAATGAACCATCTGCTTATTTTTCTTTCAGGAGGCTCTTCTGCACTGCCTGGTCTGTTGACCAAAATTGATCCATAATATTTGCAAAAAATAGTTTGTCTGAAACTGTTATCTATAATAAAATATGGTTTCTATTACACTATAGTCATCTTTTACAGTATTTCTATTTAATTTATGTAAAATGCTCCTAGATTGCTTGAACACGCCCCAGACTATGTGGGATGCTAGAAATATCAAAATCTCCATTTCAAATCATACTCGCTGATTTAAGGATAGTAGGATTGTTTGTTTACAACACTTGTGAGAAACCTGTAAGTCTTGTTTGCCTGTCATTATTGTATAATCTCAGGGGTGCTGCATATGAAAAAGGAATGTGTTTGACACAGGTATACAGGAATACGTGTTGTAATCATATCTCAAATTTTATTCTGAACTATTTCAGTAGAAAAAAGCCTGGATAGATAGCATGGAATATTTGTCTTGAAACAAAAAACTGGCTACTTAAGATGCATAGGTTTGAAAGGCATGTACTGAGAGTTGTAGTCTTAGAAGATCTTTAAAAGAAACACAGTGAGAAAATGCTGGCATCTGGGAGATAATTAAAGTTTTAAACAGGAATACAAGTAAATATAAGTTATTTCATTTGTATGAAAGGTAATAAGAGAACTTTTAAAAAGGCAGTAATTTATTTCTTATTGATGTCTTAATTACAAATATGAAACCTGAACTTGTTCCTGGTGAAGCCAATGACAAAGCTACCACTGGGAGCTGTCAGATTAGCTTTGAGACTGGAGAGGTTAGAAGAGTATGAAATTCCTTCACACTACAAAATGTACTGTTTATATAGTAAGTCAGAAATTGCCTCAGAGTTTATATATATATATATATATGTGTGTGTGTGTATATAATTGCTTTATGATGTAGATCCTAAGATAATGAAAAGTGAAAAAAAGTTTTCATTTTTTTGCAGATAAATTACAGTCAAACATGGATCTGTAGAAAATGTGCAGAGTTCCAGAGAATTGAGGTCATTTTCGGCTTATGAAATGTGAACTAAAATCTACCCTGTTGCCTGCTTAAATACGAGTGTAGTACACTAGATATGAGTGTAGATGTGAGCAAGAATAAAAGGAGGCAGCAGGAAGATGAAGCTTGACAGGCTCTGACAGCACAAGGTTAAAATGACTAGGATATTTATGCTGGTGATTCTGTCACACTCCTTTTCTGTTAGAATCTGTATTTACTCTTATAGAAACAAAAAATGTTGAGAGGGAAGGAAGGAGGAGCTTGGTGTCATTCACCAAAACAAAAAACCATGTGTGAGCATTTCTGTCACTCAAATAGCTTTACACTCTATAAGAGATTGCTTTGTGCTGGGCCTCATGTTTCCCAACCTTCAACCAGCTCCAGGCATAGTCATAGATTCCCAGTGCACAGCACCAGTGACAAAGGAACAAAGGCAGTACTTTCCTTGTAATATTGGAACCATTGCTTGAAAATAAGGGGTTTGATATCACCATCTTATAAGACCCTGTCATGGTTTTCCTAGAGATCCCTTGTACTGCAGCGAACAGCTCGGGCAACATGTGCAGGAAACATAAAGCTCTTGATGGCATTACTATTCATCTGGTGTTACACAGGTAAGCACATGCACTGTTAAGTTCCTTCGCTGTAACCTATTTTTCAGTTAGAAAATCATCTGAATTGCAAAAACAGAGGGGAAAGAGATCGAAAGTGTTTTCTCATTTGTGTGCAGGGCCTCTTCTTTATCAGTTAAAATAGATAAATAAATAAATAAATAAACCTTGTTTTGATCTCTGAAAGCAGGTGGCTTATTTACATTCAACAACCTGAATTACTCTGAGAAGGTTTTAAAGTGTTGACAGAGCTATTGATAAAACAGGCAACCTTCACTGAGAAAAGGTAATTGTAGCAGGAATAAGCAGGCTTATTCAGGCTGCTGCTTTTGTAATTCAAGCTTTCTGCCTTGGCTCAATGATTTAATCAAACATAAGTCATCAAGGGAGAGTCCTATGTTGGGCTTTGTTTATTTAGGAACCAGGTGCAGCACGTTTGTAATTTTGAAGTGCTGATACTCTGCAATTTCTGCAGTGGGTAAAATCTGTTGCAAAACAGACCTTACTGTTCAGCTCATTTTTCTTTCTGCTTTTCAGTAAGGAGCCTTTCTACTCTGATGGAGTCCTCTGAAAGACCTGACTGTCCAAAGACACATCACACAGAACAAATCATTAGATTAACATTACAGTTTTGCTGGTTGTAGATATTAATGGATTTTGTGTCAATTTTTTCTTCCGTTATTCAATGTGGATGATGAATCATGTTGAGTCAATGAGAATTGTACTTCTTTTGATGGAAATGGAATGATTAGCCTATGACATTTTAGTGATAAATAATCAAATAGTCATCAATAATAATCAATAGGGATAAATAATTGAATATCCTCAGTTTCTAATACTCTGCACTTCACAGTTAGTATTGGTATTCATCTGCAACTGACATAAAATTAGCATTGTTTCCTGAAGTCAAACAGTTAATTTCTGACAATTTGTCAATTAGGAGTCCCCCACAATAATGGATAGCATATATTTATGGAGTTATTGCCAAGAATAATTTCTTCTTTTTTATAGTATACGTGTTCATAATTAAAATGCACACAGAGATGCTCAGCTATGAATTGCTTTATTCTAGACTAGAAATTACTAAAAAAGGAAAATGAAGGCTTCACACCACCAGGTGGAATGGCTGTGGAGGTGTGGAGGCACGGGGCTGCAAGTGAGACAGTCCTGTAGTAAAGCCAGTGTACAGTGGTTGATAGTCAGCACTGGGCTCTCAGCATCCTTCGGGAGCCATGGCTGCCTCCACACTCTTCAACAGTGTGACGTCCTCAGCACAGGATGAATAAATGGGATTAGGAATGAGGAAAATACAGAAAAATTGTATACCAAGGGCAGACACACATCACTTGTGATTAAGTTCCATAGCCATAGATTTTGCTGCATCCACCTTCAGTTTTCCTCTCTCTTTAGTGGAGAAAAGTGTTACTTTTATCTTAAAGGATGCCTTTAGAGAAAAGGAGAAAACTGGAACCTTTACTTCTTGTATTGGTATTAGTTACTAAGTCTGATTTCTAAAGAACTCAAGTGCACAGTATATTGTAAATTGTAGAAAAGGTAAGAATGCGTGCTTTCACCCTGTGAATATTTATTTATACTAGTGTTTGAGATTCTCTGAATGGAACTAGCTTGTGAGAGAAGCACAGCTGGGTGAGATTTTTTTTTAATATTTACAATCATCAGGATATCATAGAAATAATATTGCTAAGGTTTTCTGCACCTTGCACTAGCTGAAGGTTTTGGGAAAATACTAGACAAGCAACATTCTAGAGGCAATTCTGGGTCCTCAGCATTTTGCTGTTTTACTGTGAGGCATGCCAGCTTAAGGCTTTAACACTTCTAGGAGGAGGGCTCTGCCTAATTCCAGAGTAAATCACCTCTTGTTTGGTGTACCAGGTATTTTTGATTCTGTTCTTGTGATCACACTCTGTACCAGTCTGATTTGCTACTGAAATAAACACTTTCACTTTGGCAAAATGTCTCCTGGTTGTTTTATTTCTTTTTCTATTTTATTGACAAATGAAGACCTACATGCACAATATATGCCTCATATTAAGAATAGTGTTACAACACACTAGGGAGCATTAATTAAAATAAAATTAATTAAGAGGTAAACATGTAAATGATCTAAGAAGAATCATTAAAAATAAGTGTAAGTATATCTACTACTATAAGTACTTCCATAACTATTTCTAAAAAGATAGTATGTTCATAAGGGCATTAATAATAGAGAGTTAAGCACAAATTCCATGAGGCTGCCAAAGGGTATACAATTAGATCTGCAAAAATTTTGCAAAATGGGGCGGTAAAGGACAAATTGCCTGAAGTTTGTATTTTTATGCCCATTATGCCTGCTCAGTGTCTGTTGGGAAGCTTGTCTTTGCAGGTGCTCAGAGACACTGCATTCTAAATATCCACCTAGATATTGTGGGAGTCTAGATTTTTTAAATCCAAGGCCCTAGAAAGCTTCCTGAAATATTTAGCTTGGCCAAAATACATGCTGATCAACTACCAACACATTATCCTAGCAATTAACATATCTAAGACTCAGTTAAGATATTTAATTATTGAAATCTTTGAATAGTTTTATCACAGTTATGTCCATGGGTTAAAAAAATCCTTTTTATACCTCTTTATTAAGGGGAGGGGCTGAAGTACAGAGACAAATGACCTAGTCTTTGAGACTGCTGAGATGTTGAATGTATGTGAGAAGAGAAGAGAAGAGACTAAGGTCTTCCAAGCTTCAGGGAAGCACTATTTCCTTGCCTATTCTTTAAGCTGGTCTTGGAGTACTGCAATTATTTTCATCAAAACTTCTGCAATACATAAAGAGGAAAGTGCCATGAAGCCTTTTATTGCAGTTTTTCATGTATGTCTAGTTGTGAAAAATATTCTTTATTTCCTTTAGCATTTCAACCTATTTTACATGTATATGGAATACACAGCTTTGTGGCCTCTAACTAATATGGACATGAAGTACTTTAAGTAGAGCACATCGTAGTGCCACAGGCTTTTGAGATTTCCATTACGAATGATGAGTATGACCATGCAGTATGCTTTGAATGTTATGTATTGAGGTAAACATCATATCAATAATGACTCATAGTCAGAATCTTGCCTTCAAAGTCTTTAGGCCTTGAGAAAGATGTGGGTTTTTAATCTAAATGTGAAAATGCTGTTATATCATAAAAGAGTACATTGCAGGCAAGTATGATGAGAAAGAACCTGACACAGACTTTGAAGTGACGTATACTGTGCAGTCAGAAGTTACCCTTCCTTGTAATGTTGTTTTTGGGGGGTTTGGGGTTTTTTTGTTGTTGTTTGCTTTGGTTTTTGGTGGTTTGTTTGTTTGTTTTGGTTTTGTTTTGATAAAAGAACAATTTGAGATTTGTACTTCAGTCTGTCTATACCTGTATTATTCAAAAAACTATGATTTCAGTGCACAGGGGATTATTTCCATTTTCATGATGCAATTCAGATGTGGAGTCCTCTCTGCCTCTGTTGAATAGGAGTACTTAGCTGTTAGCTCTTTGCTTTAACAAGGCAAGGTGTTGTGGAGAAACCCAGGGAAAATGTTTTTCTTACAAAATCACAGAATTCCAGACTATGTCAAGTAGGAGAAGACCCAAGGATCATCAGCCTCCACCTTCTAGCCATGCACAGAAGACCCCAAAAGCCACAACATGTACCCAACAGCGTTGTCCAAATGTTTCTTGAACTCTGTCAGACTTCGTGCTGTGATCACTTCCCTGAGGAGCCTGTTCCAGTGCCCAACAAACCCGCGGGTGAAGAACCTTTTCCTAATATCCAACCTAAACCTCCCCTGACACAACTTCAGGCCATTCCCTCGGGTCCTGTCGCTGGGAACCACAGAGAAGAGAGCAGTGTCTGCCCTTCTTCCTCCCCTCACAAGGAAGTTGTAGACTGCAATGACGTCTCCCCTCAGTCTCCTCTTCTCCAAGTTGAACAGACCGAGTGATCTCAGCCATTCCTCATACAGCTTCCCCTCAAGGCCCTTCGCCATCTTCACTGTCCTCCTTTGGACAGTCTCTAATACCTTTGTATCTTTCTTATATTGCTGTGACCAAAACTGCACACAATACTCAAGGTGAGGCCACCCCAGTGCAGAGCAGAGTAGGACAATCTCCTCTCTTTCCTGGCTGACAATGCTGTGCCTGATGCACCCCAGGACATGCCTGGGCCTCCTGGTTGCCAGGGCACTGCTGACTCACGTTCAACTTTCTGCCAACCAGGACCTCCAGATCCCTTTCTGTGGTGCTTCCCACCAGCATCTCATTCCCCACATGTCCGTACATCCAGGGTTGTGCCATCCCAGGTGCGGAATCCAGGACTTTCCCTTGTCATATGGTTGGTGATTGCCTATCTCTCTGATTTTCCGAGGTCTCTCTGCAGGGCCTCCCTGCCTTGGAGGGAGTCAACAGCTCTGCCCAGTTTTGTATCATCAGTCAACTTGTTCCATATCCCTTCCAGTCCCATATCCAAATAATTTATGAAGATATTAAAGAGAATAGGGCCTAAGATGGAGCCCTGTGGAACCTTGCTAGTGAAAGGACACCAGGCTGATGCTATAATCCTCTGTGCCCAGGCCATGAGCCAGTGGCTCATGCATGCCATGATGTGGGCTGGAGATTTTTGTCCTGGAGGATACAGTGAGAGACAGTATGGAAACCTTTACTGAAATCCAAAACGATTACATCAAATGCCTTCCCATGATTAATTAGGTGGGTTACCTTGTCATAAAAGGAAATAAGGCTTGACAAGCAGGACTTTCCTCTCAGGAAGCTGTGCTGGCTGTGACCAGTGCCTGCATTGTTTTTAAGGGGTTTTTTTAATACCTCCAAGAAAAATCTTCTCCATAACTTTACCAGGCACTGAAGAGAGACAGACAGGTCTGTAGTTCCTGGGGTCCTCCTTCTTGCCCTTGTTGAAAATCAGGACAATATTCACCAGTTTCCAGTCACCTGGAATCTCTCCAGATTCCCAAAATCACTCAAGAATCATTCAGAGAGGTTTTGCGATGACATCAGGTAGCTCTTTGAAAACTCTTGGATGAATCTCATCAGGCACCATAGATTTGTAGGGATCCAGCTGGAGCAGCAGATCCCACAAAACTTCAGGGTCAGCTGGGAGTTGATCTTTTTCATAGTCATGGTTATCCAGCTCAGGGCATTGAAACCCCCTTGATCCACCATCTATGTTAAAGAGAGAGGCAGAGAATGTTTTAAGCACTTCTGCTTGTCTCTGTCACTATTTGTGAGGTGACCATATTTTACTTTATGTATGAAATTAAATTTGTTTAAAAACCAAGTAGATGCTCAGAAATGATGGTAGTGAAATATGGTAGTGGGGTCTTTACCATGACTCTTAGAAGGTTCTGGCATAAAGATGAAAGCCTGATCTTGCACTGTTGTTCTGTTAAATCACTGGCACACAAACATGCATCCAGAAAGCATCCTGTCAGTACTATTGCATTTGTTAAAATTGAAGGGTTTGGCTAAACTATAGGCTAGTACACAAGCTGATGGAGGCAAAAGTGAAACATGTATTTGTTTTTCCAGGATGAACTGAAGAATATCTCCACCCTTTCTTGTCTTCTAAAATGCTAATTAATGCATTAGTCTTTATAATGGTAATTACTGTAGTAAGAGGCAAGTGAGTTAACCAAGTTCTGTCTGGCTTTATTCCAAACCCTTGATCTGGCTCTGCTCCTTGTCCCTGAACAAATATGAATTGAGGACAAGAAGAACCAAGCCAGAAAAACATTCAGACATTATGTTGATAGTCATGGACAGAGAACAGTCATGCACCACACTGAGAATAAATCTGTCCTCAAAGATGTCAAATCTACTTTGACTGTTTTAATCAAACTGGCAGAACTGTCACCCAGCCTCCAGTGATGCACACTGAAACCATGCCATGCGCTGTAGGTAGCATAGTGATGGTGAAGCACTAATTGCCCAGTGCTATTTTAACTACAAAAAAGGGATGCAGGGCACTGCTTATTCCCATACAACCATCATCACTGGTCGTAGGCCCCTGTTCCATGACCTTTGAGTGGCTGGAGGTACTACTCAAAGCATTTCCTCCAAAATTATTTTGTCCTTTGTCTAAAGAGCATACCATTTTTACCTTCTCGCCTTTTTGATCGTTTGGTCCTCCAAGAATGATTTAAGCAACTTTTCTAGTTAGAAAGAAAACAAGCTAAAAAATAAAGTGATTCTGACTTTGTTAAGATTTATTTTCTTTCTATTTAGGAATTTTTGCATAATGACAGGTTAACAGTTGTGACACCCATATTCTCTGCTGTGACTGAGCTGTACTCAGATGCTGGGCCAGATAAGTATCTCTCTGATAATTTCAATGTGCAGTCAAGCAAACAGCAGAGCTGGTGTCAAGAGCAGGAGCATCCTAGAAAAAGAGATGAGGACAGAGGTGGAGCAGGCAGTTGTGTATGCTGTGGGGCTTTTCAGCAATGTATGGAGACACTGTCAAGTCATAATCAACAGAACATCTTTTTGAGACAGGAAAATATTTTGGCCCTTTCTTAAACTGAGAGCATCAAGCTCAGAAGTAAGACAGCATCCCTGAGCTTCACTGAACGTCGTCTTCTGTCTCAGAACACCAGCAGAATAGCTTACCTTTCCAATACTTCCATCTCAATATCTTCCTGTATAGCTCCATAAACTCTAGAAATAGTTTAACTTTCTCCCATTTGTGAACAGAATTCAACTGTGCAAAATAAATATTTCTTGTGTTATTAACTGAACTTGCACATTCATAAAACTAAAATCAAAATTTTGTTTTCTTAGTTTCCTTTAAGCTGAAATCCCACATAAAATATTGCTATTGCTTTACTGTCATTGACCCAAAATTCTCTAAAACACCTTTATAGTATGAGTTATGGTCAGAAATACTGAAAAATAACTGTCTTTCTCAGCTTCATGCTGGCAGCCTGCTCTCAGCTGATATTTAGGTTTTTTGGAGGTCACAGTGGGGATAAGTTGGCATGTTTGTAATCTTAAAGATCTGTAGCTGGTGTAATGGGAAAGTTGATTTCCCACATGTCTTGATTTTCTGGAAGAGCTTATAGCACAGAGTGCAAGTGGTTGAACGTTCACATGTAGAAATCTCCTGTCCCCTTCTGATTTTAATGTTTGGGTCTGGGTTGATTTTGGTTGGTTTTTAATTTTTTTCTTATACCATTTTTTTTCTTTTTTCTTTTTCTCTTTACAGGAAATATATTTCCTGTAAACTCTTAGAAGTTTTAGAAGGAATGAAATGGGAAATTGTTTCATATATTAGAGGGAAATAATAATTTAAATTTTCCTGGCTGCTAAATCAAATCTTTCTCTAGCTTTACTCTCATGTGCCCATATCAGCAACAGAGACATCCTGTAATCACTTTTATAATGAGTTAATCAACATGAATTCAGCTACTGTAAAGGTTACATATCTTTTAATATGTTCACTCTCATTTAGGTTTCATTATAAATCATAAACAGAGGGGAAACAAAACAACACATGGAAATATCTGAATACAGAAACTTTTTTTTGTCTTTCAATTAAATTTTCTTGGTTTCTTTAGTGGGTTTTTTTTTGTTTTGCTATGTTTTGTTTTGTTTTGTTATGTTTTGTTTTGTTTTTGTGAGCTGTTTTACCCACAAAATTCATTGCAAAGCATGTAGATCTGAGCATAATATATAAATCTAGGATTTTAATGACATATGAGTTAATCTGAATTCTATGAGCTGCCTGTTAAATATTATCAACTGATGTGTGCTTGAATGCATTTCCTATCAGTCACCATTCCAGTCTCTAGTAAATGGAGGTGAGCTAGAATGAATTGCACATACAGACATACATACATGGTGTGTTGTGTACAGTGAAAGCAGGAAGTATTAATATTATAGTAGGATGTGAATTGTTCTTGATTTGTATTTGCAGAATGTGGATTGATGCCTCATATACATGGTATTGAATTAAAAATTATCACGTTTGGATGAATGGATTAAGATTCACCAAAAACAGGTACATTACACTTTGCATGAGGGATGTATGGAGGAAGGTGATATTTTTAGGTTGCAGTCACATGGTATGAACTGTTATTTTGGCAAATGAACCCAATCAGTTTTAAGGGTCCTGCTGATTGTTCTGATATTGTGTGCTAAGCCCCTTTACAGTTAATTGGCTGTGGATTATGTAGCTCACCACAGGTAATGCTTACCTGTAGCTATAAAACCTGCAGTATATCAGAAGGCTCTAAGTAGCTTTCTGGAATTAACACCTGATAGAGCTACCAGTGATGAAAAGAAAATTTTAGTCTGATTAATCTTCAAAAAATGCTAAAGCCTTTCAAAGTGATGCATGGAAAATAGGTACCCCAGTGACATTCTGTATCTTATTCCTTCCATTTATTTGTAGCTGCTAATTTTTTAAAATCTGTGTTTTCGTAAAGTCTGTGTACACATGCTGAAGCTTAGGACTGGGGGAATTTTAATAAAACAAAAATTACCTGCATTTTTTTTCCATTCTCAGGAACTCTTCTTGAATTTTATTTCTGTATGAACCTGCTGGATGTTCTAATTTGTTTATGAGGCCAAGGCTTTAAAAAGAACAGATGTTGGATATTTATGCACAGTCATTTCAAACCAGCTCTTGTAGGTCCTACAAGCAAGCACTTAACATTTAGAAATCAGACAGGCAAGTATAAATACAGCAAACCTCAGATTTGTCTGTCTGGTCATATGAAGATACCAGTTACTAGATATCTGAGGATTCCAAGGATTATATTTTTCTTTCTTCCCTCTTGTGTGCAATGATGACAATCAAAAATTGTACCTTCTTAGTACCCAAACATTTTAGGTGAAAAAAAAAAATATCCTCCTTTCCATTCTGAGCATAAAACATACAGTAGAAGTAAAAA
>VXBB01013010.1:19079-36466 GCA_013399915.1 Illadopsis cleaveri
TGCTCTCATTATTATAAAAAAAAAAAAAAAAAAAAAAAAAAAAAAAAAAAAAAAAAAAAAAAAAAAAAAAAAAAAAAAAAAAAATTGAGCAAGGTAAGAGTACTGTTATGATGCCTGTCACCACCAGTATGCCTTGTTATCGGTGCAGGACAAAAATTCCAGTCAACAAACATGGCCTGAACTCGAAAGATCAGTTCAGCTGTATCAAGTCTGGTGAAAGAAAGGCAGTAGAGTTTCAAGACGAAGTCTTAGATCTAAGCCAACCTGTCTTTGAGAATAAAGGCTTTCAGAGGGCAATGAACAGGTATAGCAGCCAGTAAAGACTGAAGAGAACAAGGCAAAAGCACAGACTGTATTTAGCCACCTGCCACTCAATCCTGAATGTATATAGTCATACTAGGATGTGTCGCTGTGCAGAAAAGGTTGTGACAGACTCTCCAGTAAAGTAAAATGCTTTGGGGAAAGAGGGAGAAAGCAAGTCATCTTTCTGCCTGTCAGCATTCAGTATACCTTGCATGACTGCCCTCATACGCTAGAAGAAACAGAAAGAAATCAGACTTCCAAATGTATTTGCAATTGCAATGTTCCTGAAAAAGGCTCAGCTCTGCTGTGTGCCAGTGAGGAAATACTCAGTGTTATTTTTGTGTAGATCACAGATGCAGTTTGACAGATTGATAATCTAGAGGAGCATTGATTTTTATTTTCCTTTTGCCAATTTGATTATTTTCAGGTTTTAAATACTGTTTTAGAGACATCTTTTGGGTTTTTTTAACCACAACAGAGACATTGTTTTGAATTATTATTTGCAGAAAAAGAAGCTAATTTTTCAAGTCCATACATTTCAAGTTGCGGAGGCCCCCGAGGGCAACGGGGAGGGAGAAGTGCTCCCAGCGTTCCCCTGGAGAGCATCCAGCCTTTGATGTAACTGGCCAATCCCCCTTACTGCTCAGGGCAGGTAATTCAGTTAACAGACCAGGTAATTCAGTTAACAAACCATCTGAGCCACTTCCTAGTATGCAAATGACTTTATCTCTGATTGGTTGTTATACCCGTTGATTCTTTTCTGTAATTGGTCCAAGTTCTCTTCCCTGATTGGTCCAATTGGTTAGTTTTTCAATCCTCATCCCTATTGGTTGTTGTGTTGAACCCCGCCCCCTTTTATGGCTATATAAACCCGGCACTCAGGACCCTCGGGGTCTTCGGGGAGTCGCCGGTTCCGGAATAAAGAAGGCTGCTGGAGACCATCCTGACTCCTGTCCTTCCTCCAGCGCCCCCTGGGAACCAACCGACCTGGATACACTGTTCCGGACCGACTTGGATACACTGTTTCGGCAGTGTGAGCCTGGGAGAGCAGGCAGGCTCGGTTGCCTAGGCAACCCCTCACACAAGAGCTAGTCACTGGGCCCTCGCAAAAGAGCTGATCACTGGGTCGGAGTGGCTGTGCCACCGGGATTGAGGCCGTCCCTCTCAGGACGACTCACCAGGAAGGTGGCGGCACCCAGAAGACCCCCGCCAGGGCCTGGGCGGTCGGCAGCATCAAGTGGTCACATTCAGCATCACAGTCGTGTTACTTTCTCTGTAAACTTGCAGGGACTTTTATATGCAACTCTTCTTCAAGTTTACACATTTTCACCACAGACTGTATCAGATCACAAGAGGAAGTTATCGTATGTTTAACTATGCAGAACAGGTCTCTTAATCTTTCTTAGGACAATGCAAAGCATATACAAGTAATTCTTGAAAACATACTCAACTAGCATTTTTGCCCCTTCCACAAATGTGAACTTTACTGATAGGAAGAGATGATAGAAATAACCCAGATTTACACTCTGGTTGTCCAGCTGAAGTCTCATAAATTCTATTTTGTTCCCCACCTCAATACTAATTCTAAAATAATCTCTTCTTCATCTGTTCCTAGTGCTACCTTATTAACCCTACTCTGAGTCAGCTTCAGTTCTGTGGAATAATTTAGCTGCTGGGAAAGGACTGACAAATACATAGAAGTGTAAAAACAATGTCACAAAATGTGTATGCCAAATTTGGCCAGTGAACTCAGATGCTGGTAGCTGGTAAATGTCAGCTAAGGTTCTGACATGTTGTCAGCAATTAAGTAATAATCACTTAACATACTGGAAGCATTGTGAAGTGAAACATTTATTGGAATGTATAGCCATAGAATGCCATGTTGTTCAAAGTTTTAAAAGAAAAATTTGAAAGTTTAAAAATAGTTTAAAGAATGTATTGTAGTCTTCTTTGAATTTTAAATTTCATTTTGCCTTTTAATGTTTTGCTTTAATATTTTTGGGTATTAAGAATGTCAAAAGGGCTTATCTGTCAGGTATGGAAATTCATCTTTAGAAAATCACTAATAGTAAATGATAACCACAAGCATAAAAGGAAGGCTGGGGAGTAACTTAAGAGTTCCTCTGCTATCATAAAACAGACTGGACTAGAAAGTCATGATAGTTCTTTGTTAACCCCCCCCCACACATAGCTATTTCTGGTATTGAGAAAACTATTAATTTTCTTTATTGGAATTAAACTAAATATTGGAGAAGTATCTCAGCAGACATCTCTAAGAGATAGCAATATTATAACGGTTAGGATAGTAACTATACAGCACTTAAATTAACATATGTTTGATGGTGAAAATGCAGAGTGTATTTCCCTCCATGGGGATTATTTGACCCAAAAGGTGTAATGTTAAAAGGCTCTTAGTGCTATAATTAGTATAGAAAAGGACTCTTGTTGCTTTAGTTACAAAATCCAAACCCAGTAATGCCAGGGGTATCCAAAGTACCTCTACGTAAGTATTTTAGCTTTATTTGGATATTTGCTCTTGAAACAAATATCCTAATCATCCTTGCCTGTCGTGCTTTCTTTTGCATCACTAAGGGGTCTCAGGGTCTATGCACTGGCTTTCTTTGGGGTTGTGCTGGTTTTGGCTGGGATAGACATAGAACTAATTTTTTTCATAGTGGCTGGCATGGGGCTGTGTTTTGGATCTGTGCTGAAAACAGCATTGATAACATAGTCATATTTTCATTATTGCTGAGCAGGGCTTACACAGAGCAGTGACCTTTCCTTCCTCTCACCCCAGCGAAGCATCTAGGTGTGCAGAAGAAGTTGGGAGGAGACACAGCTGGGATCACTGACCCCAACTGACTACAGAGTTATTCCAGACCATATGACATCATGCCCAGCATATAAAGATGGGGGAAGAAGGAAGAAGGAGGGAACCATTGGCGTGACGGTGTTTGTCTTCCCAAGTAATCATTACACACAATGGATACCCGCTTTTCTGAGAATGGTTGAACACCTACCTGCCTGCCCATGGGAGGTGGTGAATCAATCCCTTGTTCACCTTTGCTTGTTTGTATGGCTTTTGCTTTACCTACTGAACTGCCTTTACCTCAACCCATGAGCTTTCTTGCTGTTACTGTTCCAGTCCACTCTGCCATTCCACCATGGAGGTAGTGTGTAAGCAGCTGTGTGGGGCTGAGTTGCTGGCTGGGGTTAAACCATGACAGGGGTGAAACCTAACCCTTCAAGTACCAACATCCCCTCAGTGAGTGCAACCAGAATACATCAGTGCTAAATAACCCTTCCCTCTCTGTACCCAAAGTATGTGTCTACCTTAGCATTGTTCTGAGAAGGGTAGTTAGACCTGGAAAAAGATCCAGGGCTACACTACATCACTGACAAATGTAATTGTAATACTATAATGATATAATTATATAATAATTATTATTATAATAGTTCCTCAGTAATCTCCAGGGATTTTACACTTATCTTTTTTTCCCCCCATGCATAATACTTGAAATTTTTTTTTATTCTTCTATAGTACATTCAGGAAGACAGAAAGGGCTCTCTTTCTCCTCACAAAATTCCCATGTATTCAAGAATCTTGTATTGCTTTTCTATGATTTTCATTAGCTTGTATCTGAATATCAAGTAAATGAACTGTCATTTTCCTGCACCTTTTTTAAACATCCAAGCAGTAAAATTTTCAGATGGTGAAAGGAGCCACTGAGAAGTATTCACTCTAAAGTTGCAAGGTATTCAGTGTGGGATTGTTCATTGGGAAGCAATAAGTTGTAGCAAGAAGTTTTGAGGGAACTCAAGAAGTATTTTATTAAAACAGAAGTTCTGACACTTGAGATTTTTAGGAGAGTTCTGGCAAGGTTTTGTCTGACCTGCGCAAAAATAATCTCTGCTGCTGCAGATGTGTTCTCATGAAAAAGGTTTTCCTCTTCCCAGATCCCCCCAAACACTCTCTGTTGCAATGAGTCCTGAATAGAGGTCTGAGGAGAACCAGTAAATGGTAGATATTCACTCAGTTTCCTAAAATAACTGAGATTCTGGCAGCTCAAATGCAGGTATTGTATGCTTGCCCTCTGTTATGGCTTACTGCTAGAAAAAATACATAGTAATACTTACTAGGCTCTCAAGATATAATACAGATCTTGAACTGTGAGAAAATAGAATTTCCCAAGCTACTGTAGGTAACTCAGTGTGGCTACCTTTTAAATCAAAACCAGCCAGCTTTTTAACAGTTCATTTACTGGAACAGGGGAGAAAAATATTGGTATCAGGTAATAAGAGAATATATAAGCTGGTATGATATTCATGTCACATTAGAGTGAAACACTTTAGGACTGTAATGGTGAAGTATTAGTGGCTTACGTGTAATCATTTAGAACCAAACATAATTATTTCAGCTGGTTTTGATACAGGGTTTATAGGAGTTGAAGGAGGAAAAAAAATCACATATTTACAAATACAGCTATTTTTTCAGTGGAATGACAGTTTTTAATTGCAAATCTTTTCAGCTGCGTATTTTGGGAAGTGCCTTTTAAGTCAGTAGAACTATACTGATTTACACATATATGGTTGAGCATTTTGACCTTCCCCATCTTCTTACACAGATATTTTCCTCCTTTTTCTGCATTTATCTTGGCAGATTCGTGTCTATATCTTTAAAGCAGCATTTCTTTACTTGCCTTTCTTCACAATTCCTTACTTGCAGTCTGCTTTTGTGGCTTATAACTACCATGGTTTTCTCACAAAGTTCATTAACTTCATTCTTTTTTACTTAAACAGAAGTTCTCAGGGGGAGTTGTTTTGTTTTTTTTTTCTCAGAGGTGTTGTGACAGAGCATCAGAGTTTAATTATATTACTCTTTGTCTTCAATTGCCCTGGGTACTTACCACTTGATGACAAAGCACTTTAAAAGTTACCCTGAATCAATACTCTTGTGAGCCGCAACAGCAGCTCACCAATGGAGACATAGGCTAGTGATGAAGGCCGAATTATCTCCTTCATTAGTAAGTCACTCATTTCCTCAAAGGCTTTGAGCTCTGGGCTGTGTTAGACACATGTGTACTGCTCTGTTTGGAGAAAGTAACTTTACCTCTCCAGCCACCTCTCACTGTAGCACAGGTAGATATTTGGGCAATTAAACTCACATTTCTCATAAGAGGTGGTCTTATTATACCTTGCAAGCAACTTTGACATAGTGTAAATTTTTTCTAGCATATCAAAAAATGTTTGGTTTGGTGCTTTTGAAACATAAACATGAGTGATTTTTATTTCTGAACAAAATTCAGCCTGAGACAGAAGAACTGTTCTGTTAAATGTCACTGTTTGTAGCAAGCCAAAATGTTGAGAGTCCTTATTGCATGCCAACATAGTCTTTGAATCCCCGTGGAGTACAAGATTGCTGCGTATAAAGAACTAAAATTTTATTCCAAAATAGATTGAAATGCATCTGTATAGCATAGTCAGTCTGGATTAAAAATCAAACAATATTTCTAGATATGAGTGACTGAACAGGAAAATACATAAAACAAAAAAAGAAATGTTGTTACCAGGGTTATATACCTCCATAGAGAAAACAGCTTGTGCTTACCATCTAGTCCTGTTGTTGGGCTTGACCTATAATGAGATTAGCTTAGCATAAATGTTGGGGGTATTTTTGATCTTTTTGCATATCTCTAAGGGCTGTAAGAGCTTGTGTACTGGAATCCCTGACCATAGCAACCGGAGCTTCACTTGTCTTGAACAGACAAGCTAACTGAGCTATCCCAATAGACAGCTGAGAACTGTTTTTATATATGCACACACACACACACATATATATGTATTTATAAAAAACAAATAAATTTTGTCTTTGTTATTCTTTGACTGGAGTAGGATGAGAACTAAAATATTTGCTAGGATAGTGCCATGTGACCAAGACAGAAGGACTGGACCAAGGGGAGGAATGGAGAAGAGATAAATGTTTGTCTAATTCAATCCCTAGACAACAGCAGTTCTTTGTGCTCCAGTCTACTCAGAAATCAAAACAGACTCAACTTTTTTGAATAAGCAATTTATCTCAGAACTTCTGTTGTTTAAAGTCATTTCATCTGCAATAAGACACATAGTAAGTCTCATGACAGACAAGTTCAACTCACTGACCTAGAAGAAAATGATCTATAGGTTTTGAGCACAGCAAATTGTATTTCTTTCTATACAACAGAAGAAAAGTAGAAATAGATATCATATTATCTAATGTTCTTATACAGGTACATTCTTTGTTTTTCCTCATTGCTTCCATCCAATAGATATTTGATAACTCTGCGTTTTAAAATTTATGTAAGGGCTACAAAGGATGTAAGGAATGTAATGCTGTAATGGAATCTCAGACAGAATAAGCCTGTAGGACCTGCTGTTTGTTCTGGCGCAAACCTAAGCAAGATGTAACACCAATTATTTTCTAATTGTAATTGATATTATTCTATAGTATGCGGTGGCCTAATGCTAAAGTAAATCCAGGAACAACTATGAAGTGTGAAACTGACAAAGCGTGTAACTATTTGAACAATACAAATACTGACACCATAGTTAATTTCATTCAGATCATGTTTCTAATCATATGTATATTATTTATTTATTTATTTATTCATTCATTCATTCATTTGAGTAGTGTGGATATAAATTCTCTCCATACAAAGGAGAGTCACGCTGAAAATTAGGGAAAGAGTGGGAAGAACAGCTAATGCCTGGCTGTTCACATGGAAAGATCTTAATGAAGACAGAACAAACTTTTCAGCATATTCAGCAAAGCTCAGAGTGAAAGCTAGGAGAGGGAAAGACAGTCCTCAGGATCAGAGTAACACTGTCTCACTATCCAAATAGCAACAAAAAAGAAACCTGAGCACAGTGCATGGTGTTTCCAGAACATGCTGTACACGCTCTGTTTCTCACAATGTGAGTTATCTGCTTATTTGAGTAAGCTGAGTCTTTGTAGTTGAAATGGTGAGAAATCGAGAGAGAGAGAAAGGTTGTAGCACATATTGTTTCATTTGTTAAACTTCATAACTGATTTAATTGGACAAAATGCTTGTCTTAGGATTCGTGTCTTTCTTTGGTTTGAAGGATTTATAAAAATTCCTTGAAAATTATTTTCAAATAATATTGTCTTGACAACACCATATAAAGGTAAACATATGATATCACTTCTCAGTGGACTCTTTCTATTTAATATCTTGGTATTTTTTGGTTTTCCTCTTTCTATACCAGATGTGAACAGAACAAGTTTATTTAGCAGTCAATAGGGCCATTTGTTTGATTTCTGTACAGTTTCTCTTCAATAAGTGAAGCTTTTTATATAGACAAAGACATTTTTACTTTCAGTAATTTAGCTTTTCCCAAGTTCCATAAGGGAAAAGAAGGAAATGGGAGAGTGTAGGACCTCCTGCTGGAGAAGATCAGGTCTGAGACCATTTAAGGAATCTGAAGAAGCATAAGTCCATGGGACCTGATGAGATGCATCCACAGGTCCTGAGTGGATGGGCCAAGGAAGTGGTTAAGCTGCCATCCACCATATTTGAGAAGTCGTGGGATTGATCGCACCTTCAGCAAGCTTGTCAACAACACCAAGCTGTGTGGTGCACCCACCCAGGGGGTCTTTGAAAGGTTTGAGAGGTGGGTCTGTGTGAACTTTACAAAGTTTAACAAGGTATCCTGGTTCCAGCCAAGGAGAAAATTTTTCACAGTAGTCATCACGGTGCAGACCCTGGGGCCATGTGGGCATGTCTATGTAGTTATTCTACACCATTTAAATCATTGCCAAAGCACTGAGATAAGGGATTCTCATTTGCAAGAAGGTGGGCCTGGCCTCATATGGAGGAAATAGATAGCATGTGGAGGGGCCTCTGCCATTTTGTTGGTTTTCCAGGGAAGCAAGCAGCAAATGAAGTGGTGGGATAACATTGATCCCAACTGGAGGGAATTTCCACCATTGCTTTTCATTGTCTTGGGCTTTGGGAAAAAAAATGTGTGTGCAGAGGGTACAGGGGCCATTTTGTTCTTTGTCTTGGCGAGCCGTGTAGACATATTGGGTAGATCAGTCAGTGAATATTTTTTGTATGCAAATCACCCTCTTTTTTATACCTTTGTTATTAATATTGTTGCTGTTACTATTCATTTTCTTATGTCACTGCTGTTTCCTGTAAATAGTTCTAATCTCAGCCTGCAATCTCTGCTTTTTGTCTCTCTCAGAAGAGTAGCTGGGAGGAGGGGAGCAGCTGGGTGGGGCTTCACTTCCAGCTGGACTTAAACCATGACATAAGCCCAAGTGCAAAGGGCTGCACCTGGCTCAGGACAATTCCTGGTGCCAATACAATCCCTAGGCTAGGCAGAAATTGGATTGACAGGAGCCCAGAGGAGAAGCACTTGAAGATGTTGATTGACAAAAAGCTCAACATGTAAGCTTACAGCACAGAAGGACAAACAAATTCTGGGCTGCATCAAAAGCAACGTGGCCAGCAGGCGGAGGGAGGTGATCATCCTACTTCATTCTCATGAGACCCTACCTGGAGCACTGGTCCTGGCTCCAGCACAGGAAGGACATAGATCTGTTGGACCAAGTCCAGAGGAGAACCACAAAAATAATTAGAGAGATAGAACACTTCTGTGGAAAGGCTGAAAGGATTGGGATTGTTCATCCTGAAGAAGAGAATGCTCTGAGGAGGCCTTATAACAGCCTTTCAGTACCTAAAGAAGCCTACAGGATTGCTCTAGAGGCACTTCTAACAAATGCATGTAGTGATAGGATAAGGAGTAATGGCTTTAAACTGAAAGCGGATAGAGGGTAGAGGAGAGGTTTAGATTAGATATTAGGAATACATTCTTTATGTTGAGGATGGTGAGGCACTGGAACTGGTTTCCCAGAGAACTTGTGGATGTCCCACCTCTGGAAGTGTTCAAGGCCAGGCTGGATGGGCCTTTGAGCAAAATGATCTGGTGGAAGGTGTCCCTGTCCAAAGCAGAGGAGCTGGGACCAAGTAATCTTTAAGGTCTCTTCTAACTCAACCCTTTCTGATTCTAGACATGTGCAGCTGTGTCATTAATATGCCCAAGATAAACGGTGCTATGGAACTCCCTACTAGTTGCCTCACATGTACCTCTTTTCCCATAATAACAATTTAGAAGACCAATTAAATAAATTCATCATATATATATTCTACTGAGGATGACTGACATACTGTAAAATATTTGAACTGTGTAATGTTAATAACTCCAGTAAAGAAACAAAATGATAACTTCTCTGTCTCCAAACTCTCTTCTTTCCTGCCACTTGCAGAGAATGATGCAGCAAGAAACAGGTAAATAATGCAGATGAATACCTGGCTTTGAGACTGGTGTTACCAGCAGAATTTGGGGGGTTTTGGTCATTGATCAGTTTATACACTGAGCTTGCTAACAGCAAATGGGGTCCACCTGTCTCAAAGGGGAAAAAGGAGCATAGCTCTCAAGTTAGCAGGGCTCATTGAGACAACTTTAAACCCCATTTGAAGGAAGCTGGGGACATAGCCAGACTTGACAGAGCCTGTACAGGGAGGACTATAGTCCAGGGAGGACCACTCAAGACGCGAAAGGAGGCTTAAGAGGGAATACCTTGATCAAGCACCAAGCAGCCAAAGACAAAACCACAAGACAAGACCATCCCTGTGCACCCCTACCGGGATATTGACATAATCAAATACTTCTATGAAGTGCCTGTACACCACCACATGAAATATGGGGAACCACAATGAACTAGAGATCTGTGGGCAGTCACAGGGTTTTGACCTTATTATTGTGATTCTAAGCCGATGAACAGAGGGGAATATGTCTGTCTTTCTGTCTCTCCTTTTTCTATTCTTAAGCTTTCACAAAATCCAGTAGAGTTTCACAAGTTCACGTAGAAGAGTAAGAAGCTCATATGGATCAGAATTTTCTATGAAATCACAAAACCTTTATATCTCAGCACAGATAAAAAGCAATGTGTGCTTATGAGGTGCTACTGTGTCATTTCATTATCTCTCTCAGACTGAAGGTGTGATGCCCACACCTTCTCACCCTTTCCAGTACAGTTCTAGGCAAAAGTAAAAATGTCCTTATTGAACTGTTGTGTTTGTAGCTCCAAAAAAGGCAAAAGAGTAAGTGCATTTCCTTCTATACATCTCAATTAAATAATACTCTTGTGGTTTGTACTTCAACTTTTTATTTTGATGCTTATTTTCTTTGAAAGTTCAGGGTTCATGTTTCCTGTAATGATTTTCTCTAGCTTTTAGTAGTTAGAAGAGGTCATGAAAAATGTCTCATCAGATAGAAATACTTCTGAGGCCTTCCATATATGTATTAGATGTAAAAATATGCTTAAAAGTAAGCTTTCCACCTATTTGAGAATAGGATTTGGGGTATTTAATATTTTAGACACTAAATTATCACATACATTTTTCTATCTGACGTCCTCTATAATTTTTTCTATAATCAAGAAGTTGGGTGAAATACATATATATATACATATATATACACCCCAGTACAAGTGGGCTGTTGTTGGGAATCAGAACTGGTTCTGGTGCAAAATGATATGGACAGTGTAAATTTACAAGAGAGGATGCAAATAGGCTGGAAATAAGAGAGTTGTCTATTTGTAGCCAGGAAGATACTGTTAAAATAAACATCTTGTGTTACAATTATGTAAAAAAGGGAAGTATGTTATCATATTATTTAGACCAGCACTATGTCTATAATTCTTAGTCAAATAAGTTGTTCTTTCTTCAGTGGGTAATTTAAATAGGACAATTAATATGAGTAGGATTTACTGTACAAAAATTTCAAAGTATTTGACATAACATGATTAAACAGCTATAGGTGGAAAATTTTTCTCTGTCTCATTAACTTTCACTGTAATGCTTGGGCTGAGCTTTTTCAGTGAATAAACAGGAGAGCAAAGAGATGTTTTTTATTGCTGCATACACAGTTGAAAATGCATTGACTGAAATAATATCGGGGTAACCTATAAAACTCCTCTGCTAGCATTTGAGGAAAACTTACTGTAATGTTGCAGCAAATGATGAAAAGATAGTAATATGATTTGAGGTTTGAAGAAAATACTAACTTAAGAAGAAAGACTTGAAAAATATAATCCGGAGAAGGTACAGTGACAGGATTAAATTCCTGCATTCAAGGGTACAGTCAAGGTAATAGTAACTGAAGTACAAAGTTAAAATGAGGGATCATTTCTGGACACTTCCAGATAAAGTGCGAGTGAGTGAAAGAGGGAAGAATGTAAAGTCCTTCCTGTAAAATAACACTCTTCACACAAGAAGCAGGAATATTGGGAAATGAATTTGTTGAAGAAAGATTTTCCAGAAGACGGCTGTGTAACTACGCTACCTTGTCTCCAAAAAACCAGTTCTGTTTCCATGGGGATATGTCATTACCAAAGGCCTCATGGATCTGTCAGGAGAAGGAACCTGAAGGTTTGTTTACAAATTCAAGAGGAAAGATAACATATTTTTTTTTTAGCAATGGTAGTCTTTAGTCAGAAGAAAAAATGTTGAAAGAATTGATGGACTGTCTGTCATTTGATATACTCAGACAGAGACTGTCACCTTTCTCTTATTGGCACAAAACTCTTGGGTATAGTGTAGTGGCAACAGGTTGAAAATGGCCTGAGATTAATTCACCAGATGGGGTGAACTACAAAGATCTATCAGATCTAGAAAAATAACTCAAACTTTCATTACTGGTTATTTCAGCTGGAAGAGCTAGTGCCTCACTATTTAACAGAAATACTGTAAAATTTAATTCAATTATGTCTATAAGGTACTTGGAGTCTTTCCCATGGAAAGTACCCCAGAAACAGAAGAGATAATTACAGCAGATGACTGTACAAATTGGTGCTTGAAAACATGTCTCCCTTAGTGTTTCACCATAAGAAAAATGCTGCATAAGTATAATTTGGATGATGACCAAATCATACAGAAGAATTCTTGTTCATGTCTTCAACAAGACATAGATATTTATGGAGATTAAAAGCTGCTCAGTGACTTTCATTTCACCTTTTCAACCAATTTTTACATCTATGGCAAGGGAATGAGGCACATTTGGAATCTCATGCTTAAGAAAAGTGTTTGACTTATACAGCACCTATTCTGACATCATCTGTGCATTCATCCCCAATGTATTCTGCTCAGGGAAAATGAATCTTGACTTGCATGGTTTAAAAATTATATTTTGCATATAATTAAAAAGGACATGCTGGCTTTCCTATAGGATTACTGCTTTCCCCTCTTTTAGTGAAGCATTTTTCCTCTCATCACTAACCACAGAAGTGTATGACCTCTGACTTGAGATCATACTACCTTTTGCCCGTATTTTTGGTGGGGTACAATCTCTCTCTGTGCTCATTCCTACTAACATACAGGAATGTAGATTATTTGGTTGATGTGAATGCCTGGAGATCCACCTCCTCTCTGTCCAAGATGAAATAAATACATTCACACATTGTTTTCCATACCCATTCAGTCATTGTTCTTTTTAAAATTCTGTTCTTTCCTTTCTATACATATATTAGAGGATATATTTCTGGAGGCTCTAGGAGAGAAATCAGAGTCTAGGAGAGGGTAAAAGTTAAGGAGAAAAAAAAGAGAAGAGCTATCTGGCTTTCACACAGCCTACCTCTACATCAGACCCCTTTCAAAAAAAAGCAGTGGTCCATGTTGCAGCATTAGTGCAGACATCATAACAGCAGAAAAGGAGAAGTTGAGGAAATTGCATATTAAAGGCATCAAAGTAAGTAGATGTTTTCCCGTATTATTTTAAGAGCATTTAAAAAATGCTTCAAACAACTTATCCAGCCAACTGCTAGGACAGATATAATGTATGAGTTCAGGAAGACAGTTTGTATGTAGGTCTCAGGTACCTATAATGCTTTCTCTGAACATTTAAGCCTCTCCATCCAAACTGCTGTAGCCTTGAGTGTAGAGGGAAGAATGGACTTCTTATGTAGGGTGCCTGTCAAAGTCCTTTGGCAAGAATATGGGACTGCTTGTTGCCTTTACTTATTTTATACTTGTCTTTAGTCCTTCACTCTCCAAGGCACTGCAGCCTGGATGATAGAAGAGGCAGCTGTGAAGCAGCCTTTTGTGGCATTGCCAATGGCCACTTTAATATAGCCTTTTTCAGGGGTGTTTGGATAGAATGTACTATTCCTCTAGGCATCTGTTCCTGAAAAAAACATATGCTATCCATTCTGAATCCATTTCTTGTTTATCCATGCTGCACTTGCCTGTAAGAAGAAGGAGGCTCATTCTTCTTTTTTAGTAATTTAGGGCAAAGAGCTAGCAGAGAACTCCACAACTGCAGGAGAAATGTCCTTGAACTTACATGCCTGGATAAAAATAGGCCTTTAATACAGTAAGGCAGTCATCTGAAATGTGCTTTCTGGTTGCCACTTCATCAAACAACCTTTAAAATTGCTGCCACTTCCCCCCAGCCTTCTGCAAGCCGGAGATGAGGGATCTTCTATGTCTTCCTGCCAGTGGCAGCACTCAGGCCAGCAGCACCCTGTGCAGAAGTGCCATGCCTGTCTTCATTTGATGCTGAATGATGTCATTCCTTCTCCCCCAAACTGTGCTTTCATGATTTTTAATCTCCAGGTTAAATCACCTCTGGGTAACCCTGGTTAAGATGCAAAAGAAACAGAATGCCAACCTACTTTGTTCAAAGTCATGCAGACACACACAGGACAGAAGCTGTAAATAGATTCCAGGCCTTTTTACTCTCATTCCCATGTCTGCTGCAACCAGAGCTTGTTGCTTATTTTCCAAAAATAAAAGATTTTCTTTTGGATGATTCCCCACTCCACCCTTCTCTCTCCTCCTCCCTCTTTCCCTATCTTCTCCAGATGTCGGACAAACAAAACTCCCGTACAAACTGTCCCTCCATGTATGAAATCGAGAACAGCATGGTCCTACATGAGAGGGATGCTGTCTGTGGTGGCAGTGTGGACATCTTTTTCTGTCCTCTGCCAAACAGATTACCTTGGCCAAAGCAAAATGTCTTCTGTGACCCAGTTACCCTTCCTAAGGAATATAAGTTAAGGTATGAAAAGAAATTAAGCAGTTCTAACACAGCTGTCTTGCTGCACAATATTAAAGCAGCTGATTATGGGTACTTAAATGAAGGAAATGAGAATTGTGATCAGTCAGCACAGAAGCAAATATGTGATTCACAGCCTGATGAGAATGTAACTCAACAATTCTCTGTTGTGGAAAGAATACTGAGCCATGACATGGACTTTTAATGTGGTATGAAGATGCTTGTGAGGTTCTGCAATGCATGTCCTGCCCTGCAGAAAGTACAAGTGCTGGGCTCACCAGAGGATGATGAGAGACAGGCAGAATGAAACCGCTCATGTTTGAACAAGAATAATTGCTCTTTCTTTCATGCTTTGATACACTCCTCACAACCTGATCCCAACCACTGATCTTTGCAGGTAGTGAAATTGTCTATTCCACATTTTGTTTTAAAGAATTCGATCTAAAACCTCCTTTCCTTTGGTGCTTTCTAACGCCTTGATTGTTTTCTCTGTGTCTAAGAGACTAAAAGAGAAATCTCAAGCAGAGAAATAAGTCAGTGTGTTAGTCTTGTTTCTAGATATACTTGGAGAGTGTCCCAGAGCAACTTTTGCCACCATATAAGCACTGTACTTTTCTCTGTTGCTTACTGGAGGTCTTAACATGACTTTGTCTAGAATGGCAAAGATGTAACCAAAGTGTGACAGGAAGTCTGGGAGCTGAAAGACACCATTCCACAGCTGCAACTTGCAGACTGGGAGTTTGATATCCCTCCCCTAAATGAATGCCTGGGAATAATTAAGACAGCAGGTTTTTTTCCTTAAACTGCTAGTGAACCGCAGGCATCCTTAAAGAGCATAAGAAGTTGTCTTTGAGGATGAAAGGAGAAGATAAAAAGTCATAGATTGGGGTTTTTTCACATCACTTCTATCTAGGTATGGGCAGTGATGGCTTGCAGATTGGCTCTGCTAACCTATATAGAGAGCACAAAAGCACTGCATTAGCATTTTGGTCTTGTTAGTAGACTCTCCTACCCCTGTGTCTGTTACTGTTCTTCCTACTCTCCTTCATCCCTTTTGTTGCACAATGCTGTTTCATTGCCCTCTCTTCCTCATGCTTCTCTTAACATTAAGCAGTGTTGCAGAGCAAGTGCTCCTTTAATAGACTCCATGCTATATGTTTGCTTGTGACTAGTTTAGTCCCAGAACTAGTTTAAACTTGTAACTAGTTTAATCCCAGAAAGCAGCTTCCATTCCACTTGTGTGGAATGCCAAAGACTTCTATCAAAAAGGCTTGTATGATACGCAGGGGAAGGCTTCCTGACACTTGCTGTTATTTTATAACAAATTATAAGGAGGAAGGAGGTAAAGGACATTGTCAAGATTTTGCAATGATGTTAGTGACTTTTTATCATGGTAAAACTTGAATTATTTTTAGTCTTGAGTCACCACAGTAAATATTGCGTCTGATACCTAAAAAGTCCTGGAATCTTACTTCCACAGTATGTCACTCTGTTCACATTAATTGCCTTCAAATAAGACCTGCTAGCATCTCTCAATCTAATTTTACGATCACCCCACTTGTCTTGCATTATATTTCTATTTAACATTGAAATGAGTGCCATGGGTAACCCAAAATATTATTGTATTCCATATCTATCTGTCCCTTCCCCCCCTGCCCCACCTTCCCATTGATACTGTCTCTTTAAGATTTGGTGCCATAGCCAGAACTGGAATTTTGGGGTAGGGTGCTGACAGACTGGTTCTTCCCCCACCCCGATGTGTCCATGGCTCAGAAAGAGCAGTACCACTCCGTTGGAGTCTAGCGGGTGGCAGGAAAAAGTGAAGGATGGTGGCACTGATGTCACACACACTGGTGTTATAAATGAAAAGCAAGATCAAAAATTATAAAGCAACAATTTATTAAAACAATCCCATCACTAAAAAGGAAAAGCCACAATAAAAGAAAAAAAACAACACCAGTGTGGATGGCAGCGTGACAGTCCCCAAGAGACTGATTCACCCTGTCCACATCGTACTGTTTCTGGGTCCCGTTTTTATATGGTTTTTCATATCCTCGGGCGAAATGTTTTGTAAGTCTTGGAGTAGTGTTCATGTGTAAGTTCGGTGCTCAGGGTTCTGAAAGGGTTTCCTGTTCAGACTCGGTGGCTGAATGGATTTCCCGGTATCACTGATTGTCCTGCTATCCAGGTCTAGATCCATATCAGGTGTCGATGGCCGGCAGGATGCAGTGATTAAGGAGCCATCTTGGAGCCGGCTACGTCTCTTCTGTTGTTAATGTCTCTGGCCACGCTTATTGTTTCCTTGAAGAAGTGATCTGATAAGCGGGTTTCGGAGCTGCACATGCTGGGCTCAACCACAGTTATGTTACACATTTTTCCAATTCATTTTATATAAACCATATTTTAAAGTACACGAATTTTTAATCATGTCATTTACCACAGTTCTCATAAAAATTCGTGTCTAAAATATTCTATCCTACAGCTATTAATTTTTACTTGCATATGACAAAACAAAAACTTTTCATTTTAGTACTACTCTGTGTTACACTCTTCTTTTCAATCCTCTTGGGAAACTCTATAGTATCTCTGATATGTTTCTTTCTTTTCCTTAACTTTTCTTTCAAACCTCTTAAGGGTCTCAGCTGCTATTCTTATTTTTTCTTTCTCTTCTAACTTCATGATTTTGGGTATGTTTGAGAGCGGGGTAGACTTTCTTCTTGCTAATTTGGGGTCTATGGGGAGAGATACGATTTGCATTCTTTGAATGACCGATGAATTAATTTAATGAGACAGGGTATCAGGCAGGGTAGAAATATGATTCCTGCAACGGAACATGATATAAAAAAGATTATCTTTTTCCACCAAGCTCTTTGTCTAAACAACTGCTCTCACCAAGAAGCTTGTAGGATAGAGTTTCATTTTTGCACTGGCACATGAGCAACTTTCTTTATTTCAGCTGCTAAACT
>VXBB01013012.1:9940-49862 GCA_013399915.1 Illadopsis cleaveri
ACTGCCCGCCCGTGACACCGAGCCCGCCTGGTGCAAGACGCCGAGCGGGCACATCAAGCGGCCCATGAACGCCTTCATGGTGTGGTCCCAGCACGAGCGCCGCAAGATCATGGACCAGTGGCCCGACATGCACAACGCCGAGATCTCCAAGCGCCTGGGCCGGCGCTGGCAGCTCCTCCACGACTCCGAGAAGATCCCCTTTGTCAGGGAGGCCGAGCGCCTGCGCCTCAAGCACATGGCTGACTACCCCGACTACAAGTACCGGCCTCGGAAAAAGGGCAAGGTGGGCACCGGAGCAGCCCGCCCCCGGCTCCCAGTAAAGATCAAGCCCTCCGTGTTGGGCCGTGTCTCTGCCAGCCGCAGGCAGCCCGCCAAACTGCTCACCGGCCCCGACAGCCCGCAGGAGCCCGCGCCAGAGGTGCCTGCTGAGGACAGCCCTGTGGTGCCTGGCACGGCTGCCTGGCACCCGGCACCCGACGGGGAGCACAGCCCCCAGGAGCCCCCTGCACCCCTGAGCCCTACCACACCNTAACAAACCGAAAACAGATGTTTACATGCAGGAATCAGGTATTTTGCCTTGAAGCTGCTGGAAGGCAGAGCCCCTGCTCCCCCCACTCCCTGGCACACACCCATTCTCCATCCGTCTGTCTGTCCGACTCTCGCCTCGTGCCCGCGGGACGCATGGCCGCCCGCCGCGGTTATTTGCCCGTGAAATGCATCTCATCGGGATTTCATTGTCACACCCGGCCGCTTTCCCCCATGGCCCCGGTGCTGACAGCCATGGCTGCTCCCGGCCGCTCCCATCTCTGCCAGCACCCTGTGCCCTCCCGCTCTCCAGGAAGCAGGAGCATCCACGCCACCCCAGCTCTTGGTGCCCACCCCATCTTCCCCATCCCTTGGAGAATGGCTGATTCCGTTTGGTTTTTGACTGCATTGAACGCATGGCTTCAATTTTCTCCTCTTCCTCTTTGGAGCCCTTGGGGAGAGATGCCAAGCCATGCCAAACTGTCCCTTCCCAACTCCCTATTTTGTGAGGGGTCCCTGGCTGGGGGGTTCAGTGTCCCACAGCAGTGTCTCCTTCCCTGTGGCGCGTGCTCCCCGCCACTCGCTTTGGGAAGAGTGAAGTTGCACACACGTGACGAGCACGTGGGCGCGGGCGGCTGTGTTGTTTCTCTTGCCAGGCAGTTGTGCAGGGAAAGCTGTGCCATGGAGGGAGCCCGTGTCCGGAGTCACCCCAAAATTGTATGGGGACCAGCCCTTCACTAAGCAGCCAGCCCTCATTTTAACCTTGGAGGCTGTGCCCGTGTGAGACCTGCTCTGGGCTGGCTGACCTTGGCTAGTGGAGCCGGGGGTCACTGTGCCCAGCTGTGGCGTGTGGTACTGCTGGGATAGCAGGGAGTAGCATGGAAGGGCAGGGTGGCAGGGAAGGGCAGCTTTGGGAAATCTGCCTTAAGCAACCACCCAAACTGGTCCAAGAGCAGCTGCAGGCAGTGCTGGTGGGCGTGTGGGGTGTGGATGAGGCTCTGGCGCAGGGCTCCTCCACACAGTACACACGCTGGGCTCCGCTGCCAGCCACGCCAAAAGCAGGGACATGCTGGCAAGGAAGATGCTGCTGCAGCGGCTCCTCCAGCTGGGATTTTCTTTGCTTTTCCTAATGGCTCCTTCCTGCGACAGCCGCCTCCTCCCATTGCCGGGAGCACGTGGCTGCAGTGCTGGCTCGGCAGCTGCCGCAGGCTGTGGTTGGGGGGGCAGGGGCTGTGCTCTGGTACAGCTGTGCTGGGTGGGGACCCCACACATCCCTGGGGTTGTGGTCATGGCTGGGGCTGGCAGCATCTGCAAGAGCTGTACTGGGCTCAGCAGCAACTGCTGCTTGAAGCAGCCCCTGCAGTCCCCCATGACCCCAGTTCCCCAGGGGCTCTGGGTTTGTGGGGGCCCCTCGAACCCTTCCCTGCCAGTGGGGTGCTGGCGGCAGTGGAGCACCTGCTGCCTGGGGCTCCCTGTTTTGGGGCTGCCGGTTCCCCCAGTCACAGGCTACCCCGTGCCTGCCCCTTGCTGTCAGGCTGGACTGACCCGTGACCAGGGGAAGGACATCCCCTTCCCATGTCCTGACATCCCCTGAGGGTGCCTCGGAGTAGGTGCCTGGCCCTTCTGCTGGAGCTGATGGTAGCCCTGGCTCAGCCGTGGGGATAGGCACTGCAGCGCAGGGGGAGGTGTGTCCCCGGGCCCTTTGCAGGGATGCTTTATGTCCCCCAGCCCAGTCCCTGGGGGTCCCTCGAGGCCCCCCGCGATGGTCAACCATCAGCAGTGTAGATGTGTCGGTGTGTAGCGGTAGCTGTGCGTGTGTGTTGGCATTAGCCACGGTGTTTCGGTACCCCCGTGCGGGTGCCAGCCTGCGGAGCCAGGCGGGCATCACGCACCAGACACGTGTTCCCTGGNCTCCTGGGCAGCCCCGCGCCAGGAGCATCTGAAGCCCCCACCCAAGTGTGAGCCGGGTTTGGGGCTCCCGTGGGGTCTGGCGACCCCAGAGCTCTCTGACACACACAGATTTCACCCAGCACCTCGGTGCCTTCTTGGGGTGTGCAGTCACCCCATGCTGTGGCCAGGGGTTCTCAGGGAGGGCGCCCTCAGTCACCTGCCCTCCATCCCTGTCCATGGGGAAGCCAAAGCCCCCAGGTACCAGCAAGGCCTGAGGCCACACTGAGGGTCTCTCATCACACATGTGCTTTGCTGACCCTGCAGCTCAGGGCTCAGCTTCCGTTCCTAGGGGGGACACGGGTCCCGGTGGTCCCCTTCGTGCTGTGCATCACCCTTGAGCCAGGGTGATCCCTCCACAGACTGTCAGGCGAAATATTTCCTCAGGAGCAGGTTCTGGGTCAGCGCCAGAACCGGAGCCAGCGCCGGGGTCTCCTGCCCTGGCCGCAAGCACAACATCATCCGCTTTGTCCCCGTCCTCACCCCTGTCCCCCTCCTCGAGTCTCGCCGGGTGTGTTTGTCAGGGAGAACCGTCGTGGACAGTGGTGGATTTTCTGTGCCGTGTGGTTGTAGTGCTTAGAGACCCCCCCAGCGTGCGGCCCCCTCCCGCTGCGCCCCCGCTGCCCGGTGCTGGCTGGCATGCGTGTGCGAGCGTGTGTGCGTGCGCGTGCGACATCCCGTCATCACTCCAGACAAAGCGAATAATAATAATAATAATAGTAATAATAAATAATAAAAATAAACCAAACCTCTCTCAGGAAGCAGCTGCCCTGGCGGCGGCCGAGTGGGCCGGGGGTCCCCGGAGCTGGCGGGGCCCCAGCGCAGCCTGCGGATGGGCGCCAGCGCTCGGGGTCACCTTTGTAGTGTTGTGTTAGTGAAGGATCCCTGTGTCTGTTATCTTGGAGAAACAGGATTTTAGCCGAGGGGCAGTGACGACCCTATCTGGGCCCGTCTTGAGGGTGTGACACGGCTGGCCCTCGCTCTGCAGAACCTCGGCTAACAATGATCCTGACTGTTGTGATTATGGAATAAAGTGTGTTGGTCTGCTCCCCACGGCTCTGGCTCCTTCTGTGCTGCCTCACTCCTCCCAGGGGAATTTGGGGTTCCCAGGGCTACCTGAGGTCCCCAGGGAGATGTGGGATTCCCAATGGCCAGCATCCAGCTCCCAGGCATATCAGTTCCCACCCTGAGCCCCGGTTCCTATGGGCTCTCCTGCAGCGGGGAGGTTCACCCTCATCAGTCAGTGTGGGCTGGGCGTCCCTGGGAGCAGTGTGAGCATGTGCATGTGTGTGCACGTATGTGCTATGCATACGCAGCCCCTCGCCCCACCCGTGTGTGTGTGGGCAATCCTGGCACCGCCCCCGACTCCGTTCAGCCGGGGGGAGGGGACCGAGGGTAATCAGTGGGGGAACCCAGTAATTACCGAGGGTAATCAGTGGGAGAGGGAGGGAGCCGGGGGTGCTAATCCAGACCCACAGGAGGGCCCAGGGGGGGCCACGAGGTCACGCGCCACTTGCATCACACCCAGACCCCCGCCCCCAGTCTCGCCGCAGCTGTTGCCACGGCAACAAGAGGATCCCAGAGCATCCCCGGGTACTGCCAGCCCATCCTGCTGCCCCTGTGCTGCTGGGGACCGGGCTGTCCCCGAGGGAGGGAGAAGTGCAGGGATTGCCCATGCCACGGTGACGCCCCCAAGTCTGCAGGCTGCACCCACGGGAGAGCCCCCAGCACTGCCCGGGGCCTGGGCAGTACCACAGGGGCAGCAATGTACCAGTGTGGTGTCACTGCAGCCCCCTGCAATGGGATTCGTCTCTGCACAGGGGCACCATGGTGCAGGCACAGTCAGAGCTCACTGGCCATCACCACTGCCTCTCTGACCTTACCAAAGGTCAGGGCCACATGGGGCTCCTGTCCAGTGTCCAAGGTGGCCCACACAGCCACACGCACACATTGCCACTGGCCTGGTTCTGAGTCACATGTGGCAGTGGCCTCTTGGCTACCGCAAAGGTGCCACATACTTCCCACCGTCACTCTTCCTTCTCCCCTGGGTGTCCCTCCTAAAGGCTTCCAAGCACTGTTGAGAAAATGGCTCCTGGAGAAGCCACAGGCAATTAAAAACAGCCAACACGGCTGCCAGCCTTGAGCCATCCAGCCAAATCCACTTCCAGCCTGGCGAAGGCGGCTGCATCACCCCAGTTCAGCGGAGCACGCCCTGGGAATTGGGCACCATGCCCGGGATCTCCTCCTGCAGCCAGGCACCCGGCCTGGGGTACAGGGCAGGCTGGGAGGTCAGGCTATTGCCAGCCCCACGCTGCTGACGGGGGGAACACCCTGGAGAGCCAGCAGCACACACAAGGCCTGGCGTTGGCCCAGAGGGAGGCAGATGGATGGAGAACAGTGACCGGGGCACGCACGCACCCTTTGGCTCTGCTCCTGCTCCTCTTCCCACGGGGCTGCTGGGTGTGAGGCTACACTGAGCTGCCCTGACCACTGCAGGGAACGTGCCAGTTCTGGGCCACAGAGTGCCAGAAGAGCAGATCTGGCAGCCCTGGCCTGGGGAGGGCAGGAAATGTGTTTAGTAACTGTTTATTTTACAGTTTTAGCGTTTGTAGAAATCTGCATTTACAGGGGGTGTGTAAGTTTTTGTACAGGGTAACTGAAGCACCTGCAACCACGGTCTCCTCCCAGGCCCTTCTTCCCCTGCTGGGGACAACGCAAGAACTAAAGTGCATCATGGCCAGGGAATGGAGGGGCTGCAGGGGCTCCTCCTGGGGGGCTTCAGCCATCTCCTCCTTCAGGGTGGTGTACAGAGTGGTCCTGGGCCCTCCAGCAGCATTCCCAGGTCACCACACTCTCCTGCACCAATGGTTTCTAAAGCGCTAAGTGACCCAGCCCTCAGTCCTGCTCTGCTGCTCTGGGGGTGCCAAGGGGCCAGGAACGAGCTCTGCCTTCAACCACACTTAGAGGAGCCCCCTGAGCAGCCCCAGGTCTCTCCAAGGGCACTGGCACCACTGAGGAGAGCAGGGAACAGGTCTTGCTGCCTGCCTGGACAAGGGCAGTTTCACACACTCCACATTTCAGCTGCAGAGGCAAAGGGAACTCCTGCTCAGAGCTTCATGGGACACAAATCAGGAATGACAACTGCCCACCTGCCCTCTGGCCAGGAAGGCACAGTCCTTCCATGAGCAAGGGCCCATGGGGCAAACCAGAACATACCCAAGGCAGTTATGGACCAAGAGGGGTGGGAGTGCAGGGTGCTGAGCTTTGCAGGGGGTGAGTTTTCTTCTCTATCCCAAAATCCCTTCAACTAACACCTTTTCAGGTGTACAGCCCCTGGGCATGGCACAGATGGCTTTGGGCACAACAGAGCAATGATGGGGCAGCGGGTGGGAGGCATGATGGTCAGGTAAGGGCACTTGAGGGAGATTTAGCAGCTTGGGGGAGAGGTAGAGGCATAGAGTGTCTATTGGCTTTGTCTCAGTGGGACACTGAGTCGTCTAGAAGGATTTGCTGCTTAGCTTGGAGGGCAGGGAGCACTGGGACTGCCAACGGGACTGGTGGGGAGATGGAAGCTATGCAGGGGTCAGGGTGGCCTTTCTGGGAAATCCCTTGTGTTATTTCCAGAGGCAATGCTGAAGCCTGATCAGCTCGTGGGTGATGTTTTTGACACATTTCCTAGTGCAACAACTTCTATCCTGTGCAAAGTGTTTCACAAGGTGGAAAAAGCCTTTCTCCATGTGGGCATGTTCACTTCCAGAGCTACTAAAGAAGTCTGCAATGACAGTGCCACTAAGACTTGTGGTAGCATAACCTGGCACATGACAGTACACACCTTCAGCAGGGTGACTGCACTTGTGTCTCACTTCTCTCATCCCAGATATGGTCATGGTACTGCCAGCACAGCAGTGGCAGTGCCTGAGAGCTGGGGGGAGCTAAGGTCTGCTGCTGGCCCCGGCAAACAAATCAGGCTGCAATGATGTGGAAGCAGAAAGAGCCAGGGAGTGTAGTGTTACACACTGAAGAGAAGCCTACAGCATTGTGCTGGCCGAGGTGTGGGAAAGGTTTGGCTCTGCTCAGAGGGTGCCCACAGGACAGGGAAGAGCTGGAGCACCAGCAAAGCTGAAGGCAGATTGTGGGGCACACTGGAGCAATGAAGAGCTGAAGGGCTGCCCTGCTCCTCAGGAGTGCAACAGCCCTCCACCTTCACATATGCAAACACCCAGAACAAACCCTGTTGGACTCTCTCCTACAGGCGAGGATCTGCTCTCACTCCCACTAGTTTTTCCCAATGGAGAACGCAGGATCATTTGGGCACAGCCCACACACAGCTCTCCCTTTGTACAGTCACCTGAGCACAGCCTGAACAGCCAAACGTGTCCATACCTCTGGTTCCTCAGGGGATAGCAGGAGTGCCTGTCTGCTCACCCTTGCACAGGGAGAGGGAAACAAGGTGAGCATGGTGCAGGGAACCGTCCTGCTGGGCTGGTTTCCTCAGTCTCTGTTACAAAGGCCAAAAGTGTTACTGGACGCAGTAAGAATAAAAAATAATCTTCAGTGAGGTCGTTTCTGGACACGTCCTTCATCAAACATCAGCCCTTCCTGCTTGGTATGGATGCAGTGACAGTGAAGGCCCTTCCTCCGGCTTCAGGGGAAAATCTGCAGTTCAAACTTGGGTGCCCACTCCAGTGCGCTCTTCACCACAGCCAGGGCAGCTGCTCCCAGTGCCACCGTCAGCCCCATCACTGCCAGCTTGACAAAGCGGTTGGTCCGGGGCTTTGTCAAGATGGATTTTGTCCGCTCCTCCCCTCGGAGCCGCTCCTCCCCTCGGAGCCGCTCTCTGAAGCGTTGCCTCAACACAGTGTCTGGTCTCTGCTGCACTGATGCCAACTCAAAGTCCTTAAAAGTGGAAGCCGCAGTTCTGCAAGAGAAGGAACATGTCAAGGAGTGTTGGGATCACCTCTGGGACCAGCCTCCGGTCAGGAAGGTCACCACAAGGAGATGGGGAGGGGATGCAGGGAACACATGGGCTGCCCAGCACTCACCGTTCTGCCTGAGCTGCCTGAGCTGCCTCCTTGGTGAGTTCGGAAGGTGGGAACTGGACAAAAAGGTCCCCGGCTTTACTGATCAGAGACTCATAAGGAAGATCCTGTGGGATCTGGGACAGGAGGTGGTGGACAGAGGCCATGTCACACTCACAGTCCAGAACTTCCTGCTCCCGGTGCAGCACGATCTGCAGAGGAGTGAGAGGAGGACAGACAAGGAAGTGGGGACAACTCCTTGGCACATGCTGGCACTTGTTTCAGAGCCAGAAGACAAAAACACTTTACTTCCAGCAGAAAGACCTTCTTCAAGAGGACACACTGCAGTGAAGCATTCACTGGAGAGAAATGCCAGATTCTGAGACCATTGAAAGCCTCTTTCAGGGTACTTAGGTCTGTCTGCTGAGCAGAGCCTGTTATTGGCAAGTCAGAGACGTGGGCAGAACCTCACAGGGTTTGACTTCATGACTTGACCTCTGCCATAGGAGGATGGGCAGGTGGATGCACAGTGCAGAGTTGTCCCCAGCTAGCCAGACATCCCAGCATGTAACAAGAAGCAGGACGAGCACATGAAAGGAAATAAAAACATTGTGTCATGCTGCCTCTACAGCACTGAACCAGTACAGCCCGCACATTTGGACATCCTCGGGCTGCCCTGAGTTCCCCTGGATCCCACTTGCCCTTTACCATCACCAAGGACATCACTGACTGAATCTGCAGAACAGGGTACAGCTGAGGACAACACCAGCACTGGGTGCAGCCCCAAACTCCTACCACCTCATAACAGCACAGTTAATCCCTGACTATTCCATCAATACC
The DNA here is from genome assembly GCA_013399915.1 of Illadopsis cleaveri. NCBI lineage: Eukaryota > Metazoa > Chordata > Aves > Passeriformes > Timaliidae > Illadopsis > Illadopsis cleaveri. Next base: position 18,271 of record VXBB01013012.1, read on the forward strand.
TACCACAGCTGCAAAATAAATGGGCATCAGCGGGTGGCAGGCCAGGAAGAAGTCATATAATCGCACAACGTGCCGGAAGTCAGACAAAACATGGCCAAACCAGGTGATCAGCCAGCTGAGAGCAAAGATGGTTCCCACCTCCGCACTACAGGGAGAAAGAGCCATTAGGCCAGCCTGGAAACAGGGATGAAGTGCTCCCAAGCCACCCCTGTGCTGCACAGCCATGCCTGGGGAAACAGAGCTGGCTGTGAGCGGAGCACTGAACCCCCCTCAGAGCAGGAACTGCACCTCTGACACAAAAAAGTGCTTATCCCCTGTGCCATCCCCTGTGGCAAAGTGCTGCCACTACTTGTGTCACATCCAGTGGGGGCCACAGCAGAAGCCAAACGCTGCTTTCAGGGGACCCTGAATGTGTGATGTACCATGGCACTGTCTGGCTTGCTGGCCTGAGGGCAACTGAAGTCCTGCAGCACAGACAGATGTTTGGGTTCCTTCCTACCCTGAGGGCTTACTAATTCTGGGAGTTTGCAATCAGGGTTAGTACCCAAAAATATTCTGGCTGTGAAAAAAAAGATGCACCTGCCAAAAAAAGGGCTCTGAACTGACTTTTTCCGTCCACCTTCCTGCTTCTGATTTGATCTGCCCAGGCACACCTGTATGTTCCTAATGCAAAACCTGGGAATTATTCCCAGAACTAACAACAAACACCAGCAAGGTCCCACCAGCCACACAAGTGGTCACGTGAAGCAGTTGTAGCATTTGTACAACATTGTCCCCAAATCCCCAGCCCTTCCAGTACAGACTGCAGACAAATGGGCTGAAGGTGGCACCATGTAAAACCCCTCCAGACAGGCAGCACAGGTTTGAGCCTGTTCAGAAATGAGTGCCATGTGGCTTTGGGGTGTCACCATTTCACATGTCACCGTGTCAGCATGTGGGACAGCTGTTGAGTCCCTGAGGAAGCCACTGTGGTGCTGGGGATGTGCTGGTGAAAATGGCCCTGTGAAACAGGCAGGGGAGAGCCAAGAGGCTCTAAGGGAACATTTGCATACCTCTGCATGAAGTCGTGCACCTCAGGGTTCACCTGGTCTATGATGGGCATTAGATAATTTAAAATGTGCTTGGTATTATCCATCGTTGAGTCCATAAAATCCCTAAGGAAAGATTTAAAAGAAACTTTTTCTAACAACAACATCAGCGAGCTCTCCCTCCAGGGAGGCAGCAGAAGGTGAAGTACATGCAACAAACAGCCTTGCTGGCAGGGTGGCCCCCAGCCCCAAGGAATTCTGTCTCTTTGGAGCAGCCTCCTTCCAGTTTGTCTGGGACACACAGGGCTGACCTGCACACAGAACCCAGGCCTAGACTGTCACATTGCTGTCAGCTGACACTTCTTATTTTGCTGCAGTACACACAAGACCCATAAAGCCTTTCCAGCACCCAAAATCTGACTCCTGCCTGGGAGATGAAAGATAATCCCTCCAAACCACACTCTGCAGCTGGAAGCTTGCTCTTATTTCAGTGCACAAACAGGAAAGACCCTTCATGTGGGGTACTAGACACTGGTAGTACAGACCACACTGCCCAGGGCTACACAAGGACAAGTGGGAGGCAGGTGCTGAGCCAGGACCTGGAGAGGCCCTGACAGCCACACAACCAGGGATAATGCATGTGTGTTGGCTTTTTCAACTCCAAGAAATGCTACAAATTACCTGACAGCCTTCAATTATCCCTTCCCCAGGGCACAGCTCCCTGCAAAGCCATGTGCTGTTGTGTGGTCAGGCTGCTCTCAATCACCCCTCTGGGTACAGGCATGACAGGCAGCTGCTTTAACCCAAGGCTCTGCCTTCCCAGCTCCCCTGCCAGGCTAGCTCCACCTGCACAGTCCCCACAGCCTGAGGACACACAGTTGGCTCCTCTCCTCTCACTGAGTACCTGAGATGATGCGTTGAGAGCTTTTCCACCAGTGCTGTGGCCAGCCTGTCCCCCACCACCAGGAGGAAGGTGACCACGATGTCATGGTATCCCTGGTAGTAGTGCAGCTGGGGGTTGCGCTTGAGGACATGGAGGATGATATCGATGAGCTCCTCCTGCAATCCTTCCCTCTGGTCATCTGGCATCCCTGTGGGAACAGCAGAGGTGACACAGCTGTGTCACCTACCTGTACCTGCTGTGGGAGTGACTGTGGTGTGCAAGGAGAGCACCTGTGCATTTACTAACCTGCCTGATCTCAAGGGATGTGGTGCACAGGGGAGGGTGGTAAAACTGGCAGAAAAAACTATCCAAGGCCCTAATGCTGTCTCCCAAAACTGTAGGACCAGGGGAATCTGGCCAGTTGCTGAGAGGTTTAATCTTTAGATCTGCAGAACCCTTATCTGCAAGAAAGCCACTGTGGAGGACGGGAGCAGGGTTTACAGATGTTTGCACAGTGCTGCTGTGAAGAGAGAATTGTTCTGCACATCCAGCACTGATGAGGATGTTTTAGTAATTTTTAATTTCCCAGGAGTTCTAGAAAAAAATTCAACAGGACCCATTTTCACAGAAACTATGCCAACTGCATCAGACTGTGAGGCCTCCACTGGCACAACTTCCTATCAGTCCCCTGCTAACAACATGTGTTTAGGGACAGGATGTCACAGGGAAAACAGCCCTGCACAGCTGCAGCCAGTTTCTGGCAGTCCTTGTCAACAGATAAAACACCCAAAGGCCAAGCAGAGAGTCCCAGCGGAGATCCTGCAATGACAAAGTTCTCCTTTTCCTCTGCTTCACTAATGTGGCTAAAAATAGGCAGGAGGCTGCCATTCAAGGGCAAAAAAATCCGTAGGAGCAGAGCCTCCAGGAATCAGGCCTGCACACAGCATCCACGCCTGCAAGAATCAGACTGAATCAAGTGTTTATACAAAATAAAAGTGGCAGAAGGGGGAAGCAGATTCTGGCCAGAAATAACGACTGCTCTCCACAGAGAGCTGCTGGATTTAGTGTTTTATAAATAACACAAGGCACCAGCCTCCCATCAAAATGAAACAACTGCAAAAACATTTTGCTTCTAAATGTTCTAAGTTCTGTTAAATTTGGTGCAAGAACCTGATTTTGAGACTGTTTTATACCAGGGGTTGTTCTAAGCACAGACAAACTCACCTTCCCTGCCCCTGAGATAGGCCATGGACTAAAATAAACCAAAGCAAATGGCATGTTTCTCAAGCTTTCCATCTGTCCTAATCTCAACAGGTCATGGTGCACAAGATCTGTGCAGGTTCCATGCAGGATCCATCTTCTCTCTGCTGCAAATGTCTGCCAGCAGCAGCCTCCTGGCAGAGGGGCTCAGTGGGGCAAGGGAAGTGGAACTTTGGAAGAGCCAAAACATAAACCATCTGTGCAGAGACAGCTGAGGGAAACTGACGGCTGCAGAAGGGCTTCACTGCAAGAAGCAGCTGCTGTGAGCTCACAAGGGAAAGGTTTTCTAGAAGTCAGGCCCTTGAGTAACAGAGTGTCACCTTCTGTAGCCCCCCAGGGAGGTCTGAGCCAGGAGGAGCCCCATGGCATTGCCCTTGCCCCCTCAGAGTGGGAAGAGCAGAATCTCCCCTCACCTGGTGGGAAGCGGCGCAGGGATCGCCGCACATCCAGTAACACTTGCTGGTAATCCTTATTGTCCTCTCGCAGTTCCTTCCCTGCTGAGAAAAAGAGGAACAGGATTAACATGAAGCAGTGCAATGGTACTGGGAAGAGAGTGAGGTGAGGGAGCTGGGAAGATCCCTGCTGAATGTGGACAAGAAGCTCCACACACCCCCTATTCCACTGTATGTCTCCTTTTTCATGTCACACCTCAGCCCTGTTCCTGCACTTTCACTGCCACACACTGACACTAACAGCAAATGACACAATTATTTCTTTAGACAGCACATGTTAAAATGCTTAAACTGACAGCAGCACTCCCAGTACTCCTAGAAACATCTCTGCTCCACAGTTTTGCTGTGCAATTCAAAGTGTACTCTGCAGCAGCACTGGAGGAATGCTGTGGAGACCACAAAGAATCATTTATAAAAAAGAAACAATTCAGAGGAAAATCTCACTCAGGGTTAGCTAAGACAGCGAAAACAGAAAAGTTCAGCGAGCCAGCAAATTCCTTCTATGCAATCATATAAAGATAAATGTTGTCTTCCAGCAGCTCTGGTCATCTCACATCACCCTAATGCCACCTGGCTCTTGACTAAGGCGGGGGGATGCACATTTCCAAATGACTACAAAATCAGGAACAACAACAAAATCTGTCCTGGATGACTACAAAACCTACAGGACCTAGAGCTCCTGCATTGCTAAGGTTTAAAAACCATGTGGGTACTTCCCAGGAAGGTTGTTGTCCCTGTGCCTGTTCTGAACAAAAACCACATGTCCTTCACACAACAAACTGCTTTCTGGGAGAGACACCTGGGGAGAATTTTGGCCACACCAGGGCTAAGCACAGCCACCTCTTCATGGGAGCAAAACAAATGAAGTCTGACTCTTTCTGCTGCAGGTGAACTTACATGTGTCAACTAATGTTCAGGGCCACGCTGACTGCATCCACAATGAACTGATTCCACGACTATCACTATAGAAAACAACAAATGTTGCTTTTAGAAGTCATGTATTGTTTACATACAACACAGTATTGGTGCTGCAATGTGTTCCTTTTGTACATGAGCTTAACGGGAAATCCAACATACACAGGGAAAAAGCAGGTCAGAAAGCATGTCCCTACTGTAGTGACAAAGGTCACTGAGCTGTTCCTCCCAGGCAGCTGAGTCCAGGCTGTTCCATACCTGGAAGAGGGGGCAGGTCGTCTGTATTAACACTGAGCAGCTTTGGCCACACTTTGCACCGGATCTCGTCTGTGAGCAGCCCGCCCTCGCTGATCGCCATCCGCCTCAGCGTTGCCACGTCGATGGGGTCACTGTTCAGAGCCCGGTAAATCTCTGCCACTTTTCTTTTCTTCTTAGCATCAAAGTCTGCAAAAGGTCACAGAGATGTGAGCTGACAGGCAGTGCCAGCACACAGCGGGAGCGAGCAACAGCCACTCACAGCGATGTCACATACGCAAGGGAGATGACACAGGGCAGACATCACACTGTCAGGACAGTGTGACTCTAGTGGTGACCCCTCCAGCTGAGTGTCCCCATTTCTGCAGCCTCAGCATTGGGAGCACCTCAAAGGGCACTCTCACTACTTCCCTATCAACCCTGGGGGTCCCGCTATGGGAAGCAAACGCTGCTCCTCCTGACACCAGCAGTGCCCAGGCAGAGCCCTTGGTTCCTGTCCTTCCCAACAGCTCACGGCTCCATCCAGGATCAAGACATTCCTGTGAAGCCATCGTGAAATTCTCTGCTCTCTGATGCAGCCGCCAGCTCAGATGTCAAGTGTTTCCTAAGATGAGGAGTTAGGAAAGTATTCTAAAAAGGTTAGGAAAGTGTTCCCAAAACTGTGTTCCTACTGACTCCCAGGTGCAGCCGTCCTAGGAAGAAGCCTGAGTGTTTCCACTGACAGCAACAGACACAAGAAAGGACATAATTATACCAGGGTAAAAGAATCATAAGCACATTGACTTGTCCTACAACAAACACAAACATGCCAGCCATCAGTATACACACTAGGAAACAATTCCTACTGTTTTGAGGAGCACAGGAACTCAGAGCAGGGAGGGAAGGGGGTAACACACAAAGCACACAGTGCTCGGGTTAGACACACTTACAGGACACCAGAGCGCTTCCCAGGGGGCGGAGAAGGGACACTACTTCACACCACATGATGGAATTTGTCACCGCTGCCTCATGTGAGGAAAGAGAGAAGCAGCCGAGAGCCACTCGATATCCCACACCGGAGGAGTTCCCAGTGAGGAGGCTTTGCTGAGCAGCTGCGGGACTGGAGTGCAGGATGAGGCCACAAACACTGCCTTTTCCTAAAGGCTTTTCCCACAGATGCAACAACTCCTGGGATCCAAACGGGATTCGGTCTATAAGGGACGTGCCCAAATAGGATTTGGGGTGGGAGGAATTAAAAGGATTTCGATGGAGAAACAGCTGTTTCCCAAGGCCGCGCCCTCCCGGCAGCGATAGGGGAGCTGGTTCCTCTGCCCACGTGGCACCTCAGCCACTGCCCCGGCCCTGTTCCTGCGAGCTCCTGGCTGGAAGTGCAGCTCTCAGCGAGGTCTGAAGGGAGCCGGCAGGTCGACAGGCTGCTCACACACACGGACGCTAAGTAGGTCGAGCAGTAGATGCTGTTCCTTCTCAAAATACCCTTTTAAAACACTTCTTGGATCAAAACAAGCTGTAACAGCCTACCACAGAGCTCCACCTTCCTCCGAATTCCAAGTTCCTCGTAACATTAAATCTCCTATCGCTCACACAGTGCCTACAGTTTCTTTTATTTCCTTTCCTGCCCCTTGTGCAAGCAGAGTTATTTGCACAACACAAGCCAGCTCCGCTCAGCCGGTTCCCTGTTCCCAGCCAGTTCCCTACCCCCAGCTGTTCCTGATCCCCTGCCACACGCACACACTGGGCTGTCACATACCGATGCCTCTGGAAGGAGGAGACAAAGCCTATGGGAGAAAGAACTGTTCACACACAAAGAACTTAAAGGAGTAGGGGGAAGGAAGGAGTACATCTTGTGGCCTCCTCCTCTCAAACTTACTAATAAAGACCCCCATCTTTATACTTTTCAAACATACAGGGGACAATAGCTGCGAGTATTACCAAAACCAGTGCACTTCAAAACATGTTTTATGCAACCACAAGACCTGAACTCGCAGGTTCACCCTTGGAAGAAGAGACACAAACCCAAGGTGAGGGCGGTATAAAACCCAGATAGGTTCGTCGGTGCTTCTGCACGGCTGCAGGCACCGGGCACCGACACACGGCCTCACCAGGTCTGGCCAGCCCGGCGCTGCCGCAGAGCCCCCGGTCACTGCCGGGGACCGCCCTCAGGCCCGGCTCAGGTCAGGAAGCATCAACCGCGCCCGGCTGCTTCCTGTCCGCCCGAGCCTGCGGCGGCCGCACAGCGGCGGGGCTGGGCGAACCCTTTGCTCCCTCCCGGGATCCCCGGGACCCCCAGTTCATCCGCCCGCTCCCNCAAACGGGAGCGCGCGGTCTGGATGTGTCCGCCGGGAGCGCGCGTCAGGGGCTGTTTAATAGAAACAAAAAAACAAACCCCCAACCCTCCCCAATGTCCGCGGTACAGGTTATTCCCAGCGCTGTCGGGGGCGCGTAACACACCCACAATGGTGCTGCACACAGTGGCTGCTGCCACCACGCAAAAAACCCCCGCAAACCCTCCAAATTCCCCCGTCAATGCTTTGAGGCACCGCAGTGGGAGGACAAGCGCCCGGCGCTTCTGTCAGGGCTTGTCAAGTCCACAAAGCTCCTTCATGCACAGGGTTCCGTGCTTCCTTCTGCAAGGGCTGACAGACACTGGGGCCATCCACCACTCCCAGTTTCCTCTTCCACACGTCTTTATGCAAACCTCCCTTGCTTGGAATAACAAAAGAACTGGGTAAAATGTCCTGCATAGCTCAGAACCAGTGCAAACAAGCTGTATTTTGTCATACTGGGTGCTTTTACGTTACAGCACATTGAGGTAACAGTCAACACAGTCCAACTTTCACATCACTTTAGGATATAAAAGATTAAGTACAATGGATTTCCACTGGATGATAGCATGGAGGAGAAAGCTATCCTGGTGTATGTGAAAAACCTCATCTCCCTGCCGGCAATCCTCACAGAAAGGGGCAGTGTTCCATGTCCCACAAATCAGTTTAATCCAGCCCACATACTCCATCCTAAAATTAACTAAGCAAAGTGGAAGCACATGTCCATCCTCTCCAAAGAACAGACAAGGGATGGGTGCCTGGGACAAGCAGGAGCTGCACGCCAAGGTGTCAGCACCCACTGAGGCATGTGAAGATCACTCAGTGTCCAGGGGAACAACTGCTGCAATGGCTTTGGGATGAGAGGTCACTGAGAGGGACAGGTGCCATTGTGCCTGCAGCCACACCAGCTAAGCCACCCTAGCATTAGGTGACTGAAAACAAAGCACAGAAATCCAGTGAGTGGCAACAGGCATGAACACCTAATAATTGGTTCATCATCTCAATTCCCCACCATCATGGCTGAGACAGAAAAGGAGAGTTTTTTGTTATGGCAAAAGATCCTTCTCCCAGGAGATACTTTGGCTTGTGACATCTGTGTAAGGCTTCTCTGCACTGCTCCCCACGGGTGTGACAGGGACATGGCCTGCCCAGGGCACATGCGGCTGTCACCACGCCTGTGTCAGTGTATGACCACCCCAGGGAGGCCTCTACACAGGGAACTTAAATCTAACCTCGATAAATAAAACCAAATGTTTATTTACACCAAAGAATTCCAACACTGGATCTTTCACATATGAAGGACAAAGTATATATACACAGCAAGGGGTAGCAGGGCTGTAACAAGGGTGCTTTTCCGTTGTCAATGATAATATTTGTCCACAATTACTGATCTACCATTTCAGTTTAAGTTAACGTCTCCTCGCTCCTTCCTCTCAGTGCATATTTACAAGACTGTGAGGTAACTGGTATTCTCACCACATGGCACGTGAGGGAGGGGATGGTGGGTGAAGATGTGGGATCGGACTTGGCGCAGTCTGATTTTTCCAGCTTTAAGTAGCCACCAGCTTGAAACCTATAGAAACAATTTAAAAACAATATACCCAATAACAAACTAATTCCAGAGATCCAAGCCAAGCAATGGCTGGAAGAACCCTCCACGAGAAAGGGGCTGATCAGAGCAAGGCTTACTCTACAGGAGCACCTGTCTCAGGAGGTGCCAAGGACTCCAACTGGATCAGTAACCTCATTTTTAAGACTAAAATTACATGCATAGGGTGAGTTAGCATTCTGGTTGACTCCTAAGGAGACATTATCCAATCCAATTAGGGTTTTGGACATTTATCTGCACTTACTCCTTTTAAGCTTATCCCACCTCTCCCTACTGGAATTGTCTCCTCAGTGTACCCTGGCTGGGACATATGCAGGACATGGGGTTCACGTGAGTGGTACTTTAAGAATCCCCTCCCCTGCCTCATGAAGACTTGATTTGGTAGTCTCTGGAGAACAGCACAATCCCCCAAGGTGTAGGCTTGTGGAGGAATAATGGTGGGAACATGAAGAGAAGATATTTCCAGCAGGATGCAAGAGCTTGGAAATGCTGTTGATTCATCTTTGTTATTACATGAAGAGTTGTTTTGTTGTTTTTTTGTGGGGTTTTTTGTTTTTGTTTTTTTTTTGGGAGGGGTGGGGGCGGGGGGAAGAAAAACTGTCCAAGAAGTATTCCATCTGTAGGTATTTTCAGGGAATCCCCTGAGTTACGAAAAGTTCAAGTAAAAAAAGAAAAATCAGCCTATAATAATTTTGTATATAATGACTGAACTACTATAAATCCACAAGCAACAGTTCAGACACGGTGTCTCCAAAGCGTTCATCCCCTCCCTTCCCCTGCCAGGCACGAGCTGCGTCCTGAGGAGAGGTGGAGGGGGAAACCTCTTCCCCACCTGACTCAGCTCAGGCAGCAGGAGACAGAGCCCGTCACTACTGCTGGGCGCCCGCAGCAGCTGGAACCGGCATCCCCAGAGTGGTGGTGGCAGAGATGACGGGTGAGCCTGCTAGAGGTCCAAGGGGTGAAGGTGTTGGCACTGAAGAAATCCCTGCAAGAGAGACAGGTAAGCAGGAATTAGAGTAACAACAGCGCACGGCTATCCAGGACAGCTTCTGTAATCAAATGGGAGCTTTGTGGGTCAGTTATGTTTTCAGAGCTGCCAAAATAAGCTGAGATTAAAGATCTGTCACTATTCTCTGCAGCTCTGGGAAGGGCAGATTTCTACACCCCTGAGTGTCACTGATGGGCAGAGATGTGGCAGGATCACAGAACGGTTTGGATTGAAAAGGTAACCTTAAAGCTCCTGTTGTTCCAACCCCCCTGCCATGGGCAGGGACACCTTCCACTAGACCAGGTTGCCCCAAGCCACGTTAAACCTGACCCTTAAACAATTTCAGGGATCTGACAGCCACAACTTCTCCAGGCAGACTGTGCCAGTGGACTGTCCTTCAAGCTGCTGCCAGAAAACCAACTGCAAATAACTTCTTAAAATGAGACCAGAAAAACAGGTCAGGCTGCCCAAGGCCTTACTTATCAGACTCTCCCACCCACTTTGCAGCTCTCCTTGCCCTTCTCCCCAGTCCTGGGAGATGACCCAACACCGCTCTGCCTGCTGAACTCTCCCTCCTGGGTCCTCCCACCCACCCCACACATACAAATGCTTTAGCACACCAAGCAAGGAGAGTTGACAGAACTGACCTGACATCATGCTCGCACTGCTGACAGGAGTGCTGCCACCCGGCATGTTGGACGAGCCCATCCGAGCCTGGTCTTTCACAATGGGATCTAGGAAGAGCACACTACCAGTAAGTGCTGTGTTGCCAGAGAGCTACTGAGGCACACAGACTGCCTGTGGCCTCTGTGCTCAGCCAGCTCTGGCACTCTGCCTGTGTCAAATACCATCAACCATCATCTATCAAAATACAGACATTTCCACCAACTCCGGTGGAAAGCACTCAAGCACACCAAGGTCATGTGATATTGGGGAAGGTGGTCAGCTAAATGATGTGATTTGGGGTTCACCAGGACTTTCTGACAGGAAAAGATGACAGATATTATGGCAAAGTTGATCTTTCTGTGCTAAGCAACTGTGTAATTGCAGAAAGCCAAACCCAGAATATGGGTGTAGCAAGCAGAAAGACTATCACTAATTACAATCATGTGTCATATCTCTATACACATTTTACATCTCTGTGAGCTGTCAGGTGTGTCACTAGAACTTGTCTTCCATGAGATGATCACAACTTACTAACTCTTTATTTTCAGCTGCATGCAAACAATGCTCTCACCTGAACAGGGACAAACCCTTCCTGCCTCCCACATCTTCTGTGTCAGACAAGGCAATTCCAAACTTTGCTGAGCTCAGCACTATGCATATTTTGTGGACAAAAGTTACTGAACTGTTTGTCCAGCTCTCACATTCCAAGCTATTGGCTTCACTAATGTTCACACTTGCAAAACATTTCCCTGGGATTTTTCCAACAGGTGTAACACAGATCAACAGTCTATTAATTACAGGGGTCCCTTCAGCAGTAGCAATAAAAACCCCAAAACCAAACCACCTGAGCAAATACTGACATTATGTATTGTTGTAGCTGCTTCACAGCCCTAGATATCAGTATCTGTGAAAAACAGCAACCGTTTAAAAGCATTTACTAGTGAAAGTTACATTTTTGCTTGCAAAATCAGGACCTGAATATAGCAGTAGCTAAGCAATTTAGCAACAGAAGGAGTTAAAATGCCTGTTTATCAACAAACCAGGATTCTTTGGGTTTATCCAAACACAGGAATCAATGCACACTTGCAGAAAGCAATCTCAAATCACATAATTTAGGTGACTTTCCTTGATAGTACTTGCTAATTCACGGGCTCAACACGGGCACCCACCACTGATTCCTTGGCTGGTGGACGTGGCACACAGTGATCAGCAGCCTCAGCTCCAGCACAATTATTTGCAGAGACCAGGCTTATCCCTGCTGCCATTCTCAGTTCCCATCTGCACAAGCCATGGGAACAGAGATTTCCCAGAGGCAGAACTCTCAGGACAGCAGCTGGTACTTACAGAAGTAGGGGTGTTCCATGGCTTCTCTCGCTGTGAGTCGTGACTGGTGATCATATCGCAGCAGCTTGTCTAAGAAATCCAGAGCTTCTGGACTCACCAGATGTTGGTTCTCGCTGTGGACAAAGCGCTCCCATCGCTTACGGGAGTGTCTGCAGGGAAACAGACCCCAATCAGGCCAGGCAGGGGACAATTATGCCAAAACTCACTTTCTTAAGGAGCAAGAACTGTGACAGATGTCCAGCCCTGAGGGAGGCCGACGCTCTGTGCAGCAACCACGGGACTGAGACATTCCAGAACATGAAGCAGTGTCACTGTGTCTCCACGCGGTGGCACAGCAGTCACAGCCCCAGCACAGCCACCTCGGCCACCACAGCCCCTGCACAGCCCTGCCACGACCCCAGAGAGCAGCAGGACTAATGTTCAGAATGGATTACAGGCCTAAAATTACAGGTTCTGCTCATCTCATATGCACCCAACATGAGTTCCTTTAATTTTAGCCCCCCTATGAGGGGAAAAAACCCATATAAATTCCATCTTTAGCAGCACCTGACTTTCTGTACTCTAATGCTGAGAAACACCATTTTGTTTTTTTCCCTCCAGACTGAAGAGAGCATTTGCCCTTCATGCTTTCTGCTCCAGTAGTTCCTTCATTGCCTGGATGACATTTAAAAATCTTTCCTCAGGTCCATTTTCATATAAAGGACTACGGGAAGTAGTGGCAAAAGGGACCAAACGCACAAAGTGCCAGTTCTCCAGAATCCTGGCTCTGATTTCTCCCACAAAATTTTGTTCATTTCAAGGTCTCTTGACAAAGCTGTAACTGTCTGGGTCTACCAAAGAGACTCCAGACCTTGGCTTACCTGCCCAAGATGTCATTGAAACGTGGGTCCAGCTCAATGTTGTATTTGTCAATGTAGTCATACAGATCTTCTGTCCCCAGCACCTTGGCTATCCTCACCAGCTGGGGATAAACACAAAACCAAGTCACTGCTGTGAAGGTATGATAATACCAGAGCCTGCATGAAGATATAGCAGCACATTCCCACAGGAGCTGGAACCTGGTCTCAGCAGTGTTAATCAGAAGCCACAGGGTCAGCCTGTGGCTCTGGCTTTCCCAGCCACACAATCCCAGGCATCAAGAACATGTCTCCACTCACAGCTGGAGCTCAGTACCCCAAGGCAGCCAGGAGGGAGCCACAGACCCTAAAAATCTCTAAAATCTGAGACCTTGCAACACTACCTCCCTCAGCAGAAAGAAAATATTCAAAACCAGCAGAGGGGAAGGCAAGAATAACTGGTCAAAACAGCACAAACTCTGGATCTTGCATGTGAAAGGTGAAGCACCACCCCAGAGAGCTCCAGAATAAAGGTTTGAGAATAGAAGGTCCCTGTTTCAGAATATTTGCATGGCAATCACATGCTGAGCATGTGATAAAGGTTTAAATATAAAAAATTTGGCCTAAAGGCAACATATCCAAGATTTCAGAATCTGTATAAACCTGTACCAAATTCACAGCTTCTATAACAGTGGGGGCAGAGTGAGTAGGGGCAGGGGCTTTCCACATAACATAACCTCAGGAACAGTCAAACTATGTATTAGAACACACCAGCCTTAATACAACTTTTTCTACAGCTTTTCCCAGACACCTACTGAGGAGCTCCTAAGTACAAAGCTTTATAAATCCACTTCTATTTAATTGGTTACATAATCTTCCACACTTGAGAAAAGGAATGTGGCTTCAAACAGAGCAAAGAAGCCATTAGAGAAAGGCTTAAAAATTCTCTGGATGACTTGACAGAAACCTAAGCAGGGAACCTTCATGGTGCTAAGAGAACAGACATTGTACATGACCAGCTCTCACCTGATCATAGTTGTCATGGCCATGGAAAAATGGCTCCTTTCGGAATATCATACTAGCCAACATGCAACCCAAGCTCCACATATCCAGACTGTAATCATACATCTGTACAAAACCAGAAGGACAATTCAATTTCTAATGAATTAAGCAGAACAGACCTCCAAAACTAACAGGGTTCCCCCTCCCCCGCAAAGGTGATATGAACACAGCCATGTCATGCTGGAAACAAACTGAACTGTCTTCATCCCTAAACCACTGTTCAGCTCAGTGTTCCAGTTACTCAAACTGGGATACAGCAATTAGCAGGACAGCAGGTATACTAACTCCATCCCTGTCTGCCAGGGATAATAAAGATCAGAGCTTTCTTCTATTTTCACTGCAGACTCCAATATTACAAACCACTGAGAAATGTGTGTTGGGAAAGGAAGCATTGCAACAAGCAACAAAAGGTGTGGACTCCCCAGGGTCCATGGGCAGGTGAGAATGTGCCTTTTTCCAGAACTAGAGTGGTCTGAAAGTCACCAGGAACGCTGTGATTTCCATAATGCAAACTGCCATCAGATAAGGGAATGCTTTTATAGCTTAATTTAGAAGTTCATGCAGTACTTGCTGTTCCCACAGGGGCTTTGTTTCATTCCTGTACCTTACTGCAAACACAGCCTTGCTAAAAAAATATTCAACATTTGTATCCCAAGATCCATAATGATAGTTCTGCAGCTCTTCCTCAGGTCCTGAGACTACTCATTAGCTTCTTTCATTCAGTGGATTTATGGCCACTGCTTCCTGCCATACATTTTGGAACTGACTGTCTTTAGCTTCAACTCCCTAGACATCTGAATTTTGGGTTTATTACCTTGAAATGGCACTGACTTACCATATAAAAGTCAGTAAGAAGTCCTGGTAATTCTTACCTGATAATCTACAAGAAGTTCAGGTCCTTTGAAATATCTGGAAGCCACTCTGACATTGTACTCTTGGCCAGGGTGATAGAATTCAGCCAAACCCCAGTCTATTAGTCTAAGCTAAAAATGATAGAAAACAAAGAAAAAAGGCTCAAGGGATGCTCCAGCTTTCCATTGGCTGAATGATACTAGTGAATTTAGTTTCAATTTGTAAGTCTTCCACTTTCAATTAATTTGATCAGAGTGTCTGCTCACATACTCTCCCCAAACCCACATCACCAAGCAGTCTAAATAAAGTATGTCTGTTACAACCCTGCCTGTGGGCTACGTGTGACCAAGTAAGCCTCAAAAAGCAGCACAACATTCTCATTTTACATTTGTCCACACCACGAGAGCAGAGTCCCCTCAAAGAGATCTGCTAGTACCACTACACAGGAGCCCCCAAAAAGGATTCCAGTTTGCCAAGAGAAAAGCAGGACCCCTCCCTGCCCCCAGCCAGCCCACACTACCTTTCTGTGCTCATGGTCAATCATGACGTTGTGAGGTTTGACATCTCTGTGCATGATTCCCATGCTATGGCAGTAATCTAGAGCCTGCAGGTGAAAGGAGACAGATGCCAGAGTCACAAGAATGTTTCTAGTTCAACCATATTCAAAAGTACTTCTACATAAATCAAGTCTAACTAGATGACAATACTATCCAGTGTTAGATCCTGGAGTAGACTCACTGATCACAGAAAATGCTTCTAGAGCTCCCTCTCAAAGGGAGGTCCCAGCAACACAAGTGTCTTGACTTCACTTCATGTGCTTGGAATTTCAGAATCTCTAAGAGCATAGTTACTAGGCACTAATGATCACACAAGCACCCCTTCTCCAGACTCTTAAGGATAAATTACTTAGTTCAGAAGAATGGCTGAAGACACTTGACTCACATTATGCCAGAGCACAAACCCAGCCAGTAACAGCTCACAGTTTTCTTTTTTCAAAGGCTACATGTATTCCTGATTTAGGATTTTAAGGTATCTCAATGTACCAAAAAGGCTGAAAAATAGATACTGACTTGGTATTTTTCTGCCCAATTCTTCCACAGGGTCTCTCTTTCCTGCCCTTAGTGATATGATGTCACTATTATCAGTGACATGAGAACCATCTCTACAGGATTAGCTGAGAGCAAATACTAGAAATACACCAACAAAACAGCAAAACACCAACTTACCTTCAAAATCTCATACATGTAGAATCGAATATCATAATCTGTTAATGTCTGGTATAATTGCTGTGGGACACAAACAGATCATGTCAGTGTTCAACATCCAAAAAAAACCCCTGTTCTGGGCTGCTGGCATTCTCCAAACCCTTTTGAAGGTATAGTCCAAGCTTCCCAAGTTACTCTGATCCCACACCTGACTCTGATCAATCTGTTCCTCTCCCTTTGCAAATCCCATACATAGTTTACTTCCAGCTCTGCTCAGACAGCCCATCCTGGTTCCTGTAACTATCTCCCCCGGCTGTACCCACATAGCACAAGCATGATGGATGGCACTGCACAGCCTTTCTTCTTCTGAGGCAGGTCAGTACGAAGGGACAAAAAACATTTAAATCCCCATTCCCAGGAGTATGAAGGCCAGAGAAACAGCTGTCCACATTTAAAGTGGTTCCAATAAATAGTTGTACACATAAAAGCCAAATGCCTCAAAAAAAATTCACTGATGGGTCAACAGACTGATTTGCTCCCAAGGTTAAATATCTTTTGGAATCTGCATTCTCATCTTGTAACTTTTGTGGCAAAATGGTACTGATGGGCTAATAACAAACTTCCGTTTCACCTGCAGTTACCTTTAAAAGCATTTCTTATGCTGCAAGGAAATGCCTGCCCTATGTGCTTTCCCTTCCCCAGAAAGATGAGTGGTTTTCAAACACAAAAAAAAAGAGAAGTCACATCCCACACTGTACCTTAAAGTCTGTGTTGTTTACATGTTCAAAAACCAGAGCGGGTGTTCGAGACTGAAACAGATAAAAAAGCATTCAGCCATTTTAAGTTATGTTTCTACTTAGGATAATGAATTAAATAATTTTTTCTACTAAAACTGCACAAAACCCCTCTGCCTTGGACATATTTATGATTCTCCTCAGACAGAGAGAGCAGAGCCAAAGCCCACAGCCTCCAGCAGCACTGTTTGCAGAGCGAATTAACTCGTCTCAGCTTACTGGTATCTCTTCCTCACAGAGTGAGGGGCTGGAGGGACCTGTGGGGGAAGGGCCCTCTAAAAGAAGTTTATCAGATTAAGAGCTGATCTGATCAGTCAATTCAAAAGCAGGATTTAAGAGCAGGGGAAAACAAAAAGCCAGGTCAGAGCTGAAATCAAACACAGCAACTTCACCCATAACCCCACTGTACCCCTTGAGTTCCTCCCTTACTCACCACAGGATCTTTTACTATGTCTGCAAGGGTGATTATATTGGGACCGCCTCGCAAGTTCTCTAAGATCTTGATTTCACGCTTGATTTTCTTCTTTTTAACAGGCTGAAGAATAAAAACCCAAAGTGTAAGATAAAGCCCTGCAGTAAAGTGAGGCTAATAGCTCAACACCCAGATGACAACACCCAGGTGACTGCAGATCAGCAAAATATATTGGAACCTTTGCAATTTAACCTGAGTATGTGTCACACCAGTTAAGGGCTCAAATATCTGCTGTCTCCTTTCTACCCATACAACCCTGACAGCTATAGACAATAATTCCAAGAGAAGGAGAGGCTGGAAGATGGCATTTTTTAAAAAAGCTCTCTGGACATGATCTGATAGGCCAAGAGGAAATGGCCTCAAGTCATGCCACAGGAGATACAGCTATCAGGAAAAAATCCTTCACAGAAAGGGTTGTCAAGCCCCAGGACAGGCTGCTCCAGTGGTGAGGACACCATCTTTGAATAGATTTAAAAGATGCAGATGTGGCACCTGGGGACATGAATGTCGGGGTGTTGGCTGGACTTTATAATCTTTGAGTGCTTCTCCAACCTGAACAGCTCTGTGATACTCCAAGATTTCTTAGCTGGCATGTGGCAAACGTTTAACTCTGAGAAGTCCATGGGCTATTGGAGGGTCACTAAATGAAGGCCATGGCCATGACAGCCTGCCAGGCCACTAGCATTTAAGAGAAGCTGAGAATTTTGCAGTCAGCTGCTGAAATGCTGCTTAGCTCCAAAGCAAAAAGGTGTTGCACATCAGAGCTTCTTTAAGACAGAGCCTAATTCCTTACAGGCAGAGATCTGACTTAATAACCAAGTGCAGGGCTTGTATCAGGAGGCTCAAAATGATGGCCTGTTTCACTGAGTGACACTCCCAAGCCAGGCTTTAAGGATTTCAGTTTTAGAACATCAAAAAGCCCTTTCTGGCCTCCTGATCACCTCAAGATGGATTTTATCTTTTGCCCAATCCCCAGCTCACCTTGAGAATTTTAACAACTACTTTTTCGTTATTTGTAATGTTGATGGCTTCAAATACTTCACTGTATTTGCCTCGGCCTAATTTTCGAACTAGCTGGTAGTCATCTTGATTTCTGTGGAGAGAAAAGGTTAGAGTTCCAAAGGGCTCAGTCATTTCTATCACAATTTATAAACTGTTCCTTAACACTCAATCACTGCCTCACTTCCCAGACAAAGGGGATTAACTAGTGCCTTACTTCTCCGGAACTGGATGATTTAACAATTAGGAGAGAAACAGGGAACTTCTATTTGCCCAAGACAGATTCAAGCCAAAACTATGGACTGAAAGCCCAACTGTGTACTTCAGCATTAGCAAACTTGAACCATCCCTTCTCTCTGTATTTGGAAGCTCCATTTTTCCTTGTATAATGCTGGTAAAATTCAACAATGCAAATAAGAGCAAAAATCTAAGTGCAAGGCTGTTTAAAAACAGCCTGGGCACAAAGCAGCACTTATGCTCAGACGACTGTGTACATTCCAGAAACTGGGAATTGCACAGCTGAGGGCAGAACTCTGTCTGGGCCCTCCACACCCCAGCAGGAACGCAGAGCTATGAAGCTGCTACCACTGCTGTCTGATTCTGGGACACTTCAGTCATGAGCTCAATTTAGACACCTCCTTCCTTCAAAGAGAAGCAGCCATGTCTTTTCCAGACACTCACAGAGAGCTGAGCAACAAGTAATAAAACAGTATGTACCTATTTAAACCTGTGGAGTTTCTTCACTTATCCAAGTCAGCAGCAACTTCAGTTTGAACGTCTTTTCATTTCTTTTCAGCCCTGCACTCAGGACTGTTTGGATTGTTTCAGAAATAGATTTTCTTCCCTCTGAAAGGGGATGTTTCCTGACTACCCGGCAAAAATTCTTCAAACTTTTAAGGAAGCTCCTATAAATGTTCCTCCACAACTGGGGATTTAAAAGTTTGATAAGAAACATTTTTCTGAAGAGAAGTTATGACACTTTCCCTTGCCATTTGCCAAGAAGCGTGAAAAAGCCTCAGGCAGCACAGGTGCCTGAACTCCCCAAGTACCACCACGCAGGATCCACAGGGACTGACCCTGGAGCAGGGACATCCAGAAGCAGCCCAGACTTACCCCCACTCAACAACATGCGACTCATAGTCCCAGTACTCCCGGGGTCTGTGTGTGTTCACATCCGTGTAAACCCTGGCCCTGCTCGGCACGGGTCCCGACATATCAGACAGCTTGGCAGGAGGAAATGAGATGTGAAATCAGAGGCGACCTGGTCTGCAGTGCTGACAGAGGAGAAAGGCCTCAGATTCCTCCACCTGCAGACAGGATATAAATCAGAGGTTAAATTCTCAAGGTACTTCAAAAGTATTTAAGGTAATCATTAAAAGCTTCTGCAAAGGAGAGAGGCTGGAGCCTGCTCAGCCACAGGCCTGGGATAGCTTGTCAGAGCTTGAAAGCCATTTGTCTCCTCCCCCTCACACAGGGCTGGCCCCTAGCAAACCAACCCCCTGACCTGGTAACTTTCAGCACCTTGTTTCCAGCTGCTGGTTGGAGAGGTAACTTTCCAAAAGAAAAGAACACAATGTGCTCTGTATCTGCAGACAGATCCCCTCCTTTCGACTCCAGACTGAAAGCAACAGCCACAGGCTGCAATCTCACCCCCAAGTCTTGGGCCATCCAATGTAACAAAATCAATTCTCCTGCGATGGGAACCAGCTTTAGTCACAACTTCCTACAGTCAAAACATTAAATGTGACTGTCCAAAAGACAGCAGCATCTGTGTTGGATTATGATGCTTTATTCAGACATGAAAGAAATGCACTGCTGCAAGGGTCTTAAAATGTCCTTTGTATTCTGCTTGCCCAAAGTACCTCCAATCCTTCCTCCTAACAATGTGATTTTTGAAAAGCTTCTGGTAAGTTTTATCAGTATTGAGGCTGGTCAAAACCATTCAAAAGAAAGTTTGTCTCTGTATGTCAGAGACAAACACTGTATTTTTGTCCTGTACGTCTGAATACTTTATCATCCAGATCTGAATATTTAAGACAGTAGAAACTCACTACAGTTTTTTATCAATATTGTCCTACTTTAAATAATAAACGTGGTGCCTTTACATCTCTCAAATCTTTCACAAAGGGAAGTTAACAACTTTTTAGATGTTCAAATACAAGAATCCCCTTGTCAGCTTTCAAAATAACTTACAAGAATGGGAACTGTATTGGAGCAGGGAAGAGCATTGTTTGGTGTGTAGCAGCATGTGGCAGAGCCACACAGCCCCGTGTATGTGCTCAAACAGTGGGCAACACTGTTATCTAAACCAATGTACTTATTTGCTATGCCAATCTTATCCCTTCACAGAAAATGGGCAACTGCCAGACTGCAGAAGGAAGTAACAGTCCCATTAATCACACATTAATGAGAAAGACCTAGAAATCTACTTGGAGCAGTTAGCTTAAGCTACTAAGACACGTCACACCAGAAGAAAATTCTAGAAGCAAAATCCTGCCCTACAGGCAGAGACCTGTTGTTTATTTGAGGTCTGCAGTACTTCAGCTCCTGTGAGGACCCAGCAAGAACCACGGGCTGTGAGGATGGTGGAGGAACCTGGGGGACACAGATCTGATGTCCTTCACCGTGTCACACAACCTGACCAGCAGCTGGTCCTGCTTCCAGAGGCAGAAGGGCATGCAAAGGCTCTCTGACATGGACAAAGCCTCCTTAGGTGGGACACAGCTCAGCACTGGGTCATTTTTTGACCTACTGACATACAAATGGTGTTGGTGGCAGCTTCAGGTACACAGGGTTGCAGTGATCCAGTCCAGAGGTTAAACAGGGACACAGCACTATCCCAAAGTTCACAATGGAAGGGTGACTGAGGCCTCAGACCAATAAAAGAAGGATGGGGCACTTCAGCCATGTGTCCAGCTAATGAAAGAATATGAAGCATTCCTAAAAATATATTAAGTCTATTCCTGGACAAAATGCTAGTCCTCTCACAAAATACAATTTCAGAAGATGAGGCAGCAATCATCTAAAACCTCAAAGCATTTATGTGGCATGACTCAGACACTTAGAAATTAGATGTCCCCAGGCATTACTAGAGCATGCAAGTTTACTAGAACGGTTTAGTTCAGTGAAATTTATTAGATTTCGAAGTTCAATCACTGTGTTTTTGTTTCTCCTCACTCCCTGTGCTTCTGGCAGGAGATGCACTGGCCCATTTCCTCTGCTCAATATTCCTTGTGAAGGAATTCACTGAACTTATACATGTCTCAGATGACTTAGCAATTTTAATTTTTAAGCACAACCCAGTATAAATAAAGCACACGTGACTGCTCCCCTCACCCAGCTTAGCAAGATCAGTTTCAGCACAAAAAAAGAAAAAGAAAAATCAATCACATTATCTAAAGATAGATCAAATTTCACAGTGGCTATTTTTTGTCACATAGCTCTAGCCTAGCTCAAGCAGCACATTGTAACAGGCTGCTCAGAGAAGGGCTTTTTCAGGAAATCATCAACTGCAGCTTCTAAGAATGGCACACAATGTCTATTTACAAGGGTAGGTATTATTGTCTACTGTTCCTTACACAGGAAGGGGAGAGAGTCTGCACAGATAACTTAATTTTAAAGAAAACAGAGTTACAGACACACTCAAACTTACTCTGCCTGAAAACTGCTCACTCTCTGCCCAAAACTGCCAAGGAATTTCTATAGATTTTTGCCTTCAGTGCCCCGGAGGGGGATTATTTTGCAGTGGATCCAAGCTCTTTGGCAGAAGGGACTGACACAAATAAGGACAGATAATGGGGACAGGTGTTGACATGCAAGCATCAGTTGAGCCTGCAGCTTTAAAGCAGAAAAATCTACAGTATGAGCAGCGATTGCACCTAGAGAAGTGCCCTGAGCTTGTTATAAAAGATGAGTTCTATTTCTGCAGAATCCAAACAGAATGTTGTCATTTATTAATTCCTCCATTAATGACAGAATCATAGAATAATTTCTATTGGGAGAGTCTGCTCAACATCATCTAATCAAAGTAGATGCAGTGGGATCAGGGTCCAGTGTAGCCTTGAGCATCTCCAGAAACAACATTAAAATTTTAATTTCCCTGGTAGAGAAGTGTTTAACTAGGAAACAACCACGAGCTTTTAGGCAATGTACCAGAGGTCACAGAGGGAGGAAGACAAAGCTCCCAACCACAGTCTGACACGCTGTTCACTGCCAAGGCCTGCCTGTGCAAGGACACAGGGCAGGGCTTCTCATTCAGCCCCTGTGGTGACAGCCCTTGGACAGATATCACCCAAAAGGGCTCACATGACAGCTACAGCAGAGGGACACCATGCCAAAGTTTTACTGTTGGCTTTTCCTACCCAGGCCTGCCCTCAAAAATGCCGTTGGAGTATTAGCAAACTGATAATTAGCTGATTTCTTATGCAGTAGCCTTATCCAGAGGAACCCTGCTCATCCCACACAAGAACAGAGCCAAACACAACTCCTGTCCTGCTGACAGACTCCACAGGAGTGCCCAGAGCCCCAGCCCAGAGACAAACAATTGTGCTGCCACCATATAGGAATTTTTTAATTGGAAGGCCTAATAAATAAAAAAAGATCAGTTCTTAAAAGTTTGAATTCTTCTAACAGTAGCCTGTTGTCTGAACAGCTTGGCAAGCTTAGATATGTTGTGCCTGAAGTTCAATAAAATGGTAAAAAGCCTCTCAATGTTCTCTTTGACTCTGATTTTTAAAACATTTTAATCTAAACCAGTTACAAACCCCCTCATTTTTAAAAAGACATTTCATCATCCTTACAATGCACTCCAATTCTAAAGGCAACTATGCCGCCATAGAGAATTTGATATTTTGTGAAGGATCCATACTTCCAGCACCTATTAGTACAGCAATTTCCTACACCCTCTGTCCTTCCAGATGCATGCACTTACAGCAAGCAGCAACAAAACACAGCTAAGAAATCCATGCAGATTAATTTCTGAGAAACACACCTACTTTGCCTCTAGTAAAATTTGCCTTTTTTTTTTTCTTTTAGTCCAGAGTAACTGAGATACTGGAATGATTTTTTTCTCCTTTTAAATGGAAATGTTCTTGGCACAGAACCTCTCTTGAGCAGTTACTCACTCAGAACTTAAAACCTACGAAGTTGCCCCAGTATGATGCAGCACTTACACAAGCTCCCAGTGAGCTGAAAGCCAAGAGCTTCCCAGAAGACTGGTGTCCCAAGGAACTCACAAGTGCTATCCAAGTGATGACCTTTGTGGATAAGGTTTGGAGTATAAATAATGTACCCAAGAACACAAACACCGCTTGACACCGGCCTCCCTGTGGATTGCTGCTAACAGCATGCCTTGCCCTCGGTGAGAACAGCATATTGCCAGAAAGATCCAAGTTCATCCAGAGGGAGTGGAGTGAACCCAGAAAACCTTGTTCAACAGCACATAAACCTGGTTATTCCCGATGACCCACCTGAACTCAGCTTCAGTGAGCCCACAGCAGTCCCAAAGGAGTAAAACAGGCCCTGAACTGCAGCAAGCTGAACTGGAAGAGCCAAGAAAACATTTCTGTAGCTTTATGAATTCCAGACAAGCTCACCTTCCTCTCGAGGAGAAAGCAAGGTGGACAGATTGGCCAAACAGGTCCAGAGACTTTCCTCTCACTTCTACTTTCCCCATGTAAGCTCATTACAGTGGCGATTGTGCCAGCCTAAGACTGTAAACAGGCTGAGACAGCAGCGGGTTTGTTGTGAGAGAAGAAAAGCTCTGTCAGTGGAGAAGAGCAGAATTACAGTACAGAGTCTGGAATCGAAAGGTTATTCCCCTTCTTTTATCTACAACTGCAAGCAAGGTGTTACCTTTCATAGCAGAAAGCTTAAACCCAGCCTCTAAAATCATGAGTGTAAAATGTGATTTGGTAGGGTGAGCAAGAATTACAATTATCAGATAAAATTGTTGATTTCCTTCACATAGCTCTGTAATCCTCCCAGGGAAGCACACTTGCTCCTTCAGAGTTTGAAGAATATCTAATACTGGAGAAATACCACTAAAATTAAAAAATCAAGACATGCCTAAATATTACAGTACTACCTGCTGGCAGTCAACATCAATCAACACCCAGCTTACTTTTAAAAGAAATAATAGTAATCAATTTTATCAAAAAATATGCTCTATCTCACAAAAGAAACCTGATTTGTGTGTTCTCATGATGCTGAAACTTCAGCAATACAAGTACAGAACAAATGACCTCCAGAAGTCCCTTGCAACCTATATTTTTCTATGATTTTACAGCTAAAATAGAAACAAGCCTGGATTAACAAAATTGACATTTTACATCCTTTCCTGAAGATCATTTACCTACTAAAGGGACAACATCAACAGAAAAGTAAATTTTATAATTTGAATTTAAAAAAAAAAAAAGCTTAGGTTTGAAATCAAACTTTTCTCTGGGTATTGTTTTGGAACAGCACAGTCTGTCTGCTTTAACTGCATTTTCCACCAAAACTATTTTCCAGATTTCTTTTAAATAGCTGGTTGTGTCAGACTGTAGAGAAATAATAAATGATATGTAATGACCTCAACATTCTCTTAAAAAAGAAACATGAACTGTTGTGATTAATTCAAAACAAGACATGACCAGTCTGTAGGGAAAGCAGTTGACAGGTTTAGTTATACTTGAAGAAACATCTTGGAGTAATTCTGCACTAGAAACATCCTAAATTTAGATTGGCTCTTCCTACATCAGCTCCACTGATTCCTCTCTGAATTCCTCACGATTCCTGCCAATGAAGAAGTCATCCTCTGCAATGAGGATCACAATCTATACAGAAGCCACAAGAATGGTTTTACTGTAACTCCATGTTTTATGATACTCTTCACAGTCTTGGGGAAAACTTCACTGTCCCATTTTCCCAGCTTGGAAAGCAGTACCTAACATGTCTGTCACCCTCCAGGATGCCCTGGCAGTGGCTCTGGTGCCACACACTCTGCTGGCAGAAGGTCTGTCATGCTTTGTCTTCCTTTTTGTTTAGATCTGTAACAGGTGAATTTTAGCAGAGCTCACACAAACCCTCTATGGGTCTCCAGCACCCCAGCCTGGCTGGACACCTGTCCTTTGCCAAACATCACATGGAGCTGGGGCAGAACACCAGGATCACCTCCAGCAGCAGTGACTGGAATGCTGCTCACTCCATCTCCTAAGGGATTCTGTGCACAACAGACAATTTCCCAAGGTCATGAACACTAATATTTTCACAGCTAAGTGAGCCAACAGCACATGGAGCAAAGGGGAAAGACCCCAAAACACAAAGAACCCAAAGCTGACCTTGGATGAGGCCATGTAGCTGCAGGGGGCAGCAACATAAGCAAGACACCCAAGCCCCAGCACCCGAGCACAGGCTCTGCCTTTCCCATGCCTGCAGCTTCTCCTGTCACCACTCCCAGCCTCCCAGAGACCCAGCAGATATCCTCACTGCCAGTGCCAAGGACTCCTGACACAATCCAATACAAATGGCTGCAATATAACCAGGCACTGCCAAATTAACCTGTCTGTACACACACACCAAACAGAAACCAATGACAAAACTCTTCTGCTTGGATCTCTTCCCCAAACTTACAGTTCAGGCTGAGCAGGGAGTGCAGGAAAGGTGGGGGGATTTTCTTTGGAGGAATATCCCTTTAGGTCTGCCCTAAAGCCAAAGCAATACTTCAACAGGAAGCAGTTCCTTTTTCTTCCAAGAGCACTAACAAAACTAAATCTCCTACTGCTGGAGCTTTGGACAGTATTCCAGTTACCAAAACTACAGTTTCTGAGACCCCAGCAACACCAGGGAACTCTTCCTGGAGGCTCACAAAGGGGAACATTTCAGCAGCACTAAAGGCTCTTCACAGCTGACATCAGGTCCCACTGGCAGCATCCTCTGGAAAGTTCTACCTCCCTAATTGCTGCTAAGTGACACAGTTGTTTTCCTCATTAATTAGTAGGCACAGGGTACTGCCAGGACAATCATTCAGCTGATTTGACTCCTGTGGTTCATGTACAGAGAGGGATTTAGATAGAACTCAGAAAACTGACCTGTACCAACCATCTGTAAAAGTTATAGAGCTTCAATTGATCTGATCATGCAATTCCTAGAGGCAGGAAGAGTTACCAGAGCCAAAGGATAAACCAGAGGGTACCGCCTCTAAGTATTTCTTCAGGAAATCCCTGTGATCAGCTGTTCCATGGAGCAGGCAATGCACCACAAACCATCTCCATCACTCAGCCAGCATCGAGTAGGCATAGCAAGAGACACCCGGAGCCAACCCCTGCCAGCAAGTGAAGTTCTGACATAATTCTCTAAAAATTTATCATTATTAACATAAGCTGAAACTAGCTACCACCATTCCAAGAATCAAATGGAAAAACACAGCTATTAAACTCCAGCAATCAGCACTCTCCTCCACACCTTACAAGCCCCCAGTAAAGCTATTGTGCCAAAACTTGTAACTTAATTTTTAAGTTCAGTTGAAATTAATCTAGATGCTGCAGAGTGAGCAAAAAGCCCTCTTTTTCCTTCTGGAGTACAACCAAGCGTGGAAGAAAGGCTGGAATTCAACAGCACACTGGTACACAGACAGAAACCTGTGACAAAGGCTGCAAGAGAAGGAACACTGCAGGAGCTCTTGCTTTTCTAGACTGGAAATTAATCTGTTGTGCGCGTCCACGCTCATCCATTTTCTGAACACTAAAAATAAAGATTTTCTGACAACTCACACGCACATGTGCAAATATGCTCTGAGAAAACGCCTTCTCCAAAGGCTTTGGTAACAGCAGGGAGAGGCACCTTTTGGGCTGCCTGGACACACAAGAGGATCTGGGGCCACTTCTTCACACCACAGGAAGACCTTTCCCACCCAGGGAAAGCAAGTTTTGGCATGTAATTCTGTATTAGCATACTGGATCCTCTCTGCACTTGGCTTAATTAAAAGAGGCCTAATTTAGCCTTTGGTTGTTCCAGAAGGTGCAAGGGCAGAGCTTAATTTCTGCAAAAACAGAGTGAGTAACTTCTATTTTCTAGGTCTGCTGTTAACATGCAAGACTATCCAATGGGAAACCTGCAGCCAAACTCTTGCCTTGACTCAAAATGGTTTTCCATCTAGCACACATTTTATTCACCACTCACACGAAATAAATTGCCATTAATATGATGCAGCCATTACATGGGCAGGAGCTGGACAGGCTGCTTTAGAAACCACCTCCCTGCAAATGGTAATATTAATTAAAAAATGGAACTCAGTAAGGAGGACATAACCTAAATCTCAGAACTAAACTCCATGGAAAATTAAAATTATTGAAGTCATAACCTTCCAAATGTGAGTGTGTGGTGGTACCAAGTCCACAAAGAACTCCAAGCTTCCCTTCTGCTCTTCAGCCTCCCAAAGCAGCAGCATGAAATGGGTAATAAAGTCATTTGTCCAGAACAGTGTGAACACAGGAGCAGGTAAGACTTGTGCCAGGCTCATGTTGCTGCTTCTCTACTGGACTCCTAACCAGAAAATATCCATGAACCACTGATCCCACACCAACAATCCCACTTCTCATCAATCTTTCCTACCAATATGTAAATTTGGCACCTTGATGGCAAAAGGGGCCAAAAATCAGCTTGGAAAAACACTCTACATTCAGCAACAGCATTAACATCAGCTCAAAAAGCTGCAGCCTCCTCTTCCAAGCAGTTTTTTTCAGGTTCAAAGGAGAACTCCCTTTCTCCAATTACATTCTGTAAATTCCAGGGAAGTCAGCTCTTGGAAGCCCCTGGAAGGAGATATCCAAGCTTAGAAAAATTATCCAAGAGCTGTCTTGCAACAAATGTTTGCAGCCAGACTAAGTCAAGGCAGTCTTTCCTGATCTTAAAATCTTGGGTTTTTTCTCTCAAGACCCTTATGGGACAATAAGATCTAAGATGGCAACAATTTCATGCACAGAGTTTCTAAAACAAATATCTTAATGTAAGCAATTCCATAATGGAAGAATGGTGGAGGTGACAGGTCTGGTAACCCAGAAATAAATTCCTGCCTCTTCAGAAATGTGACACTAAATTAATCACACCACCACAATGTCACCCATTTGCTTCTCCTTTCTTTCCCTTATTCCTCAGAGGACATGAGGAAAGACAAAGAGAAAATTAGTTCTGTAAGGAGAAAATGGAGAATAACTGAAATGGAAGTATAAGGACACACACCATTTAATAAAATTGGGAAAATTTGGGCACATGTTCCTTTCATCAGAGCAGAAAGTTCTTTTCTCTACAACTCCACAAATCTATAACCACCTTTCAACATCCTATATATCCCAAGATTCCTACTTCCAACACATCCCATGCTGCTGAAACTAATCTGCATTACTTGAAAATGCCTCAAATATCAAACACTAAGTCTTTCAATGTCTAACCTTCAGGAAATGGTATGTTACCAAGTTAATCCCCAATTCCAGGTTTGCATCTTCACTCTCACATCTCACCAGCTTTTTTTAAGCAAACAAGTACCATTAACTGCCCCTGCACAAAGCTCAACAACCTTAATGTCATGCAACATCCCATGATCCAATTTCCTCCACATTTGCTAGAACCTACAGCCAATTTTATTATCACTTTTCCAAAGAGCCATATTCCCAACATGCAACAAGCCTCACTTGCCCTCAATCTATGAACCCATGAGCCTTGCCAAAACCAGAAAATCTGTTCTGAATGTCCCACTTGGAAGTGTCTGCTTTCTCCTCCAACATCTACCTCTCATCACATTTGTCCACGCTCTGTGCCTCATGCCCTCACCCAGATCTTCAGCTGCATGAGTTCTTGCTTCTTTGCTGCAGCCAAAACCAAGACTGTGTTCCCTTCCTCAATCCTATTTCAACTCCCTGCAGGCAGCACCTGACCAGCCAAGCTCTCTGCTCTGAGTGCAGGACATGCAGACCCAACTCTACCACCACACACACTGGGAACAAGAAAACAGCAAATTTCACTAACAACAAAAATTATGTTACCAGGTATTGACATAAATCACCAGAAAAGTGAAATAATGGAAATTTCTCCCCATTGGTAAGATGGAAGGAAAGGATCACTGCCTACCACCAAAAATGGACATTTTTCACACTCTGGGAAAGGTCTGGACCTTTACAATAAACCTCCCCTGCCTGGAGTCATCCAAAGAGAACAGGGATTGCAGCCACAAGGCACAGGCAGATCTTCTCCTGAGTGCAGAGCACTGCCCTGTACCTGGGATGGGACATCCCAACTCCAGTTTTTATCTTCCAGTTACAGACACGGCGTGTGTCTCCACAGAGCACGTGCTGTAGGAACTGAAACATTACCCTAATCCCAGTTTTAGGGCTAATTAAGGAAGTGACAAAGCTTCACACTTTCCCCAAATCTTGCCTTGGGTTTTCCCAAGCTCATTCTCTCCTAGCAGAAACTTTGCCCTTTTCTACATCACACCAAAACCAGCAAATGCAGGATGAGCTATTCCTCTGCCCCAGCTGATGATGCACCCAGAATCCACACTGGATTCACATCCAACCCCCAGGTCGGCTGGCAGGATGGCACAAGCCCCAGCTCTGAGTCTGAATAATTTGAGCAACTCTGTTTCAGAAAAGAGAGCGTGTTCAAAGAACAAAGAAATCACTCCCAGCCCCAAGCACAAATGCTGGGTGTCCACTTGCTTTCCTCTGAACAGCTGCCACTGTGCCCAGTCCCCTCTGGCAGGGGCTCTTCCCCACCCATGTGTGGAGTGTGCCCAGGACTGAGCTTCCATGAGGAGCCAGGTGAGCACATGGCACAGCCCTTTCCAGGGACACATGCCCAGGTTCAAAACGTGGCACCACGGGTCAGTGCAAGAGCAGCTCCCCAAGGCCCAGGGTCAGCCTTGAGCAACACAAACCCCAAATCATCAGAGACCCCTCTCAGGGGTAACGGGGTTAGAACTGACTCACAAAGAACATCAAGTCCAACTCCTGACCCTGTACAGGACACCCCAGCAATCCCACCCTGTGCCTGAGAACGTTGTCCAAAAACTCCTTGAACTTTGTCAGGCCTGGGGCTGTTGCCACTGCCCTGGGAAGCCTGTTTCAGTCTCCATCCACTCTCCAGGTAAAAAATCTTCTCCTAATATCCAACCTAAACCACCTGCACACAGCTCCATGTCATTCCCTCAGGTCCTGCAACTGATCACCAGAGATCACAGATCAGGGCCTGCCTCTCTGCCTTGCTTGAATATTCACAATCCAAACTTTATTGGTTTCACCAAAGCTCTAGGTAAAAAAGAATTAAGTGACCTGACAGACATGGGGTTCCATAATCTTATCTAAGCCCTCTCTTTCAAACCACATTTTACCAACAGCCACACTGCTCTCGGTCCCAAGGCACAATTAACTAAATTACAGCGAGGGCAAGACTGACCACCACTCCTTCCACAGACGGGCGTGGAAAGCCGTGAGAACGACCTTCCCCTCCACCCAGAAAGGCCCAGAACGGAGTCCCTGCGCAGCCGGGGGTGGCAGCGAGCACTAACAGGCCTTTCCATGCCCCTCCGCATCTCCGCGCTTCTCCGGGCAGGGTGGGGAAGAGGCAAGATCGAGCAATTTAGGTAAATAACACCTACACGGCCCGAACGTGCGAGCTGGGAGAGCTGGGGGAGGGGACGGCTCCCGTTCCGCGGGGCCCTGCCCTTCCTGCACGGCCGAGGGCGGCCCCGCACCGGGCTGGGGGCAGCGGGGCGGCCCCTCCGCAGCCCCTGCCCGCCCCCCCCGGGGACTCGGAGCCCCTCCGAGGGCAGCAGGCGGCGGGANCTCCGTGTCCAGGTGTGTCCTTGTGAACAGCGGGAGGGTGGCGGGGCCCGTGTCGGCCTCAGCGGCACCGGCGAGAGGCCCGACCGTAAGAGGTGACCGCTTGGGCCCAGCCCATTTGTGGGGCTGTGAGCGGGACCCGCCGCCAGGGGGCGACTGCGGCCTGCGGAGGTGCCTCTGTACAGGCCCTTGCCCTGGCCCTTGCCACGGCCCTTCCACGGTCCTGTCCTGACGCTTCCACAGCCTTGTCCCCGCCGTTCTTCAGCCCTTCTCTGGCCCTTCTATCAGCCCTTTTTCGGCTCTTCCACGGGCCCTGCCCCAGCACTCCCAGACCCCGGGGCCGCCGCTGAGCGGTGGGGTCCCGCCCGGTGTGTGGGGTCTCGGGCGCTGTCCGTGGAAGGGGCTTATCCCTCTGCTGAGCCGGCAGCCGGGCCAGCAACCAGGTCAAGCCTTGACCTATTCCAGCACCCCATGACCTTCTCTCTCTGCCTTTCACCTTCTTAGCCCAATTTCTTGCCGTGCAGCCCAGGACATCACTTTCCCCCCAAAGGACTGGCCAGAGCGGATGGTCCACTGACCCATCTGGCACAGGCTGAGCTAGGGGAGACCCCGAGGTGGGAGGAGAGGCATCCAGGTTCAGCCTGAACACGACCAGGAGCCTGAGGACATGCAGCTCTGGGTTTGTCACCATCCTCCCACCATGTCCAGGCTCTGGCTTGAGCTGTGAGCTAGCCTGGAGGGGAGGGGGCTGTGCTGAGCTATGTCTGCACCCCTTTGACCCCCCACCCCGATCTCCCCATGCCCTTCAGAAGGCAGCCAGCCTGCCCCCCCCGCCC
>VXBB01013012.1:58049-72120 GCA_013399915.1 Illadopsis cleaveri
ACCATCGGCCCCGGTTTCCGCGGCAGCTTGCGGCGAGCCTCGGCGCCCTCGCAGCAGCCGAACGACTGGTCCGATGTGTCGCTCTCGCTCCGGTTCTCCTCGTCCTCCGAGAGCATGCTGAGGTCGGGGTAGAGCACGCGGGCGGCCACGGGGCGCAGCATGGTGAAGGCCATGGTGGGGTGCCCGCCCGCACCCCCGGCCCTGCTGGGGGGACCCCCCGGGCTGCGGGGAGCCTTCCCCCGCCGGCACAGCTGCGACGGCGGCTCCGGGCGCCTTCCCGCGGCTGCTCCGCTGCGGCAGCTGAGCAGGGCTGGGACGGCTGTCTGCAGGGGGAATCGGGATTTATACGGCCGGGGAGGGGCTGGCTCCGGAGCCCACCCCCAGCCGGCCCCCCGAGCTCCGGCCAGCGGCCAGCGTCCTCACCCCAGCCCTGAGAGCCAGTGCTGGCTCTGGCCGCGGGCCTGGCCCCTCTCCGGCACGCTGGCCTGGCCGCGGGCACCTTGACCTCAGGTCATGCCCACGGTGGTAAATGAACCGTGGCAGTGCCAGGGCCACTGTCCAACAAGTGCTGCCTGTGCCGTGGCCTCTGTCACCTGCAGAGTGATGTCACACACAGTCAGCCCACAGGCAGCGTATCCGCAGCCCCTGCCTGGCTGTCTCTTGCCAGCTCTGGGTCCTGCACAGGGTGGCATGAGATGAACATGGGGCACAGGAGCTGGGATGGAGAAGGCAACCAGGAGAGTGTGGCACTGGTGCAGGGCCTGGGATGTTTATCAGAGGGATGCTTGTGGGGGACACGCTGCTGCCCACGCCCTGCCATGCTCCACTGGGACAAGGTCTGTGCCCAGGAGGATGCCCGGGGCAGGCAGGGAGCAGAAAGGGCAGGCAGCCCCGCAGGGATGCACTCCTTGCTCCTCTGTTCCCAGGGCCTGGCACCGTGCCTGCCCACCATGGGAGGGGACGGGGGACATGAAGAGGCACGGGCAGCACTGCCGGCAGCACTGCCAGGAGCATTTCCTCCCGCCCAGGAGGAAGGTGTGTGCCGGCAGTGGAAACACAGAGTCTTTTCCTGAGAGGGGAGTGATGAGCTGGCAGCAGCGGGAATCACTAGCCTGACCATTGCTCCTTGTCGTTCCTTGGCACTCAGTACCACAGACTATGGCCCTGCTCCTCCTCACCAGAGAGGTCTATCCAGATCCCACTCTGTCTTCAAACCCCCAGTCCTGAACCCAACGCTCCCAGGAGCAGGCAGGGGGGTAGCCAGCTGAACCAAGCAGGCAGGAGGTTTCCTGCCTGCCTTCCTCCCCTTCCTCCTCCACGATGCTTCAGGAATGATGCAGGTCAAGCTGGATCAAGCTGGATGTGGAGGGCAGGGTCTGGCTCCTGGCAGACAGCCCCAGGGCTGCTGGGGATGTGGCTGGGATATTTGGCAGTGCCAGCTGCAGTCCCCACTGTCCAGCAGCTCCAAAGCCAGAGAGGGGTGCTGGGGGAAATCCTGGAGGTTTGCCAGGGCTGAGACATTGGCCATGGAATGCAGTCGGTATATCACAAACACCCCAGTGGGGTGATCAGTGGAGTGCCATGGGGGCTGTGGAGTGAGGTGGCATCGTGTTCCTCAATGCCCCACGGCCAAAAGCCTATGGTTGCAGGACTGCAGCTTGTGGGATGGCTCCTGGGGTCTGGGTCCCCCCATGGGCTCTCGTAGGGCTTCCAAGGCTTGTGGCTACTGGACCATGACAGGGGCAGCTGTGCTGCCTGGCACCAGCACCACTTCACTGCCTCCCACCCTGCTGGCTGTGAGCAAACGGCCCCTCTGCCCCCTGCGGGGCACAGGCAGCCTCCGGCTGCCGGGACCCCCTGCCCTGTTTTCCTTCACCATTTGTCTGCCTGTGCAGAGCCTGTAAATCACGCGGTGGGGGGCAGAGAGATGGGCTGGGGGCTGGTGGTCTTGCTGAGGCTGGGGACATGTAGGGCTGCACCAAGGGCCAGGGGTCCCCCTGGGGCAGGGGACATGCAGGGCCACACCAGGGGCTGGGGGCATGCAGGGCTGAGCAGGAGGACAGGGATCCTCCTGGGAATGAGGATGGGCAGGGATCTGCGCTGTGTCCACACTGAGAGCTCTCATCATGCATCGGTCTCCAAGAGGGATCCCAACCTTCTTCTGTAGCCCCTGCCCAGGTGCAGACCCCCACAAAAGGGTAAGTGCAGGCAGTGCCAGGGGCAAAACTGGGGATGGGCAGGCCCTTGGCATGACAGGCAGAGAGCAGGCAGGGAACAGGCAGGGAGAAGGCAGGTGCCTGTACAGAGAGGGGAGCCCCCACTCTGCCCTCCTCTCACCCCAGAGTCTTTCTGAGACATGTCTAGGGGTCCACAGCAGCCCCTGGCCCTGACAGGCAGTAAGATGGATGGCAGGGGCTGTGTACTCAGCTGCACGTCCCACACATGGCCACCAGCTGACAGAGACAGGCTGGGGAGGGGTCACCCAGTCCCCACACCCAGCCGAACTGCCCCAGGGCTTTTCTGGGGGGCATGGCCACGTGTGGGGTGCCAGTGGCCTGTGGGGTCTGGAACATGGCAGGGCACAGGCAGGGATGGAGCAGCAGACAGGAGATGGCTCAGTGTGGGGTGGGGACAGCACACGTGTGTGCACACATGAGTGTCTGTGTGGGTGTGCAGCTGCACACATCTGTACATCCAAGCATGCATGGATGTGTATATCTGTGTGTGTGTGCACAGGGATATATGTGAGTATAAGGGTGCATGCACATGTTTGTGCAGTTGCACGTGGATGTGGATGTGTGTCTGTGGGTACCATGTAAACCCCGAATGCCACCACCTCCTGCTGCAGTGACATCCCCACCTTGGCACAGACCAAGTGGTATGTGTGACCACAGCCTCGCCAGATGCTGCAGACAGAAGGATGGATGGACAGGAGCTGTCATTCCTGACTGGAAGGACAGCAGGAGCCATGGGAAGCAGGGAACACTGCCGGCTCCCTGCCTGTCCAGCTGTCTGCGGATGCTGTGGCTGTGGGACAGGAGGACACACAGCAGCAGCTGGGTTTTCCTGTGCTGCCTGGCAGGCATCTGGTACAGGACGTGAGCCCCTGTGCCTGGGCTCCCCCAGCACTGTGGCCTGGGATCTGACTCAGCTGGGCAGTGTGAGATGCAGTTGAGGCTATGGCATCAAAAACCTTCTGCCAGCTTGAGTCGGTGCCAGGACATGGTGGGGTTTGGCATCCCAGCTCTCCCAGCTGATCCAGCCAAGCTAACTGACCCCCAGGCAGAGGGCAGTGGGTCAGGCTTTCATGGGACCCTGCATGGGACATAGAGCATGGAGGGGACATGGCCTGAGCATGGGGTTACAGCCCTGACCCCAGTCCAACCAGGCATCCTCTGCTTGGCGGGCATTGTGGGGTCAGGGTGCTGGGCACCCTGAGGGCTGAGTCCTGCCTCTGCTGCCAGGGAAATGCCCCCTGCCCCCACACCAGGGAGTGTTTATCTTCGAGGTGATACTTAAGTGTAAGAAAATAAACAGGGAGCAGATGGGGCAGGGGCCAGGGCTGCCCCCGGCCCCGCGGGTTCGCTTCAGCCCTGCTGGGAAAACACCACGGCCGGCGAGGCAAATGGATTCCAGACCTGCGGCAGTGCTGCAACATGTGGCCACCAGGACACTGGGCCTGACCCTGTTGAGCCCTGGTGAAGCAGTGCTGGACTGATCCATTCAGCCCCACCCCATCCCATCCCACTATATCCCATCAATCCCATTCCATCCCGCCCTGTCCTATCATATCCCATACTATCCCATCCCGTCCCATCCCACTGAGTGCCTCAAGTCCACAGCCCCTGACCAGACCTTGCACTGGAGGATGTCCAGGACTGGCTCCTCTGCCTGTGGCTCCCCAATTTCAGGGTGCTTAGGCCAGTCAGGCCACAGGCCTGGGAGCTGCCCCATCCCGAATTCACAGTCCTGTCCAGCTGGGCACACACAGCCTCCAAGTCCAGCTGCCTCCTGCCCGACGCTGAGCCTAGTGAGGCAGAGGTCTTATCCCAGAGGAGTCTATCCCTGCTCTCCAACACTGGGAGACCAGAGATGGCAAATCTGGGAGCCCCCAGAACCCCCTGGGTGGGGAGGAGCAGTGAGTCCCATAGGGACTGGGCATTGTGAAACATTTGGGGGAACAGGAGAATTTCCCCATTTTCCTGGATCAGGGCTGTGTCAGGGTGACCTAGTGGGTCCCCAGGCAGCGTGAGAAGCACCAGGCCCCCTCCCCCCTGGGCTGTACCTGAGGGCTGGCGCTGCTGGTCTGGAAGGCATTACACGCCTGTCGCGCGGGGAAGTCTGTCCCAGTTCCGGAGCTGGGACCCCTCCCCACCCGGCCTGGGCTGGGGGGAGCCCACAAAACGCCTTTGTTCCTGCCCTGGAACGAATGGATTGGAGGCAGCCGGATCAGCTGTCAGCCGGCGACACCAGAGACCCCACGGGTCAGGCAGAGGGAAGGGGGACAGGTGGAGGACGGATAGATGGAGGCAAAGCAGAGCTCTGGAGAGACCCATGCCTGTGCCTGCCAGGGGCTTGTGGCATCAGCAGCCCCAGCTGAGGACCAGCTCCCACTGCCCACAGCATGCCAGCCCCATGGATGCACCAGTCAGCCCTGGAGATGCTCACACAGCACCTTGGACACAGCTCTGGGTCCTGGCTCCCAGCAGGTGCCAGGGAGCCCTGGGAGTGATGTTAGGACACCCTGGGACTGGCACGGACCTTTGGCACTGTTTGCAGGGCATGGTAAGCTGGAAAAGCAGATCCTGCAGCAGGTTTCCCAGGTGGAAGAAGCTTCCATGGCTTGCAGGAAAAGGAGTTGCAGGATCTTGGCAACAGTTCATTCCCACTTTGTGTAATTCCCAGTTCTGCTGAGCTGCCTCTTATCCAAGGGATGAGGGGCACAAGCCCACGAGAGTGGGGCAAACAGAGTTCATGTGAGATGCCCAGCAGTGGGGGCACACAGGATATGGGCACAATTCAGTCCCTGCCGTGGGACACCCGTCTAGGGGCGCTCTG
Source organism: Illadopsis cleaveri (assembly GCA_013399915.1). Classification (NCBI taxonomy): domain Eukaryota; kingdom Metazoa; phylum Chordata; class Aves; order Passeriformes; family Timaliidae; genus Illadopsis; species Illadopsis cleaveri. The sequence continues at coordinate 63,108 of VXBB01013012.1, forward strand.
GAAATGTCACATTGCCACAGGAGCTACTGCAGGAGCTGCTACCTCCTCCCTCCACCCCCCGCGCTCTAACAAGAGGAAACTTTTTAGCACGCCACAATTCTTAGGAGAAATTTATGGCCCATCAGGGAGCCGCAGGCCAGGGCTGCTCTCCTTGAGTGCTTGCAGGGCTTCCTCCCGGCACACAGCCTCTTTCATGCGGCACATGCAGCTCTGCCGCGCCGGAGTCTCCCTCCGGTCCCCTCCCCTCATCCAGCACCCCCAGCCCACCCGCCTCTTCCTCCCCAGTGGATCCTGCGGAAACGTGGAGGCAGCGGTGAATTGTTCCCTGTCCGATGCTGGCACTGCCAGCCCCTGCCATGCAAACAACCCGGCCGTGCCCTCCTCTCCCAGACCGTTTTTGCCCTGAGGGAACAGCATCCGTTCAGGGAGGAGCGTGGCTGATGGGGCAGAAGTGACCGGCCGCAGTTCCTGTCCCAGTCCTGCTGACTCACGGCGTGGTGAGTGAGTCAGTGGCCTTTCCCCTCCCTGGATGGAGGCTCTCGACTTAGAGGGATTCTCGGATGCCCAGGGGATGCTCGAGGCGTTTTCTTCAGGCTGCACGTGGTGCTTGCAGAAATGACAGCATCCCAGCATGGCAGGACCACGTGTGTCCCCACAGCTGGGCCAGAGCTGACCCTGAATTCAGCTCCATGGCAGGGCAGGCTGGCAGGGCATTGTCCTGTAACAACAACCATCCCCCAGCACAGCATCCATCTCCCAACACAACATGCATTCCCTCACGGAACATCCATCCCCTTGCAAAGCTTCTGTCCTTGTTCTCTATGCCCACAGCCACTGCTCTTGCTGGTGCCAGGCCACCATGCTGTGCCATGCTGTGCCATGCTGGACCATGCTCCCAACCTCAGCACCCTCTAGCACCACGCCAAGGAGCTACAGGGCTTTTGATCATCTTTATTCCAGGTGCAGCAGCGGCCGTCCCCACCACAAGATTTTGGAGATGTCCCTCATGGAGACTGGGATGACAGGTGAGCCCAGAGTTGCTGAGGGAGGGCTGGGGACTGGCCAAGCTTGGTCGGTTGTGTCTCTTCCCTGTGTCCTGATTCTGTTGTGTCCCAGTTCGCCTGTACCCCTTCCCAGTTCAGCTGTGCCGCGAATGAGCTGTGACTTGTCCCAGTTCCAGTGTGCTCCGGTTCAGCCATTCCCGCTTGAGCCATGCCCCGGTTAAGCCCGTTCCATCCCGGTTCAGCTATTCCCGGTTGAGCCATGCCCCGGTTTAGCCTGTTCCATCCCGGTTCAGCTGCTCCCGATTGCGCTGTGCCCGGGTTCATCCCACCCCAACCGGTTCATCCCCGCCCGGTTCGTCCCGTCCCGTCTCGGTCCGCGCGGTCGGTCCGGGCGGCGCAGCGCGGCGCAATAGCGCCACCTGCCGGCCCCTCCGGGCCCCTCCCGGCANGCAGGGACCCCGGGGACCCTCCGAGTCTGGGGGACCCTGACCCATCCCGGCTGCAGGGACCCTGGGGACTCCCCAGGGCTGGGCACCCCAAGCTCTTCCTCACCAGGGGCTCACGGGTCAGAACCAACAGGGACAGAGGGGGCAGCTGGGCACCCTCGGGGTGCTGGGCTAGCGCAGGTGAGGTGTGGAGGAGCCGAGGTAGGTACGGAGGTCGCTGAGGGNATCCAGAGCACGTCGATGGGGGGCACCCGCTCGGGATCCTCCTGGGAAAGGGGAGAGACGTCCAAGAGCAACACACCCCGACACTCCCAACCTGCCCTAACATCCCCCGACCCGACTGTGCCAGTGTTTGGGTGCTGTCAGCTTCCCCAGCAGTGCCTTCTGAGTGGGTGCAGGAGGGGCTGCCTCTGCCTCCCGGGGGCTGTGCTCACCTGCAGGGTCTCCATCAGGCTCTGCACCTTTCCCGGCTCCAGCTGTGCCGGGATGGGCCGGATTAGGACACGCATGGGCACGTTGTGCACGGCCGAGATGTGCTGTGTATGGATGCTCCTGTCTTCGACCTCAGCCATGGCTGTGGCTGCCGGCCGGCCTTGGCTTTCCTCTGTCCTGCTCAGCCGAGCCCTCCGCACTGCCCCGAGCAGTGCAGCGCCCAGCAGGGCCCCTTTGCTTCCTCCTGGCCCAGCCATCGTCATCACGGCCGCCGCCCCACTGTTTTGCAGAGTCACAGTGCAAGGGGCAGGACAGACTTCCGGGCCGGGTGCCAGAGCCGGCTGGCCCGCTGCCTGCTCCGGAGTGCCTGCGGTCAGGGCTGCCCTCGGCTCCTCTTTCCCATGGGACACCCATGGGCACCCGGCAGCTGAGCCCCCACCATGTGTGCTGGGGGTCCCTATCCTGCCCCCTGGGGAGTCTCAGGTCTCACCTAGCCATGCTGGGGCACTAAGGATCATCCTGCAACTGAGAGTTGCCCCCCACCTGCCTGGCTGTACCACGAATACCTCCCCAACCCAGAGCCTCCTCCCTGCTGCTCTGACACCTGTGGGGTCCACGACAAGGAAGATGAGGCATGAAACAACTGCAGAGCTGAGCAGTGATGCTGGGATGCTCCACAGCTGGGCAGGTACTGAAGAACTTCAGCCCTGAGCCTTTCTAGGTCATTTCTTCAGACCAGTGTTCCAAATGGGAAGAGGCTCCCGGGAAGAACTGGGTCTCCCACCCCTCTGGCTGCTGCAACCGGGACACCCTGAATCCACATCAGGCCCCATGGTGTCATGGAGGGTCCCCAGCCTCAGAGCTGACTCAGAAGTATGCAGGTAATGGTCAGGGATAGGTTTGTGAGGCTCTGGAATTAGTTTCTTGCAAGGTGAATCTGGTAATGACTTTGCAGGTGAAAGATTGCACTGATGTCACTGGGAGCCCAGGACTCAGCTAAGTCTTTGCCGACAAGCTGGATGCTAAAAATAGTTTGCCTTCCCCCATTGGCAACCACATCTGGGAAAGGATGAGGAAAGAGGGGTGGAGAGTAGGGCTGTCTGTCTGCCCCTGGGAGCAGGGGCTCTGCCGGCTTGTTGCCACCGGCGAGTTCAAATAAAATTTGCTCACAGAATCCTCCCCATCCAGCCCAGCGGTGCCCCGGGGGTGTGTGAGCATTACCGGCGCCTTCCCCGGGCTGCCCGCCGGGCTCTGCACCCGCTGCCGGGATTTCACACGCCGTTTTACTTCCAGGTCAGCGCTCTGCCGCGCTCACAGCCCCCGGCGCTCTCACGGGCAGGGTGGCATCGTAATCCCTCCTTGTCGCAGTAGGGGTTTGTCTGGCTGCTGCCCACTGACTGAGGGGCTGGCAGGGCCACGTAGGGAGCGTGGGATGCTCCGGGCGCCTCAGCCACCCCTTCCCAACGGGCTGCCAGGACATCACCCCTCTATTTGGGGCCGTTCTCTCCACGATGCTCCAGCCCAGGAGTGGTCGTGGGCACAGGGCACCGTGGGATGGGCAGGCTGGCAGCTCGCGTGCCACCACCCGCCACCGCCGACACAAATCCCCCAAGACACATGGTTAGTGGCAGAAATCCCTTTTATATCCCTGAATTGCGTTACAAGTAATACTGCGGGTGGCCGGATCTCAGTAGACTTGTCATACTGGGGCTGGCGAGTACAAAACCTGGCAGAAAAAATCTATCATGCACGGAAAATTATTGCTGTAGTATCTGCTATTTACAGGAGAGAGGGGCAGAGGCGCAGTGCTCCAAGCCTGCCGGCCTCAGGACACCGCGCTCCGCGGAACGGCGCCGGCATCGTGGGGAAAACCCGGTGGGGTGCCCGAGTGGCCAGGGTGATGCTCATCCCCTCTGTGGGGTGCGGACGTGTGGTCACCGTGCCATGGCAGCGAGGACCATGACAGGGACATCCCCACTCAACCCGTGACCAACACAGGCACCGAGGCAGCGGGAGGAAGACGGTGCAGGGAGGAAGACGGCGCAGGAAGACGGTGTGGGGGTGCGCGAGTGCGGCCCCGCCGGGCTGAGTCCCGAAGTGTTGGGGACCGGCACAGGGTGATGGGGCTGTGGCAACTCGCGGCCCGAGGTAGGAAGCGGAGGCGTGGGTCGGGCCCCGCTCCGGAATGCCGTGCGCGGCGCTTGCTCCGGGGCCGGTGCGGGGCCGCTCCGCCGGGAGGTTGCATAGAGTGGCTGGTTCGTCCCCACAGGGCTGGCGCGGGGCACGGAGCAAAGCAGGAGCCCGTGGCAGCANAAATAAATAGTGAAAAGCATAAGTTATAAATAATATAAATAAGAACATTTAAATAGACTCACCCAAACTTTACAGCTACTCTGACCCCCTCCATCTGAGTGCAGGTGGGGGGCAATGGCAAGGGAGCCGGGAGCCGGCTGGAGAGGGGGCTAGGGACACATGGTGGGGGGGGTTGGGGGTTTGGGTACTACCTGCCCCAGGGCTGGGTCTCCCGCCNTCTCACGGGCAGGGTGGCATCGTAATCCCTCCTTGTCGCAGTAGGGGTTTGTCTGGCTGCTGCCCACTGACTGAGGGGCTGGCAGGGCCACGTAGGGAGCGTGGGATGCTCCGGGCGCCTCAGCCACCCCTTCCCAACGGGCTGCCAGGACATCACCCCTCTATTTGGGGCCGTTCTCTCCACGATGCTCCAGCCCAGGAGTGGTCGTGGGGACAGGGCACCGTGGGATGGGCAGGTTGGCAGCTCGCGTGCCACCACCCGCCACCGCCGACACAAATCCCCCAAGACACATGGTTAGTGGCAGAAATCCCTTTTATATCCCTGAATTGCGTTACAAGTAATACTGCGGGTGGCCGGATCTCAGTAGACTTGTCATACTGGGGCTGGCGAGTACAAAACCTGGCAGAAAAAATCTATCATGCACGGAAAATTATTGCTGTAGTATCTGCTATTTACAGGAGAGAGGGGCAGAGGCGCAGTGCTCCAAGCCTGCCGGCCTCAGGACACCGCGCTCCGCGGAACGGCGCCGGCATCGTGGGGAAAACCCGGTGGGGTGCCCGAGTGGCCAGGGTGATGCTCATCCCCTCTGTGGGGTGTGGACGTGTGGTCACCGTGCCATAGCAGCGAGGACCATGACAGGGACATCCCCACTCAACCCGTGACCAACACAGGCACCGAGGCAGCGGGAGGAAGACGGTGCAGGGAGGAAGACGGCGCAGGAAGACGGTGTGGGGGTGCGCGAGTGCGGCCCCGCCGGGCTGAGTCCCGAAGTGTTGGGGACCGGCACAGGGGGATGGGGCTGTGGCAACTCGCGGCCCGAGGTAGGAAGCGGAGGCGTGGGTCGGGCCCCGCTCCGGAATGCCGTGCGCGGCGCTTGCTCCGGGGCCGGTGCGGGGCCGCTCCGCCGGGAGGTTGCATAGAGTGGCTGGTTCGTCCCCACAGGGCTGGCGCGGGTCACGGAGCAAAGCAGGAGCCCGTGGCAGCAAGGAAGACAAAGGAGAAGGGCTTTGCCTTTGGGGGAGGCTTGCAGGATATGGCGCCTGGGCTGCCGGGCCAGCTCGTGCCCTCCTGCCTCCGTGCCCACCACACAGTCCACTCTCGGGGTCCTGTCCCCGTCCGTGTCACCGTGGCTGTGTCCTGGGCACGGCAGCTGTGCTGCAGCTCTGCCACCTCCTGCGAGCCAGCGCTGGCATGGCCCGGCCAGTCTTGACAAATAAATAGTGAAAAGCANCATGGTGAGCGGGGCTGCACCTGCCTGGGGGGCCTATTCCCCATCACTGTGGCAGGGGGCAGTTGTGCCTGGCCAAGCCACGGGCTGGGAGCCAATGGAGGACGTGTCCTCTGGATCTCTGCTGGAAGGCCCTGGCTCTTCCCTTGGCTCTTCCCCTGGCTCTTCCCCTGACTCCAGGGCTGTGGATCTCCAGTGCCAGGGTGAACACTGTGCCATAGGGCAGAGGGTGCCCTGTGTGGTGGGCTGCAGGGACTCCTGGCTCCAAGGGTGACTGGCAGCCCTGCCCTCTGTCAGCTTCAGTGGCCATCAGTCCTGCCAAGCCAGCAGTAACACCAGCCCATGCTATCATCAAGATTAGGGTCAAGGGGAGGGTTTGCTCCTAGTGGGGAGCAGAAAAGTGTCTTTTCTCTCCTGGGATCCCCCAGGAAGAGAAGCAGCAGCTCTAAATAAATAATAGTAATAAATTAAATAAATAGAGGTGAAAGTCACAAGCTAGGGGAGGAAAATCTCTCCTGGGTCTGGAAGAGGTCCCCAGGTGAGTCCCCCGCAGAGAGACCTGCCTGGCTGCGGGGGGGCTCTGGGACCCAGGGAAAAGGAGCTGGGTCCCACAGTGGGAGACCTCCTTCCCAGGGAGCAGATGGGGAATGAGTCTGTGGGGATGTATCCTTCAGCCTCAGCACAGCAACAAACCAGCTGGCTGCAGCTGCAGGAGTGCTGGCACAGGGACTGGGACCAGGATGGGACAGGGATGGGGATGGGGACAGGATGGGATGTATAGGAGAATAGGGATGGGCACGGGATGAGATGGGGACAGGGATGGGGATTGGATAGAAGGATGAGGTTGGGAATGGGGATGTGCCACAGGGGTTGGGGGGCTAATTCCCTATTGCACAGCTGTGTTCGGAGCCCTTGAAGCAGGCGGACTCGTAGTGCTTGTTGAGGTACGACTTGAGGGCGAAGGTCTTCTCGCACTGCTTGCACTTGTAGTGCTTGAAGGCGGAGTGGGTCTGCATGTGGGCGCGCAGGTTGGAGCGGTCGGCGAAGGCTTTGCCGCAGTGGGAGCAGCCGAACGGCTTCTCCCCGGTGTGGGACCGCATGTGGCCCTGCAGCAGCCAGGGCCGGCTGAAGGCTTTGCCGCACACGTCGCACTTGTGCTTGAGGTTGTGGGTGAGGACGTGCATGGCCAGGGCGGGCATGGAGACGTACGCCTTCCCGCAGGTGGGGCATTTCCTCGCCATCTTGCTGTCCAGGCTGCGGTGGGTCTGCTTGTGCCGGCTGAGGTTGGAGGAGGTGGCGTAGGTCTTGCCGCACTCGGGGCAGGAGTGACGGTGGCTGCCACGGCGCTGGCTCTCGCTGCGCCGGCGCGACCGCCCGTCCGTGATGAAGAAGGCATCCATGGAGTAGCTGTCTGTCACTGCCGCCTCCCCATTGAAGTAGCGGGCAGAGAAGCTGGACTGGGGGCTCTCGGGATCGCTGTACTCCTCGTGGCCGGGTGCGTAGGCTGGGTCTGGCGGCGGTGGTGGCAGGCCTTGCTTCTTGTCAGTGTCATAGCCGGCTGGCGCCAGGCAGTGCTGGAGGTACCCTGTGGGGACAACACAGTGGGGTCATTGTCCCTCCAGAGCAGCCTCACCAGGGACAGGAAAAAGCCACAAGCTAAAATTTCCCACAGGAGGTGCAGAACCAGGGTTTTCCCCCCACCAAACTGGGTCCTGTCCCTGCTGAGCCACTGAGCACCAGAGCTGCATTGTCCTGCCCTGGCTCCTGTCTGCATCTGTCAGCAGGATGGGTCCCATCCTGTAGGGCTGCCCGGGATGGGAACTGGGAATGGAGCTGCAGAATGTCCAGCTGCGCCTGCCCCGGCTGCGGGCTGCCCCCGGGGGCCATTAGCTGCCAGACAGCTGTCGGTGCCGGGAGCTCATTGTTCACCGGGGCCGTGCTGGTAATGAGCTATGCTCCGTGGGCAGCCGGGATGAGGGGAAGGAGGCTGCTCCAGGTTCCCCTTCCTCAGCAAAGGGGCTGGGAAAGCCCCCCACCTCTCTGCTGTCCCTGCAGGACCTATTCCCGGGAGATGGGACAGCACCAGGTGGGCAGCAGCACCAGGTCCCTGGCCTCCTGCCAAACTGAGCGACCCACAGCCCCCCAGATGTGGAGCCAGGCTCGGGTACCACTCCACTGGCATCACACGCATGTGACATTGGTGCAAGTCTGCTCGTGACACTGCTTTGTATGTGGGACTCCCAACCTGTGTCAGAGTGGGTGCTGCGTTGGCATCCCAGTCCCTCTGTGCTGTCACACAAAGGTCACTGCAGGAGCAGCAGTGCAGCTCCCTCCCCATGAGGCCAGCAATCCTGAGGATTTATGGGTACCCCAAGACCCCCAAATTGGTCCCAGCAATCCCCTGCCTTGTGCACACTAGTCCTTGCAAGCTGCTTCAGAGACCTCATCCCCACTGATAGTGACAGAGTGGCTATCGGGGACCTGGGGTCAGTGCACAGCTGAGCTGACCCATGCACACCGTGGGGCAGCAGGGACATCCCAGCACAGCTTCAGCTGAGCATCCCCTAAATCCACACACCCTCTGGCAGCACCCACGGGACCCCTTGGCAAGCAACTGCTGCCATTTGTCCCGTTGTGGCCAGGGGTGCCTACTGTGGGGAGGGGGCTGTGTGACAGGGGCAGAGCCGGGCCCCCCCCATCCCCCGCGCCGTGCTGACAGCGCGGGCTGTGCAGAAAGCGCTCTGCTCAGCAATTTCTCACGCTGCCTCCGAGCATGCAGCAAGGTTATTTCCAGGAGAGCAGCGTCGGCAGCTTCTGCCCAGCTGCAGCACATCCCTCCCCCACCGGCTCCTGGTTGATGAGAGGGAGCAGAGGACCCCCAGGCCAGACAGGCTTTGCACCCCGGCCCCTGGCAGGGAAAGCCCACCAAGGGCTGGGGAGCACTAAGAAAGGGGGAACAAGTGCCGCAGCGGCTGGGCGATGTTAGCTTGTGCGTGGCTGGATCAGGCCCATTCCCGCATCCAGCTCCGTTTCCCAATCCACTAGCAGCCAGGACTCCCCAGCCTATGCAACAGACCCCTGACCCACGGCCAGCCCTTCTTTCTGGGCAGGTGCCTGGGCTGCCCTGTTGAGGGGCTGTGCGAAGCCCGGGGAACTCCGAGCCCACCCTAGTGTTCCTCCGCAGGACGGGATTCCAAGGACCACAGCCACCCCCAGTCCAGCCTTTGCACCTCTCCCGCTGCTGGGGGTACCCTCTATTCTCCCTCCCTGCTCCCCGTGCCCCGGAGGGCTCCAGCGCCCCCCCGCGCTCCCAGGGGGCTCGGGGCACCGCTGCGAACAATGAAACCCTCCGGCACGACGAGGCTGCCGCCCC